>JBCFXG010000989.1:0-39471 GCA_039720435.1 Amazona ochrocephala | reverse complement strand
TGTGCACAGCAAGCTATGCAACAGAGCCGTCCACATTGCTGTCTCTCTTTCCTTTGTCAAGAAAACGTCCGTTGTATTGCCACTTCTGAGGTGCTCCCATTCGCCTGCAGGCCACTTTGCACAGCACAAACAGTTGGCCTCTGTTCCCAAACCAAAAGAGGTAGGACTGAAAGATGCTGCTGGATCTCTTCAGTGCACAGCAAGCTATGCAACAGAGCCGTCCACATTGCTGTCTCTCTTTCCTTTGTCAAGAAAACGTCCGTTGTATTGCCACTTCTGAGGTGCTCCCATTCACCTGCAGGCCACTTTGCACAGCACAAACAATTGGCCTCTGCTCCCAAACCAAAAGAGGTAGGACTGAAAGATGCTGCTGGATCTCTTCAGTGCACAGCAAACTATGCAACAGAGCCGTCCACATTGCTGTCTCTCTTTCCTTTGTCAAGAAAACGTCCGTTGTATTGCCACTCAGGGGTGCTCCCATTCGCCTGCAGGCCACTTTGCACAGCACAAACAATTGGCCTCTGTTCCCAAACCAAAAGAGGTAGGACTGAAAGATGCTGCTGGATCTCTTCAGTGCACAACAAGCTATGCAACAGAGCCGTCCACATTGCTGTCTCTCTTTCCTTTGTCAAGAAAACGTCCGTTGGTATTGCCACTTCTGAGGTGCTCCCATTCGCCTGCAGGCCACTTTGCACAGCACAAACAGTTGGCCTCTGTTCCCAAACCAAAGAGGTAGGACTGAAAGATGCTGCTGGATCTCTTCAGTGCACAGCAAGCTATGCAACAGAGCCGTCCACATTGCTGTCTCTCTTTCCTTTGTCAAGAAAACGTCCGTTGTATTGCCACTTCGGAGGTGCTCCCATTCGCCTGCAGGCCACTTTGCACAGCACAAACAGTTGGCCTCTGTTCCCAAACCAAAAGAGGTAGGACTGAAAGATGCTGCTGGATCTCTTCAGTGCACAGCAAGCTATGCAACAGAGCCGTCCACATTGCTGTCTCTCTTTCCTTTGTCAAGAAAACGTCCGTTGTATTGCCACTTCGGAGGTGCTCCCATTCACCTGCAGGCCACTTTGCACAGCACAAACAATTGGCCTCTGTTCCCAAACCAAAAGAGGTAGGACTGAAAGATGCTGCTGGATCTCTTCAGTGCACAGCAAGCTATGCAACAGAGCCGTCCACTTTCCTGTCTCTCTTTCCTTTGTCAAGAAAACGTCCGTTGTATTGCCACTTCTGAGGTGCTCCCATTCGCCTGCAGGCCACTTTGCACAGCACAAACAATTGGCCTCTGTTCCCAAACCAAAAGAGGTAGGACTGAAAGATGCTGCTGGATCTCTTCAGTGCACAGCAAGCTATGCAACAGAGCCGTCCACATTGCTGTCTCTCTTTCCTTTGTCAAGAAAACGTCCGTTGTATTGCCACTTCTGAGGTGCTCCCATTCGCCTGCAGGCCACTTTGCACGGCACAAACACTTGGCCTCTGTTCCCAAACCAAAAGAGGTAGGACTGAAAGATGCTGCTGGATCTCTTCAGTGCACAGCAAGCTATGCAACAGAGCCGTCCACATTGCTGTCTCTCTTTCCTTTGTCAAGAAAACGTCCTTTGTATTGCCACTTCTGAGGTGCTCCCATTCGCCTGCAGGCCACTTTGCACAGCACAACCAATTGGCCTCTGTTCCCAAACCAAAAGAGGTAGGACTGAAAGATGCTGCTGGATCTCTTCAGTGCACAGCAAGCTATGCAACAGAGCCGTCCACATTGCTGTCTCTCTTTCCTTTGTCAAGAAAACGTCCGTTGTATTGCCACTTCTGAGGTGCTCCCATTCGCCTGCAGGCCACTTTGCACAGCACAAACAATTGGCCTCTGTTCCCAAACCAAAAGAGGTAGGACTGAAAGATGCTGCTGGATCTCTTCAGTGCACAGCAAGCTATGCAACAGAGCCGTCCACATTGCTGTCTCTCTTTCCTTTGTCAAGAAAACGTCCGTTGTATTGCCACTTCTGAGGTGCTCCCATTCGCCTGCAGGCCACTTTGCACAGCACAAACAATTGGCCTCTGTTCCCAAACCAAAAGAGGTAGGACTGAAAGATGCTGCTGGATCTCTTCAGTGCACAGCAAGCTATGCAACAGAGCCGTCCACATTGCTGTCTCTCTTTCCTTTGTCAAGAAAACGTCCGTTGTATTGCCACTTCGGAGGTGCTCCCATTCGCCTGCAGGCCACTTTGCACAGCACAAACAGTTGGCCTCTGTTCCCAAACCAAAAGAGGTAGGACTGAAAGATGCTGCTGGATCTCTTCAGTGCACAGCAAGCTATGCAACAGAGCCGTCCACATTGCTGTCTCTCTTTCCTTTGTCAAGAAAACGTCCGTTGTATTGCCACTTCTGAGGTGCTCCCATTCGCCTGCAGCCCACTTTGCACAGCTCACAAACAATTGGCCTCTGCTCCCAAACCAAAAGAGGTAGGACTGAAAGATGCTGCTGGATCTCTTCAGTGAACAGCAAGCTATGCAACAGAGCCGTCCACATTGCTGTCTCTCTTTCCTTTGTCAAGAAAACGTCCGTTGTATTGCCACTCAGGGGTGCTCCCATTCGCCTGCAGGCCACTTTGCACAGCACAAACAATTGGCCTCTGTTCCCAAACCAAAAGAGGTAGGACTGAAAGATGCTGCTGGATCTCTTCAGTGCACAGCAAGCTATGCAACAGAGCCGTCCACATTGCTGTCTCTCTTTCCTTGTCAAGAAAACGTCCGTTGTATTGCCACTTCTGAGGTGCTCCCATTCGCCTGCAGGCCACTTGCACAGCACAAACAATTGGCCTCTGTTCCCAAACCAAAAGAGGTAGGACTGAAAGATGCTGCTGGATCTCTTCAGTGCACAGCAAGCTATGCAACAGAGCCGTCCACATTGCTGTCTCTCTTTCCTTTGTCAAGAAAACATCCGTTGTATTGCCACTTCGGAGGTGCTCCCATTCGCCTGCAGGCCACTTTGCACAGCACAAACAGTTGGCCTCTGTTCCCAAACCAAAAGAGGTAGGACTGAAAGATGCTGCTGGATCTCTTCAGTGCACAGCAAGCTATGCAACAGAGCCGTCCACATTGCTGTCTCTCTTTCCTTTGTCAAGAAAACGTCCGTTGTATTGCCACTTCGGAGGTGCTCCCATTCGCCTGCAGGCCACTTTGCACAGCACAAACAATTGGCCTCTGCTCCCAAACCAAAAGAGGTAGGACTGAAAGATGCTGCTGGATCTCTTCAGTGCACAGCAAGCTATGCAACAGAGCCGTCCACTTTCCTGTCTCTCTTTCCTTTGTCAAGAAAACGTCCGTTGTATTGCCACTCAGGGGTGCTCCCATTCGCCTGCAGGCCACTTTGCACAGCACAAACAGTTGGCCTCTGTTCCCAAACCAAAAGAGGTAGGACTGAAAGATGCTGCTGGATCTCTTCAGTGCACAGCAAGCTATGCAACAGAGCCGTCCACATTGCTGTCTCTCTTTCCTTTGTCAAGAAAACGTCCGTTGTATTGCCACTTCGGAGGTGCTCCCATTCGCCTGCAGGCCACTTTGCACAGCACAAACAGTTGGCCTCTGTTCCCAAACCAAAAGAGGTAGGACTGAAAGATGCTGCTGGATCTCTTCAGTGCACAGCAAGCTATGCAACAGAGCCGTCCACATTGCTGTCTCTCTTTCCTTTGTCAAGAAAACGTCCGTTGTATTGCCACTTCGGAGGTGCTCCCATTCGCCTGCAGGCCACTTTGCACAGCACAAACAATTGGCTAATTGGCCTCTGTCCTCAAACCAAAAGAGGTAGGACCTGAAAGATGCTGCTGGATCTCTTCAGTGCACAGCAAGCTATGCAACAGAGCCGTCCACATTGCTGTTCTCTTTCCTTTGTCAAGAAAACGTCCGTTGTATTGCCACTTCTGAGGTGCTCCATTCGCCTGCAGGCCACTTTGCACAGCACAACAGATTGGCCTCTGTTCCCAAACCAAAAGAGGTAGGACTGAAAGATGCTGCTGGATCTCTTCAGTGCACAGCAAGCTATGCAACAGAGCCGTCCACATTGCTGTCTCTCTTTCCTTTGTCAAGAAAACGTCCGTTGTATTGCCACTTCTGAGGTGCTCCATTCACCTGCAGCCACTTTGCACAGCACAAACAATTGGCCTCTGCTCCCAAACCAAAAGAGGTAGGACTGAAAGATGCTGCTGGATCTCTTCAGTGCACAGCAAGCTATGCAACAGAGCCGTCCACATTGCTGTCTCTCTTTCCTTTGTCAAGAAAACGTCCGTTGTATTGCCACTCAGGGGTGCTCCCATTCGCCTGCAGCCCACTTTGCACAGCACAAACAATTGGCCTCTGTTCCCAAACCAAAAGAGGTAGGACTGAAAGATGCTGCTGGATCTCTTCAGTGCACAGCAAGCTATGCAACAGAGCCGTCCACATTGCTGTCTCTCTTTCCTTTGTCGAGAAAACGTCCGTTGTATTGCCACTTCGGAGGTGCTCCCATTCGCCTGCAGGCCACTTTGCACAGCACAAACAATTGGCCTCTGCTCCCAACCAAAAGAGGTAGGACTGAAAGATGCTGCTGGATCTCTTCAGTGCACAGCAAGCTATGCAACAGAGCCGTCCACTTTCTGTCTCTCTTTCCTTTGTCAAGAAAACGTCCGTTGTATTGCCACTCCGGGGTGCTCCCATTCGCCTGCAGGCCACTTTGCACAGCACAAACAGTTGGCCTCTGTTCCCAAACCAAAAGAGGTAGGACTGAAAGATGCTGCTGGATCTCTTCAGTGCACAGCAAGCTATGCAACAGAGCCGTCCACATTGCTGTCTCTCTTTCCCTTTGTCAAGAAAACGTCCGTTGTATTGTCCACTCAGGGGTGCTCCATTCGCCTGCAGGCCACTTTGCACAGCACAAACAATTGGCCTCTGTTCCCAAACCAAAGAGGTAGGACTGAAAGATGCTGCTGGATCTCTTCAGTGCACAGCAAGCTATGCAACAGAGCCGTCCACATTGCTGTCTCTCTTTCCTTTGTCAAGAAAACGTCGTTGTATTGCCACTTCTGAGGTGCTCCCATTCGCCTGCAGGCCACTTTGCACAGCACAAACAATTGGCCTCTGTTCCCAAACCAAAAGAGGTAGGACTGAAAGATGCTGCTGGATCTCTTCAGTGCACAGCAAGCTATGCAACAGAGCCGTCCACATTGCTGTCTCTCTTTCCTTTGTCAAGAAAACATCGTTGTATTGCCACTTCGGAGGTGCTCCCATTCGCCTGCAGGCCACTTTGCACAGCACAAACATTGGCCTCTGTTCCCAAACCAAAAGAGGTAGGACTGAAAGATGCTGCTGGATCTCTTCAGTGCACAGCAAGCTATGCAACAGAGCCGTCCACATTGCTGTCTCTCTTTCTTTGTCAAGAAAACGTCCGTTGTATCTGCCACTTCGGAGGTGCTCCCATTCGCCTGCAGGCCACTTTGCACAGCACAAACAATTGGCCTCTGCTCCCAAACCAAAAGAGGTAGGACTGAAAGATGCTGCTGGATCTCTTCAGTGCACAGCAAGCTATGCAACAGAGCCGTCCACTTTCCTGTCTCTCTTTCCTTTGTCAAGAAAACGTCCGTTGTATTGCCACTCAGGGGTGCTCCCATTCGCCTGCAGGCCACTTTGCACAGCACAAACAGTTGGCCTCTGTTCCCAAACCAAAAGAGGTAGGACTGAAAGATGCTGCTGGATCTCTTCAGTGCACAGCAAGCTATGCAACAGAGCCGTCCACATTGCTGTCTCTCTTTCCTTTGTCAAGAAAACGTCCGTTGTATTGCCACTTCGGAGGTGCTCCCATTCGCCTGCAGGCCACTTTGCACAGCACAAACAGTTGGCCTCTGTTCCCAAACCAAAAGAGGTAGGACTGAAAGATGCTGCTGGATCTCTTCAGTGCACAGCAAGCTATGCAACAGAGCCGTCCACATTGCTGTCTCTCTTTCCTTTGTCAAGAAAACGTCCGTTGTATTGCCACTTCGGAGGTGCTCCCATTCGCCTGCAGGCCACTTTGCACAGCACAAACAATTGGCCTCTGTTCCCAAACCAAAAGAGGTAGGACTGAAAGATGCTGCTGGATCTCTTCAGTGCACAGCAAGCTATGCAACAGAGCCGTCCACATTGCTGTCTCTCTTTCCTTTGTCAAGAAAACGTCCGTTGTATTGCCACTTCTGAGGTGCTCCCATTCGCCTGCAGGCCACTTTGCACAGCACAAACAGTTGGCCTCTGTTCCCAAACCAAAAGAGGTAGGACTGAAAGATGCTGCTGGATCTCTTCAGTGCACAGCAAGCTATGCAACAGAGCCGTCCACATTGCTGTCTCTCTTTCCTTTGTCAAGAAAACGTCCGTTGTATTGCCACTTCTGAGGTGCTCCCATTCACCTGCAGCCCACTTTGCACAGCACAAACAATTGGCCTCTGCTCCCAAACCAAAAGAGGTAGGACTGAAAGATGCTGCTGGATCTCTTCAGTGCACAGCAAGCTATGCAACAGAGCCGTCCACATTGCTGTCTCTCTTTCCTTTGTCAAGAAAACGTCCGTTGTATTGCCACTCAGGGGTGCTCCCATTCGCCTGCAGCCCACTTTGCACAGCACAAACAATTGGCCTCTGTTCCCAAACCAAAAGAGGTAGGACTGAAAGATGCTGCTGGATCTCTTCAGTGCACAGCAAGCTATGCAACAGAGCCGTCCACATTGCTGTCTCTCTTTCCTTTGTCGAGAAAACGTCCGTTGTATTGCCACTTCGGAGGTGCTCCCATTCGCCTGCAGGCCACTTTGCACAGCACAAACAATTGGCCTCTGCTCCCAAACCAAAAGAGGTAGGACTGAAAGATGCTGCTGGATCTCTTCAGTGCACAGCAAGCTATGCAACAGAGCCGTCCACTTTCCTGTCTCTCTTTCCTTTGTCAAGAAAACGTCCGTTGTATTGCCACTCAGGGGTGCTCCCATTCGCCTGCAGGCCACTTTGCACAGCACAAACAGTTGGCCTCTGTTCCCAAACCAAAAGAGGTAGGACTGAAAGATGCTGCTGGATCTCTTCAGTGCACAGCAAGCTATGCAACAGAGCCGTCCACATTGCTGTCTCTCTTTCCTTTGTCAAGAAAACGTCCGTTGTATTGCCACTTCGGAGGTGCTCCCATTCGCCTGCAGGCCACTTTGCACAGCACAAACAGTTGGCCTCTGTTCCCAAACCAAAAGAGGTAGGACTGAAAGATGCTGCTGGATCTCTTCAGTGCACAGCAAGCTATGCAACAGAGCCGTCCACATTGCTGTCTCTCTTTCCTTTGTCAAGAAAACGTCCGTTGTATTGCCACTTCGGAGGTGCTCCCATTCGCCTGCAGGCCACTTTGCACAGCACAAACAATTGGCCTCTGTTCCCAAACCAAAAGAGGTAGGACTGAAAGATGCTGCTGGATCTCTTCAGTGCACAGCAAGCTATGCAACAGAGCCGTCCACATTGCTGTCTCTCTTTCCTTTGTCAAGAAAACGTCCGTTGTATTGCCACTTCTGAGGTGCTCCCATTCGCCTGCAGGCCACTTTGCACAGCACAAACAGTTGGCCTCTGTTCCCAAACCAAAAGAGGTAGGACTGAAAGATGCTGCTGGATCTCTTCAGTGCACAGCAAGCTATGCAACAGAGCCGTCCACATTGCTGTCTCTCTTTCCTTTGTCAAGAAAACGTCCGTTGTATTGCCACTTCTGAGGTGCTCCCATTCACCTGCAGCCCACTTTGCACAGCACAAACAATTGGCCTCTGCTCCCAAACCAAAAGAGGTAGGACTGAAAGATGCTGCTGGATCTCTTCAGTGCACAGCAAGCTATGCAACAGAGCCGTCCACATTGCTGTCTCTCTTTCCTTTGTCAAGAAAACGTCCGTTGTATTGCCACTCAGGGGTGCTCCCATTCGCCTGCAGCCCACTTTGCACAGCACAAACAATTGGCCTCTGTTCCCAAACCAAAAGAGGTAGGACTGAAAGATGCTGCTGGATCTCTTCAGTGCACAACAAGCTATGCAACAGAGCCGTCCACATTGCTGTCTCTCTTTCCTTTGTCAAGAAAACGTCCGTTGTATTGCCACTTCTGAGGTGCTCCCATTCGCCTGCAGGCCACTTTGCACAGCACAAACAGTTGGCCTCTGTTCCCAAACCAAAAGAGGTAGGACTGAAAGATGCTGCTGGATCTCTTCAGTGCACAGCAAGCTATGCAACAGAGCCGTCCACATTGCTGTCTCTCTTTCCTTTGTCAAGAAAACGTCCGTTGTATTGCCACTTCGGAGGTGCTCCCATTGGCCTGCAGGCCACTTTGCACAGCACAAACAGTTGGCCTCTGTTCCCAAACCAAAAGAGGTAGGACTGAAAGATGCTGCTGGATCTCTTCAGTGCACAGCAAGCTATGCAACAGAGCCGTCCACATTGCTGTCTCTCTTTCCTTTGTCAAGAAAACGTCCGTTGTATTGCCACTTCGGAGGTGCTCCCATTCACCTGCAGGCCACTTTGCACAGCACAAACAATTGGCCTCTGTTCCCAAACCAAAAGAGGTAGGACTGAAAGATGCTGCTGGATCTCTTCAGTGCACAGCAAGCTATGCAACAGAGCCGTCCACTTTCCTGTCTCTCTTTCCTTTGTCAAGAAAACGTCCGTTGTATTGCCACTTCTGAGGTGCTCCCATTCGCCTGCAGGCCACTTTGCACAGCACAAACAATTGGCCTCTGTTCCCAAACCAAAAGAGGTAGGACTGAAAGATGCTGCTGGATCTCTTCAGTGCACAGCAAGCTATGCAACAGAGCCGTCCACATTGCTGTCTCTCTTTCCTTTGTCAAGAAAACGTCCGTTGTATTGCCACTTCTGAGGTGCTCCCATTCGCCTGCAGGCCACTTTGCACGGCACAAACACTTGGCCTCTGTTCCCAAACCAAAAGAGGTAGGACTGAAAGATGCTGCTGGATCTCTTCAGTGCACAGCAAGCTATGCAACAGAGCCGTCCACATTGCTGTCTCTCTTTCCTTTGTCAAGAAAACGTCCTTTGTATTGCCACTTCTGAGGTGCTCCCATTCGCCTGCAGGCCACTTTGCACAGCACAACCAATTGGCCTCTGTTCCCAAACCAAAAGAGGTAGGACTGAAAGATGCTGCTGGATCTCTTCAGTGCACAGCAAGCTATGCAACAGAGCCGTCCACATTGCTGTCTCTCTTTCCTTTGTCAAGAAAACGTCCGTTGTATTGCCACTTCTGAGGTGCTCCCATTCGCCTGCAGCCCACTTTGCACAGCACAAACAATTGGCCTCTGTTCCCAAACCAAAAGAGGTAGGACTGAAAGATGCTGCTGGATCTCTTCAGTGCACAGCAAGCTATGCAACAGAGCCGTCCACATTGCTGTCTCTCTTTCCTTTGTCAAGAAAACATCCGTTGTATTGCCACTTCGGAGGTGCTCCCATTCGCCTGCAGCCCACTTTGCACAGCACAAACAGTTGGCCTCTGTTCCCAAACCAAAAGAGGTAGGACTGAAAGATGCTGCTGGATCTCTTCAGTGCACAGCAAGCTATGCAACAGAGCCGTCCACATTGCTGTCTCTCTTTCCTTTGTCAAGAAAACGTCCGTTGTATTGCCACTTCGGAGGTGCTCCCATTCGCCTGCAGGCCACTTTGCACAGCACAAACAATTGGCCTCTGCTCCCAAACCAAAAGAGGTAGGACTGAAAGATGCTGCTGGATCTCTTCAGTGCACAGCAAGCTATGCAACAGAGCCGTCCACTTTCCTGTCTCTCTTTCCTTTGTCAAGAAAACGTCCGTTGTATTGCCACTCAGGGGTGCTCCCATTCGCCTGCAGGCCACTTTGCACAGCACAAACAGTTGGCCTCTGTTCCCAAACCAAAAGAGGTAGGACTGAAAGATGCTGCTGGATCTCTTCAGTGCACAGCAAGCTATGCAACAGAGCCGTCCACATTGCTGTCTCTCTTTCCTTTGTCAAGAAAACGTCCATTGTATTGCCACTTCGGAGGTGCTCCCATTCGCCTGCAGGCCACTTTGCACAGCACAAACAGTTGGCCTCTGTTCCCAAACCAAAAGAGGTAGGACTGAAAGATGCTGCTGGATCTCTTCAGTGCACAGCAAGCTATGCAACAGAGCCGTCCACATTGCTGTCTCTCTTTCCTTTGTCAAGAAAACGTCCGTTGTATTGCCACTTCGGAGGTGCTCCCATTCGCCTGCAGGCCACTTTGCACAGCACAAACAATTGGCCTCTGTTCCCAAACCAAAAGAGGTAGGACTGAAAGATGCTGCTGGATCTCTTCAGTGCACAGCAAGCTATGCAACAGAGCCGTCCACATTGCTGTCTCTCTTTCCTTTGTCAAGAAAACGTCCGTTGTATTGCCACTTCTGAGGTGCTCCCATTCGCCTGCAGGCCACTTTGCACAGCACAAACAGTTGGCCTCTGCTCCCAAACCAAAAGAGGTAGGACTGAAAGATGCTGCTGGATCTCTTCAGTGCACAGCAAGCTATGCAACAGAGCCGTCCACATTGCTGTCTCTCTTTCCTTTGTCAAGAAAACGTCCGTTGTATTGCCACTCAGGGGTGCTCCCATTCGCCTGCAGGCCACTTTGCACAGCACAAACAGTTGGCCTCTGTTCCCAAACCAAAAGAGGTAGGACTGAAAGATGCTGCTGGATCTCTTCAGTGCACAGCAAGCTATGCAACAGAGCCGTCCACATTGCTGTCTCTCTTTCCTTTGTCAAGAAAACGTCCGTTGTATTGCCACTCAGGGGTGCTCCCATTCGCCTGCAGGCCACTTTGCACAGCACAAACAATTGGCCTCTGTTCCCAAACCAAAAGAGGTAGGACTGAAAGATGCTGCTGGATCTCTTCAGTGCACAGCAAGCTATGCAACAGAGCCGTCCACATTGCTGTCTCTCTTTCCTTTGTCAAGAAAACGTCCGTTGTATTGCCACTTCTGAGGTGCTCCCATTCGCCTGCAGGCCACTTTGCACAGCACAAACAATTGGCCTCTGTTCCCAAACCAAAAGAGGTAGGACTGAAAGATGCTGCTGGATCTCTTCAGTGCACAGCAAGCTATGCAACAGAGCCGTCCACATTGCTGTCTCTCTTTCCTTTGTCAAGAAAACATCCGTTGTATTGCCACTTCGGAGGTGCTCCCATTCGCCTGCAGGCCACTTTGCACAGCACAAACAGTTGGCCTCTGTTCCCAAACCAAAAGAGGTAGGACTGAAAGATGCTGCTGGATCTCTTCAGTGCACAGCAAGCTATGCAACAGAGCCGTCCACATTGCTGTCTCTCTTTCCTTTGTCAAGAAAACGTCCGTTGTATTGCCACTTCGGAGGTGCTCCCATTCGCCTGCAGGCCACTTTGCACAGCACAAACAATTGGCCTCTGCTCCCAAACCAAAAGAGGTAGGACTGAAAGATGCTGCTGGATCTCTTCAGTGCACAGCAAGCTATGCAACAGAGCCGTCCACTTTCCTGTCTCTCTTTCCTTTGTCAAGAAAACGTCCGTTGTATTGCCACTCAGGGGTGCTCCCATTCGCCTGCAGGCCACTTTGCACAGCACAAACAGTTGGCCTCTGTTCCCAAACCAAAAGAGGTAGGACTGAAAGATGCTGCTGGATCTCTTCAGTGCACAGCAAGCTATGCAACAGAGCCGTCCACATTGCTGTCTCTCTTTCCTTTGTCAAGAAAACGTCCGTTGTATTGCCACTTCGGAGGTGCTCCCATTCGCCTGCAGGCCACTTTGCACAGCACAAACAGTTGGCCTCTGTTCCCAAACCAAAAGAGGTAGGACTGAAAGATGCTGCTGGATCTCTTCAGTGCACAGCAAGCTATGCAACAGAGCCGTCCACATTGCTGTCTCTCTTTCCTTTGTCAAGAAAACGTCCGTTGTATTGCCACTTCGGAGGTGCTCCCATTCGCCTGCAGGCCACTTTGCACAGCACAAACAATTGGCCTCTGTTCCCAAACCAAAAGAGGTAGGACTGAAAGATGCTGCTGGATCTCTTCAGTGCACAGCAAGCTATGCAACAGAGCCGTCCACATTGCTGTCTCTCTTTCCTTTGTCAAGAAAACGTCCGTTGTATTGCCACTTCTGAGGTGCTCCCATTCGCCTGCAGGCCACTTTGCACAGCACAAACAGTTGGCCTCTGTTCCCAAACCAAAAGAGGTAGGACTGAAAGATGCTGCTGGATCTCTTCAGTGCACAGCAAGCTATGCAACAGAGCCGTCCACATTGCTGTCTCTCTTTCCTTTGTCAAGAAAACGTCCGTTGTATTGCCACTTCTGAGGTGCTCCCATTCACCTGCAGCCCACTTTGCACAGCACAAACAATTGGCCTCTGCTCCCAAACCAAAAGAGGTAGGACTGAAAGATGCTGCTGGATCTCTTCAGTGCACAGCAAGCTATGCAACAGAGCCGTCCACATTGCTGTCTCTCTTTCCTTTGTCAAGAAAACGTCCGTTGTATTGCCACTCAGGGGTGCTCCCATTCGCCTGCAGCCCACTTTGCACAGCACAAACAATTGGCCTCTGTTCCCAAACCAAAAGAGGTAGGACTGAAAGATGCTGCTGGATCTCTTCAGTGCACAGCAAGCTATGCAACAGAGCCGTCCACATTGCTGTCTCTCTTTCCTTTGTCGAGAAAACGTCCGTTGTATTGCCACTTCGGAGGTGCTCCCATTCGCCTGCAGGCCACTTTGCACAGCACAAACAATTGGCCTCTGCTCCCAAACCAAAAGAGGTAGGACTGAAAGATGCTGCTGGATCTCTTCAGTGCACAGCAAGCTATGCAACAGAGCCGTCCACTTTCCTGTCTCTCTTTCCTTTGTCAAGAAAACGTCCGTTGTATTGCCACTCAGGGGTGCTCCCATTCGCCTGCAGGCCACTTTGCACAGCACAAACAGTTGGCCTCTGTTCCCAAACCAAAAGAGGTAGGACTGAAAGATGCTGCTGGATCTCTTCAGTGCACAGCAAGCTATGCAACAGAGCCGTCCACATTGCTGTCTCTCTTTCCTTTGTCAAGAAAACGTCCGTTGTATTGCCACTTCGGAGGTGCTCCCATTCGCCTGCAGGCCACTTTGCACAGCACAAACAGTTGGCCTCTGTTCCCAAACCAAAAGAGGTAGGACTGAAAGATGCTGCTGGATCTCTTCAGTGCACAGCAAGCTATGCAACAGAGCCGTCCACATTGCTGTCTCTCTTTCCTTTGTCAAGAAAACGTCCGTTGTATTGCCACTTCGGAGGTGCTCCCATTCGCCTGCAGGCCACTTTGCACAGCACAAACAATTGGCCTCTGTTCCCAAACCAAAAGAGGTAGGACTGAAAGATGCTGCTGGATCTCTTCAGTGCACAGCAAGCTATGCAACAGAGCCGTCCACATTGCTGTCTCTCTTTCCTTTGTCAAGAAAACGTCCGTTGTATTGCCACTTCTGAGGTGCTCCCATTCGCCTGCAGGCCACTTTGCACAGCACAAACAGTTGGCCTCTGTTCCCAAACCAAAAGAGGTAGGACTGAAAGATGCTGCTGGATCTCTTCAGTGCACAGCAAGCTATGCAACAGAGCCGTCCACATTGCTGTCTCTCTTTCCTTTGTCAAGAAAACGTCCGTTGTATTGCCACTTCTGAGGTGCTCCCATTCACCTGCAGCCCACTTTGCACAGCACAAACAATTGGCCTCTGCTCCCAAACCAAAAGAGGTAGGACTGAAAGATGCTGCTGGATCTCTTCAGTGCACAGCAAGCTATGCAACAGAGCCGTCCACATTGCTGTCTCTCTTTCCTTTGTCAAGAAAACGTCCGTTGTATTGCCACTCAGGGGTGCTCCCATTCGCCTGCAGCCCACTTTGCACAGCACAAACAATTGGCCTCTGTTCCCAAACCAAAAGAGGTAGGACTGAAAGATGCTGCTGGATCTCTTCAGTGCACAACAAGCTATGCAACAGAGCCGTCCACATTGCTGTCTCTCTTTCCTTTGTCAAGAAAACGTCCGTTGTATTGCCACTTCTGAGGTGCTCCCATTCGCCTGCAGGCCACTTTGCACAGCACAAACAGTTGGCCTCTGTTCCCAAACCAAAAGAGGTAGGACTGAAAGATGCTGCTGGATCTCTTCAGTGCACAGCAAGCTATGCAACAGAGCCGTCCACATTGCTGTCTCTCTTTCCTTTGTCAAGAAAACGTCCGTTGTATTGCCACTTCGGAGGTGCTCCCATTGGCCTGCAGGCCACTTTGCACAGCACAAACAGTTGGCCTCTGTTCCCAAACCAAAAGAGGTAGGACTGAAAGATGCTGCTGGATCTCTTCAGTGCACAGCAAGCTATGCAACAGAGCCGTCCACATTGCTGTCTCTCTTTCCTTTGTCAAGAAAACGTCCGTTGTATTGCCACTTCGGAGGTGCTCCCATTCACCTGCAGGCCACTTTGCACAGCACAAACAATTGGCCTCTGTTCCCAAACCAAAAGAGGTAGGACTGAAAGATGCTGCTGGATCTCTTCAGTGCACAGCAAGCTATGCAACAGAGCCGTCCACTTTCCTGTCTCTCTTTCCTTTGTCAAGAAAACGTCCGTTGTATTGCCACTTCTGAGGTGCTCCCATTCGCCTGCAGGCCACTTTGCACAGCACAAACAATTGGCCTCTGTTCCCAAACCAAAAGAGGTAGGACTGAAAGATGCTGCTGGATCTCTTCAGTGCACAGCAAGCTATGCAACAGAGCCGTCCACATTGCTGTCTCTCTTTCCTTTGTCAAGAAAACGTCCGTTGTATTGCCACTTCTGAGGTGCTCCCATTCGCCTGCAGGCCACTTTGCACGGCACAAACACTTGGCCTCTGTTCCCAAACCAAAAGAGGTAGGACTGAAAGATGCTGCTGGATCTCTTCAGTGCACAGCAAGCTATGCAACAGAGCCGTCCACATTGCTGTCTCTCTTTCCTTTGTCAAGAAAACGTCCTTTGTATTGCCACTTCTGAGGTGCTCCCATTCGCCTGCAGGCCACTTTGCACAGCACAACCAATTGGCCTCTGTTCCCAAACCAAAAGAGGTAGGACTGAAAGATGCTGCTGGATCTCTTCAGTGCACAGCAAGCTATGCAACAGAGCCGTCCACATTGCTGTCTCTCTTTCCTTTGTCAAGAAAACGTCCGTTGTATTGCCACTTCTGAGGTGCTCCCATTCGCCTGCAGCCCACTTTGCACAGCACAAACAATTGGCCTCTGTTCCCAAACCAAAAGAGGTAGGACTGAAAGATGCTGCTGGATCTCTTCAGTGCACAGCAAGCTATGCAACAGAGCCGTCCACATTGCTGTCTCTCTTTCCTTTGTCAAGAAAACATCCGTTGTATTGCCACTTCGGAGGTGCTCCCATTCGCCTGCAGCCCACTTTGCACAGCACAAACAGTTGGCCTCTGTTCCCAAACCAAAAGAGGTAGGACTGAAAGATGCTGCTGGATCTCTTCAGTGCACAGCAAGCTATGCAACAGAGCCGTCCACATTGCTGTCTCTCTTTCCTTTGTCAAGAAAACGTCCGTTGTATTGCCACTTCGGAGGTGCTCCCATTCGCCTGCAGGCCACTTTGCACAGCACAAACAATTGGCCTCTGCTCCCAAACCAAAAGAGGTAGGACTGAAAGATGCTGCTGGATCTCTTCAGTGCACAGCAAGCTATGCAACAGAGCCGTCCACTTTCCTGTCTCTCTTTCCTTTGTCAAGAAAACGTCCGTTGTATTGCCACTCAGGGGTGCTCCCATTCGCCTGCAGGCCACTTTGCACAGCACAAACAGTTGGCCTCTGTTCCCAAACCAAAAGAGGTAGGACTGAAAGATGCTGCTGGATCTCTTCAGTGCACAGCAAGCTATGCAACAGAGCCGTCCACATTGCTGTCTCTCTTTCCTTTGTCAAGAAAACGTCCATTGTATTGCCACTTCGGAGGTGCTCCCATTCGCCTGCAGGCCACTTTGCACAGCACAAACAGTTGGCCTCTGTTCCCAAACCAAAAGAGGTAGGACTGAAAGATGCTGCTGGATCTCTTCAGTGCACAGCAAGCTATGCAACAGAGCCGTCCACATTGCTGTCTCTCTTTCCTTTGTCAAGAAAACGTCCGTTGTATTGCCACTTCGGAGGTGCTCCCATTCGCCTGCAGGCCACTTTGCACAGCACAAACAATTGGCCTCTGTTCCCAAACCAAAAGAGGTAGGACTGAAAGATGCTGCTGGATCTCTTCAGTGCACAGCAAGCTATGCAACAGAGCCGTCCACATTGCTGTCTCTCTTTCCTTTGTCAAGAAAACGTCCGTTGTATTGCCACTTCTGAGGTGCTCCCATTCGCCTGCAGGCCACTTTGCACAGCACAAACAGTTGGCCTCTGCTCCCAAACCAAAAGAGGTAGGACTGAAAGATGCTGCTGGATCTCTTCAGTGCACAGCAAGCTATGCAACAGAGCCGTCCACATTGCTGTCTCTCTTTCCTTTGTCAAGAAAACGTCCGTTGTATTGCCACTTCTGAGGTGCTCCCATTCACCTGCAGCCCACTTTGCACAGCACAAACAATTGGCCTCTGCTCCCAAACCAAAAGAGGTAGGACTGAAAGATGCTGCTGGATCTCTTCAGTGCACAGCAAGCTATGCAACAGAGCCGTCCACATTGCTGTCTCTCTTTCCTTTGTCAAGAAAACGTCCGTTGTATTGCCACTCAGGGGTGCTCCCATTCGCCTGCAGGCCACTTTGCACAGCACAAACAATTGGCCTCTGTTCCCAAACCAAAAGAGGTAGGACTGAAAGATGCTGCTGGATCTCTTCAGTGCACAACAAGCTATGCAACAGAGCCGTCCACATTGCTGTCTCTCTTTCCTTTGTCAAGAAAACGTCCGTTGTATTGCCACTTCTGAGGTGCTCCCATTCGCCTGCAGGCCACTTTGCACAGCACAAACAGTTGGCCTCTGTTCCCAAACCAAAAGAGGTAGGACTGAAAGATGCTGCTGGATCTCTTCAGTGCACAGCAAGCTATGCAACAGAGCCGTCCACATTGCTGTCTCTCTTTCCTTTGTCAAGAAAACGTCCGTTGTATTGCCACTTCGGAGGTGCTCCCATTGGCCTGCAGGCCACTTTGCACAGCACAAACAGTTGGCCTCTGTTCCCAAACCAAAAGAGGTAGGACTGAAAGATGCTGCTGGATCTCTTCAGTGCACAGCAAGCTATGCAACAGAGCCGTCCACATTGCTGTCTCTCTTTCCTTTGTCAAGAAAACGTCCGTTGTATTGCCACTTCGGAGGTGCTCCCATTCACCTGCAGGCCACTTTGCACAGCACAAACAATTGGCCTCTGTTCCCAAACCAAAAGAGGTAGGACTGAAAGATGCTGCTGGATCTCTTCAGTGCACAGCAAGCTATGCAACAGAGCCGTCCACTTTCCTGTCTCTCTTTCCTTTGTCAAGAAAACGTCCGTTGTATTGCCACTTCTGAGGTGCTCCCATTCGCCTGCAGGCCACTTTGCACAGCACAAACAATTGGCCTCTGTTCCCAAACCAAAAGAGGTAGGACTGAAAGATGCTGCTGGATCTCTTCAGTGCACAGCAAGCTATGCAACAGAGCCGTCCACATTGCTGTCTCTCTTTCCTTTGTCAAGAAAACGTCCGTTGTATTGCCACTTCTGAGGTGCTCCCATTCGCCTGCAGGCCACTTTGCACGGCACAAACACTTGGCCTCTGTTCCCAAACCAAAAGAGGTAGGACTGAAAGATGCTGCTGGATCTCTTCAGTGCACAGCAAGCTATGCAACAGAGCCGTCCACATTGCTGTCTCTCTTTCCTTTGTCAAGAAAACGTCCTTTGTATTGCCACTTCTGAGGTGCTCCCATTCGCCTGCAGGCCACTTTGCACAGCACAACCAATTGGCCTCTGTTCCCAAACCAAAAGAGGTAGGACTGAAAGATGCTGCTGGATCTCTTCAGTGCACAGCAAGCTATGCAACAGAGCCGTCCACATTGCTGTCTCTCTTTCCTTTGTCAAGAAAACGTCCGTTGTATTGCCACTTCTGAGGTGCTCCCATTCGCCTGCAGGCCACTTTGCACAGCACAAACAATTGGCCTCTGTTCCCAAACCAAAAGAGGTAGGACTGAAAGATGCTGCTGGATCTCTTCAGTGCACAGCAAGCTATGCAACAGAGCCGTCCACATTGCTGTCTCTCTTTCCTTTGTCAAGAAAACGTCCGTTGTATTGCCACTTCGGAGGTGCTCCCATTCGCCTGCAGGCCACTTTGCACAGCACAAACAATTGGCCTCTGCTCCCAAACCAAAAGAGGTAGGACTGAAAGATGCTGCTGGATCTCTTCAGTGCACAGCAAGCTATGCAACAGAGCCGTCCACTTTCCTGTCTCTCTTTCCTTTGTCAAGAAAACGTCCGTTGTATTGCCACTCAGGGGTGCTCCCATTCGCCTGCAGGCCACTTTGCACAGCACAAACAGTTGGCCTCTGTTCCCAAACCAAAAGAGGTAGGACTGAAAGATGCTGCTGGATCTCTTCAGTGCACAGCAAGCTATGCAACAGAGCCGTCCACATTGCTGTCTCTCTTTCCTTTGTCAAGAAAACGTCCGTTGTATTGCCACTTCGGAGGTGCTCCCATTCGCCTGCAGGCCACTTTGCACAGCACAAACAGTTGGCCTCTGTTCCCAAACCAAAAGAGGTAGGACTGAAAGATGCTGCTGGATCTCTTCAGTGCACAGCAAGCTATGCAACAGAGCCGTCCACATTGCTGTCTCTCTTTCCTTTGTCAAGAAAACGTCCGTTGTATTGCCACTTCTGAGGTGCTCCCATTCGCCTGCAGGCCACTTTGCACAGCACAAACAGTTGGCCTCTGTTCCCAAACCAAAAGAGGTAGGACTGAAAGATGCTGCTGGATCTCTTCAGTGCACAGCAAGCTATGCAACAGAGCCGTCCACATTGCTGTCTCTCTTTCCTTTGTCAAGAAAACGTCCGTTGTATTGCCACTTCTGAGGTGCTCCCATTCACCTGCAGCCCACTTTGCACAGCACAAACAATTGGCCTCTGCTCCCAAACCAAAAGAGGTAGGACTGAAAGATGCTGCTGGATCTCTTCAGTGCACAGCAAGCTATGCAACAGAGCCGTCCACATTGCTGTCTCTCTTTCCTTTGTCAAGAAAACGTCCGTTGTATTGCCACTCAGGGGTGCTCCCATTCGCCTGCAGGCCACTTTGCACAGCACAAACAATTGGCCTCTGTTCCCAAACCAAAAGAGGTAGGACTGAAAGATGCTGCTGGATCTCTTCAGTGCACAACAAGCTATGCAACAGAGCCGTCCACATTGCTGTCTCTCTTTCCTTTGTCAAGAAAACGTCCGTTGTATTGCCACTTCTGAGGTGCTCCCATTCGCCTGCAGGCCACTTTGCACAGCACAAACAGTTGGCCTCTGTTCCCAAACCAAAAGAGGTAGGACTGAAAGATGCTGCTGGATCTCTTCAGTGCACAGCAAGCTATGCAACAGAGCCGTCCACATTGCTGTCTCTCTTTCCTTTGTCAAGAAAACGTCCGTTGTATTGCCACTTCGGAGGTGCTCCCATTGGCCTGCAGGCCACTTTGCACAGCACAAACAGTTGGCCTCTGTTCCCAAACCAAAAGAGGTAGGACTGAAAGATGCTGCTGGATCTCTTCAGTGCACAGCAAGCTATGCAACAGAGCCGTCCACATTGCTGTCTCTCTTTCCTTTGTCAAGAAAACGTCCGTTGTATTGCCACTTCGGAGGTGCTCCCATTCACCTGCAGGCCACTTTGCACAGCACAAACAATTGGCCTCTGTTCCCAAACCAAAAGAGGTAGGACTGAAAGATGCTGCTGGATCTCTTCAGTGCACAGCAAGCTATGCAACAGAGCCGTCCACTTTCCTGTCTCTCTTTCCTTTGTCAAGAAAACGTCCGTTGTATTGCCACTTCTGAGGTGCTCCCATTCGCCTGCAGGCCACTTTGCACAGCACAAACAATTGGCCTCTGTTCCCAAACCAAAAGAGGTAGGACTGAAAGATGCTGCTGGATCTCTTCAGTGCACAGCAAGCTATGCAACAGAGCCGTCCACATTGCTGTCTCTCTTTCCTTTGTCAAGAAAACGTCCGTTGTATTGCCACTTCTGAGGTGCTCCCATTCGCCTGCAGGCCACTTTGCACGGCACAAACACTTGGCCTCTGTTCCCAAACCAAAAGAGGTAGGACTGAAAGATGCTGCTGGATCTCTTCAGTGCACAGCAAGCTATGCAACAGAGCCGTCCACATTGCTGTCTCTCTTTCCTTTGTCAAGAAAACGTCCTTTGTATTGCCACTTCTGAGGTGCTCCCATTCGCCTGCAGGCCACTTTGCACAGCACAACCAATTGGCCTCTGTTCCCAAACCAAAAGAGGTAGGACTGAAAGATGCTGCTGGATCTCTTCAGTGCACAGCAAGCTATGCAACAGAGCCGTCCACATTGCTGTCTCTCTTTCCTTTGTCAAGAAAACGTCCGTTGTATTGCCACTTCTGAGGTGCTCCCATTCGCCTGCAGGCCACTTTGCACAGCACAAACAATTGGCCTCTGTTCCCAAACCAAAAGAGGTAGGACTGAAAGATGCTGCTGGATCTCTTCAGTGCACAGCAAGCTATGCAACAGAGCCGTCCACATTGCTGTCTCTCTTTCCTTTGTCAAGAAAACGTCCGTTGTATTGCCACTTCTGAGGTGCTCCCATTCGCCTGCAGGCCACTTTGCACAGCACAAACAATTGGCCTCTGTTCCCAAACCAAAAGAGGTAGGACTGAAAGATGCTGCTGGATCTCTTCAGTGCACAGCAAGCTATGCAACAGAGCCGTCCACATTGCTGTCTCTCTTTCCTTTGTCAAGAAAACGTCCGTTGTATTGCCACTTCGGAGGTGCTCCCATTCGCCTGCAGGCCACTTTGCACAGCACAAACAGTTGGCCTCTGTTCCCAAACCAAAAGAGGTAGGACTGAAAGATGCTGCTGGATCTCTTCAGTGCACAGCAAGCTATGCAACAGAGCCGTCCACATTGCTGTCTCTCTTTCCTTTGTCAAGAAAACGTCCGTTGTATTGCCACTTCTGAGGTGCTCCCATTCGCCTGCAGCCCACTTTGCACAGCACAAACAATTGGCCTCTGCTCCCAAACCAAAAGAGGTAGGACTGAAAGATGCTGCTGGATCTCTTCAGTGCACAGCAAGCTATGCAACAGAGCCGTCCACATTGCTGTCTCTCTTTCCTTTGTCAAGAAAACGTCCGTTGTATTGCCACTCAGGGGTGCTCCCATTCGCCTGCAGGCCACTTTGCACAGCACAAACAATTGGCCTCTGTTCCCAAACCAAAAGAGGTAGGACTGAAAGATGCTGCTGGATCTCTTCAGTGCACAGCAAGCTATGCAACAGAGCCGTCCACATTGCTGTCTCTCTTTCCTTTGTCAAGAAAACGTCCGTTGTATTGCCACTTCTGAGGTGCTCCCATTCGCCTGCAGGCCACTTTGCACAGCACAAACAATTGGCCTCTGTTCCCAAACCAAAAGAGGTAGGACTGAAAGATGCTGCTGGATCTCTTCAGTGCACAGCAAGCTATGCAACAGAGCCGTCCACATTGCTGTCTCTCTTTCCTTTGTCAAGAAAACATCCGTTGTATTGCCACTTCGGAGGTGCTCCCATTCGCCTGCAGGCCACTTTGCACAGCACAAACAGTTGGCCTCTGTTCCCAAACCAAAAGAGGTAGGACTGAAAGATGCTGATGGATCTCTTCAGTGCACAGCAAGCTATGCAACAGAGCCGTCCACATTGCTGTCTCTCTTTCCTTTGTCAAGAAAACGTCCGTTGTATTGCCACTCAGGGGTGCTCCCATTCGCCTGCAGGCCACTTTGCACAGCACAAACAGTTGGCCTCTGTTCCCAAACCAAAAGAGGTAGGACTGAAAGATGCTGCTGGATCTCTTCAGTGCACAGCAAGCTATGCAACAGAGCCGTCCACATTGCTGTCTCTCTTTCCTTTGTCAAGAAAACGTCCGTTGTATTGCCACTTCGGAGGTGCTCCCATTCGCCTGCAGGCCACTTTGCACAGCACAAACAGTTGGCCTCTGTTCCCAAACCAAAAGAGGTAGGACTGAAAGATGCTGCTGGATCTCTTCAGTGCACAGCAAGCTATGCAACAGAGCCGTCCACATTGCTGTCTCTCTTTCCTTTGTCAAGAAAACGTCCGTTGTATTGCCACTTCGGAGGTGCTCCCATTCGCCTGCAGGCCACTTTGCACAGCACAAACAATTGGCCTCTGTTCCCAAACCAAAAGAGGTAGGACTGAAAGATGCTGCTGGATCTCTTCAGTGCACAGCAAGCTATGCAACAGAGCCGTCCACATTGCTGTCTCTCTTTCCTTTGTCAAGAAAACGTCCTTTGTATTGCCACTTCTGAGGTGCTCCCATTCGCCTGCAGGCCACTTTGCACAGCACAAACAGTTGGCCTCTGTTCCCAAACCAAAAGAGGTAGGACTGAAAGATGCTGCTGGATCTCTTCAGTGCACAGCAAGCTATGCAACAGAGCCGTCCACATTGCTGTCTCTCTTTCCTTTGTCAAGAAAACGTCCGTTGTATTGCCACTTCTGAGGTGCTCCCATTCACCTGCAGCCCACTTTGCACAGCACAAACAATTGGCCTCTGCTCCCAAACCAAAAGAGGTAGGACTGAAAGATGCTGCTGGATCTCTTCAGTGCACAGCAAGCTATGCAACAGAGCCGTCCACATTGCTGTCTCTCTTTCCTTTGTCAAGAAAACGTCCGTTGTATTGCCACTCAGGGGTGCTCCCATTCGCCTGCAGGCCACTTTGCACAGCACAAACAATTGGCCTCTGTTCCCAAACCAAAAGAGGTAGGACTGAAAGATGCTGCTGGATCTCTTCAGTGCACAACAAGCTATGCAACAGAGCCGTCCACATTGCTGTCTCTCTTTCCTTTGTCAAGAAAACGTCCGTTGTATTGCCACTTCTGAGGTGCTCCCATTCGCCTGCAGCCCACTTTGCACAGCACAAACAATTGGCCTCTGCTCCCAAACCAAAAGAGGTAGGACTGAAAGATGCTGCTGGATCTCTTCAGTGCACAGCAAGCTATGCAACAGAGCCGTCCACATTGCTGTCTCTCTTTCCTTTGTCAAGAAAACGTCCGTTGTATTGCCACTTCGGAGGTGCTCCCATTCGCCTGCAGGCCACTTTGCACAGCACAAACAGTTGGCCTCTGTTCCCAAACCAAAAGAGGTAGGACTGAAAGATGCTGCTGGATCTCTTCAGTGCACAGCAAGCTATGCAACAGAGCCGTCCACATTGCTGTCTCTCTTTCCTTTGTCAAGAAAACGTCCGTTGTATTGCCACTTCGGAGGTGCTCCCATTCACCTGCAGGCCACTTTGCACAGCACAAACAATTGGCCTCTGTTCCCAAACCAAAAGAGGTAGGACTGAAAGATGCTGCTGGATCTCTTCAGTGCACAGCAAGCTATGCAACAGAGCCGTCCACTTTCCTGTCTCTCTTTCCTTTGTCAAGAAAACGTCCGTTGTATTGCCACTTCTGAGGTGCTCCCATTCGCCTGCAGGCCACTTTGCACAGCACAAACAATTGGCCTCTGTTCCCAAACCAAAAGAGGTAGGACTGAAAGATGCTGCTGGATCTCTTCAGTGCACAGCAAGCTATGCAACAGAGCCGTCCACATTGCTGTCTCTCTTTCCTTTGTCAAGAAAACGTCCGTTGTATTGCCACTTCTGAGGTGCTCCCATTCGCCTGCAGGCCACTTTGCACGGCACAAACACTTGGCCTCTGTTCCCAAACCAAAAGAGGTAGGACTGAAAGATGCTGCTGGATCTCTTCAGTGCACAGCAAGCTATGCAACAGAGCCGTCCACATTGCTGTCTCTCTTTCCTTTGTCAAGAAAACGTCCGTTGTATTGCCACTTCTGAGGTGCTCCCATTCGCCTGCAGGCCACTTTGCACAGCACAAACAATTGGCCTCTGCTCCCAAACCAAAAGAGGTAGGACTGAAAGATGCTGCTGGATCTCTTCAGTGCACAGCAAGCTATGCAACAGAGCCGTCCACTTTCCTGTCTCTCTTTCCTTTGTCGAGAAAACGTCCGTTGTATTGCCACTTCTGAGGTGCTCCCCTTCGCCTGCAGCCCACTTTGCACAGCACAAACAATTGGCCTCTGTTCCCAAACCAAAAGAGGTAGGACTGAAAGATGCTGCTGGATCTCTTCAGTGCACAGCAAGCTATGCAACAGAGCCATCCACTTGCCTGTCTCTCTTTCCTTTGTCGAGAAAACGTCCGTTGTATTGCCACTCAGGGGTGCTCCCATTCGCCTGCAGGCCACTTTGCACAGCACAAACAATTGGCCTCTGTTCCCAAACCAAAAGAGGTAGGACTGAAAGATGCTGCTGGATCTCTTCAGTGCACAGCAAGCTATGCAACAGAGCCGTCCACATTGCTGTCTCTCTTTCCTTTGTCAAGAAAACGTCCGTTGTATTGCCACTTCGGAGGTGCTCCCATTCACCTGCAGGCCACTTTGCACAGCACAAACAATTGGCCTCTGTTCCCAAACCAAAAGAGGTAGGACTGAAAGATGCTGCTGGATCTCTTCAGTGCACAGCAAGCTATGCAACAGAGCCGTCCACATTGCTGTCTCTCTTTCCTTTGTCAAGAAAACGTCCGTTGTATTGCCACTTCTGAGGTGCTCCCATTCGCCTGCAGCCCACTTTGCACAGCACAAACAATTGGCCTCTGTTCCCAAACCAAAAGAGGTAGGACTGAAAGATGCTGCTGGATCTCTTCAGTGCACAGCAAGCTATGCAACAGAGCCGTCCACATTGCTGTCTCTCTTTCCTTTGTCAAGAAAACGTCCGTTGTATTGCCACTTCGGAGGTGCTCCCATTCGCCTGCAGCCCACTTTGCACAGCACAAACAATTGGCCTCTGTTCCCAAACCAAAAGAGGTAGGACTGAAAGATGCTGCTGGATCTCTTCAGTGCACAGCAAGCTATGCAACAGAGCCGTCCACATTGCTGTCTCTCTTTCCTTTGTCAAGAAAACGTCCGTTGTATTGCCACTTCGGAGGTGCTCCCATTCGCCTGCAGCCCACTTTGCACAGCACAAACAATTGGCCTCTGCTCCCAAACCAAAAGAGGTAGGACTGAAAGATGCTGCTGGATCTCTTCAGTGCACAGCAAGCTATGCAACAGAGCCGTCCACTTTCCTGTCTCTCTTTCCTTTGTCGAGAAAACGTCCGTTGTATTGCCACTTCTGAGGTGCTCCCATTCGCCTGCAGCCCACTTTGCACAGCACAAACAATTGGCCTCTGCTCCCAAACCAAAAGAGGTAGGACTGAAAGATGCTGCTGGATCTCTTCAGTGCACAGCAAGCTATGCAACAGAGCCGTCCACTTTCCTGTCTCTCTTTCCTTTGTCGAGAAAACGTCCGTTGTATTGCCACTTCTGAGGTGCTCCCATTCGCCTGCAGCCCACTTTGCACAGCACAAACAATTGGCCTCTGCTCCCAAACCAAAAGAGGTAGGACTGAAAGATGCTGCTGGATCTCTTCAGTGCACAGCAAGCTATGCAACAGAGCCGTCCACTTTCCTGTCTCTCTTTCCTTTGTCAAGAAAACGTCCGTTGTATTGCCACTTCTGAGGTGCTCCCATTCGCCTGCAGGCCACTTTGCACAGCACAAACAATTGGCCTCTGTTCCCAAACCAAAAGAGGTAGGACTGAAAGATGCTGCTGGATCTCTTCAGTGCACAGCAAGCTATGCAACAGAGCCGTCCACATTGCTGTCTCTCTTTCCTTTGTCAAGAAAACGTCCGTTGTATTGCCACTTCTGAGGTGCTCCCATTCGCCTGCAGGCCACTTTGCACGGCACAAACACTTGGCCTCTGTTCCCAAACCAAAAGAGCTAGGACTGAAAGATGCTGCTGGATCTCTTCAGTGCACAGCAAGCTATGCAACAGAGCCGTCCACTTTCCTGTCTCTCTTTCCTTTGTCAAGAAAACGTCCGTTGTATTGCCACTTCTGAGGTGCTCCCATTCGCCTGCAGGCCACTTTGCACAGCACAAACAATTGGCCTCTGCTCCCAAACCAAAAGAGGTAGGACTGAAAGATGCTGCTGGATCTCTTCAGTGCACAGCAAGCTATGCAACAGAGCCGTCCACTTTCCTGTCTCTCTTTCCTTTGTCGAGAAAACGTCCGTTGTATTGCCACTTCTGAGGTGCTCCCCTTCGCCTGCAGCCCACTTTGCACAGCACAAACAATTGGCCTCTGCTCCCAAACCAAAAGAGGTAGGACTGAAAGATGCTGCTGGATCTCTTCAGTGCACAGCAAGCTATGCAACAGAGCCGTCCACTTTCCTGTCTCTCTTTCCTTTGTCGAGAAAACGTCCGTTGTATTGCCACTTCTGAGGTGCTCCCATTCGCCTGCAGGCCACTTTGCACAGCACAAACAATTGGCCTCTGCTCCCAAACCAAAAGAGGTAGGACTGAAAGATGCTGCTGGATCTCTTCAGTGCACAGCAAGCTATGCAACAGAGCCGTCCACATTGCTGTCTCTCTTTCCTTTGTCAAGAAAACGTCCGTTGTATTGCCACTTGGGAGGTGCTCCCATTCGCCTGCAGGCCACTTTGCACAGCACAAACAATTGGCCTCTGTTCCCAAACCAAAAGAGGTAGGACTGAAAGATGCTGCTGGATCTCTTCAGTGCACAGCAAGCTATGCAACAGAGCTGTCCACATTGCTGTCTCTCTTTCCTTTGTCAAGAAACGTCCGTTGTATTGCCACTTCTGAGGTGCTCCCATTCGCCTGCAGCCCACTTTGCACAGCACAAACAATTGGCCTCTGCTCCCAAACCAAAAGAGGTAGGACTGAAAGATGCTGCTGGATCTCTTCAGTGCACAGCAAGCTATGCAACAGAGCCGTCCACATTGCTGTCTCTCTTTCCTTTGTCAAGAAAACGTCCGTTGTATTGCCACTTCGGAGGTGCTCCCATTCGCCTGCAGGCCACTTTGCACAGCACAAACAATTGGCCTCTGTTCCCAAACCAAAAGAGGTAGGACTGAAAGATGCTGCTGGATCTCTTCAGTGCACAGCAAGCTATGCAACAGAGCCGTCCACATTGCTGTCTCTCTTTCCTTTGTCAAGAAAACGTCCGTTGTATTGCCACTTCTGAGGTGCTCCCATTCACCTGCAGCCCACTTTGCACAGCACAAACAATTGGCCTCTGCTCCCAAACCAAAAGAGGTAGGACTGAAAGATGCTGCTGGATCTCTTCAGTGCACAGCAAGCTATGCAACAGAGCCGTCCACATTGCTGTCTCTCTTTCCTTTGTCAAGAAAACGTCCGTTGTATTGCCACTCAGGGGTGCTCCCATTCGCCTGCAGGCCACTTTGCACAGCACAAACAATTGGCCTCTGTTCCCAAACCAAAAGAGGTAGGACTGAAAGATGCTGCTGGATCTCTTCAGTGCACAGCAAGCTATGCAACAGAGCCGTCCACATTGCTGTCTCTCTTTCCTTTGTCAAGAAAACGTCCGTTGTATTGCCACTTCTGAGGTGCTCCCATTCACCTGCAGGCCACTTTGCACAGCACAAACAATTGGCCTCTGTTCCCAAACCAAAAGAGGTAGGACTGAAAGATGCTGCTGGATCTCTTCAGTGCACAGCAAGCTATGCAACAGAGCCGTCCACATTGCTGTCTCTCTTTCCTTTGTCAAGAAAACGTCCGTTGTATTGCCACTTCGGAGGTGCTCCCATTCGCCTGCAGGCCACTTTGCACAGCACAAACAATTGGCCTCTGTTCCCAAACCAAAAGAGGTAGGACTGAAAGATGCTGCTGGATCTCTTCAGTGCACAGCAAGCTATGCAACAGAGCCGTCCACATTGCTGTCTCTCTTTCCTTTGTCAAGAAAACGTCCGTTGTATTGCCACTTCGGAGGTGCTCCCATTCGCCTGCAGCCCACTTTGCACAGCACAAACAATTGGCCTCTGCTCCCAAACCAAAAGAGGTAGGACTGAAGATGCTGCTGGATCTCTTCAGTGCACAGCAAGCTATGCAACAGAGCCGTCCACATTGCTGTCTCTCTTTCCTTTGTCAAGAAAACGTCCGTTGTATTGCCACTTCGGAGGTGCTCCCATTCGCCTGCAGGCCACTTTGCACAGCACAAACAATTGGCCTCTGTTCCCAAACCAAAAGAGGTAGGACTGAAAGATGCTGCTGGATCTCTTCAGTGCACAGCAAGCTATGCAACAGAGCCGTCCACATTGCTGTCTCTCTTTCCTTTGTCAAGAAAACGTCCGTTGTATTGCCACTTCTGAGGTGCTCCCATTCGCCTGCAGGCCACTTTGCACAGCACAAACAGTTGGCCTCTGTTCCCAAACCAAAAGAGGTAGGACTGAAAGATGCTGCTGGATCTCTTCAGTGCACAGCAAGCTATGCAACAGAGCCGTCCACATTGCTGTCTCTCTTTCCTTTGTCAAGAAAACGTCCGTTGTATTGCCACTTCTGAGGTGCTCCATTCACCTGCAGGCCCACTTTGCACAGCACAAACAATTGGCCTCTGCTCCCAAACCAAAAGAGGTAGGACTGAAAGATGCTGCTGGATCTCTTCAGTGCACAGCAAGCTATGCAACAGAGCCGTCCACATTGCTGTCTCTCTTTCCTTTGTCAAGAAAACGTCCGTTGTATTGCCACTCTGGGGTGCTCCCATTCGCCTGCAGGCCACTTTGCACAGCACAAACAATTGGCCTCTGTTCCCAAACCAAAAGAGGTAGGACTGAAAGATGCTGCTGGATCTCTTCAGTGCACAGCAAGCTATGCAACAGAGCCGTCCACATTGCTGTCTCTCTTTCCTTTGTCAAGAAAACGTCCGTTGTATTGCCACTTCTGAGGTGCTCCATTCACCTGCAGGCCACTTTGCACAGCACAAACAATTGGCCTCTGTTCCCAAACCAAAAGAGGTAGGACTGAAAGATGCTGCTGGATCTCTTCAGTGCACAGCAAGCTATGCAACAGAGCCGTCCACATTGCTGTCTCTCTTTCCTTTGTCAAGAAAACGTCCGTTGTATTGCCACTTCTGAGGTGCTCCCATTCGCCTGCAGCCCACTTTGCACA
Organism: Amazona ochrocephala; assembly: GCA_039720435.1. Lineage (NCBI taxonomy): Eukaryota > Metazoa > Chordata > Aves > Psittaciformes > Psittacidae > Amazona > Amazona ochrocephala. Next base: position 10,346 of record JBCFXG010000989.1, on the reverse strand, counting down.
GCACAAACAATTGGCCTCTGTTCCCAAACCAAAAGAGGTAGGACTGAAAGATGCTGCTGGATCTCTTCAGTGCACAGCAAGCTATGCAACAGAGCCGTCCACATTGCTGTCTCTCTTTCCTTTGTCAAGAAAACGTCCGTTGTATTGCCACTCGGAGGTGCTCCCATTCGCCTGCAGGCCACTTTGCACAGCACAAACAATTGGCCTCTGTTCCCAAACCAAAAGAGGTAGGACTGAAAGATGCTGCTGGATCTCTTCAGTGCACAGCAAGCTATGCAACAGAGCCGTCCACATTGCTGTCTCTCTTTCCTTTGTCAAGAAAACGTCCGTTGTATTGCCACTTCTGAGGTGCTCCCATTCGCCTGCAGGCCACTTTGCACAGCACAAACAATTGGCCTCTGTTCCCAAACCAAAAGAGGTAGGACTGAAAGATGCTGCTGGATCTCTTCAGTGCACAGCAAGCTATGCAACAGAGCCGTCCACATTGCTGTCTCTCTTTCCTTTGTCGAGAAAACGTCCGTTGTATTGCCACTTCGGAGGTGCTCCCCTTCGCCTGCAGGCCACTTTGCACAGCACAAACACTTGGCCTCTGTTCCCAAACCAAAAGAGGTAGGACTGAAAGATGCTGCTGGATCTCTTCAGTGCACAGCAAGCTATGCAACAGAGCCGTCCACATTGCTGTCTCTCTTTCCTTTGTCGAGAAAACGTCCGTTGTATTGCCACTTCTGAGGTGCTCCCATTCGCCTGCAGGCCACTTTGCACAGCACAAACAATTGGCCTCTGCTCCCAAACCAAAAGAGGTAGGACTGAAAGATGCTGCTGGATCTCTTCAGTGCACAGCAAGCTATGCAACAGAGCCGTCCACTTTCCTGTCTCTCTTTCCTTTGTCGAGAAAACGTCCGTTGTATTGCCACTTCTGAGGTGCTCGCCTTCGCCTGCAGCCCACTTTGCACAGCACAAACAATTGGCCTCTGCTCCCAAACCAAAGAGGTAGGACTGAAAGATGCTGCTGGATCTCTTCAGTGCACAGCAAGCTATGCAACAGAGCCGTCACTTTCCTGTCTCTCTTTCCTTTGTCGAGAAAACGTCCGTTGTATTGCCACTTCTGAGGTGCTCCCATTCGCCTGCAGCCCACTTTGCACAGCACAAACAATTGGCCTCTGCTCCCAAACCAAAAGAGGTAGGACTGAAAGATGCTGCTGGATCTCTTCAGTGCACAGCAAGCTATGCAACAGAGCCGTCCACATTGCTGTCTCTCTTTCCTTTGTCAAGAAAACGTCCGTTGTATTGCCACTTCTGAGGTGCTCCCATTCGCCTGCAGGCCACTTGCACAGCACAAACAATTGGCCTCTGTTCCCAAACCAAAAGAGGTAGGACTGAAGATGCTGCTGGATCTCTTCAGTGCACAGCAAGCTATGCAACAGAGCCGTCCACTTTGCTGTCTCTCTTTCCTTTGTCAAGAAAACGTCCGTTGTATTGCCACTTCTGAGGTGCTCCCATTCGCCTGCAGGCCACTTTGCACAGCACAAACAATTGGCCTCTGCTCCCAAACCAAAAGAGGTAGGACTGAAAGATGCTGCTGGATCTCTTCAGTGCACAGCAAGCTATGCAACAGAGCCGTCCACATTGCTGTCTCTCTTTCCTTTGTCAAGAAAACGTCCGTTGTATTGCCACTTCGGAGGTGCTCCCATTCGCCTGCAGGCCACTTTGCACAGCACAAACAGTTGGCCTCTGCTCCCAAACCAAAAGAGGTAGGACTGAAAGATGCTGCTGGATCTCTTCAGTGCACAGCAAGCTATGCAACAGAGCCGTCCACATTGCTGTCTCTCTTTCCTTTGTCGAGAAAACGTCCGTTGTATTGCCACTTCTGAGGTGCTCCCATTCGCCTGCAGCCCACTTTGCACAGCACAAACAATTGGCCTCTGCTCCCAAACCAAAAGAGGTAGGACTGAAAGATGCTGCTGGATCTCTTCAGTGCACAGCAAGCTATGCACAGAGCCGTCCACATTGCTGTCTCTCTTTCCTTTGTCAAGAAACGTCCATTGTATTGCCACTCAGGGGTGCTCCCATTCGCCTGCAGCCACTTTGCACAGCACAAACAATTGGCCTCTGCTCCCAAACCAAAAGAGGTAGGACTGAAAGATGCTGCTGGATCTCTTCAGTGCACAACAAGCTATGCAACAGAGCCGTCCACATTGCTGTCTCACTTTCCTTTGTCGAAGAAAACGTCCGTTGTACTGCCACTTCTGAGGTGCTCCCATTCGCCTGCAGCCCACTTTGCACAGCACAAACAATTGGCCTCTGTTCCAAACCAAAAGAGGTAGGACTGAAAGATGCTGCTGGATCTCTTCAGTGCACAGCAAGCTATGCAACAGAGCCGTCCACATTGCTGTCTCTCTTTCCTTTGTCAAGAAAACGTCCGTTGTATTGCCACTTCGGAGGTGCTCCCATTCGCCTGCAGGCCACTTTGCACAGCACAAACAATTGGCCTCTGCTCCCAAACCAAAAGAGGTAGGACTGAAAGATGCTGCTGGATCTCTCAGTGCACAGCAAGCTATGCAACAGAGCCGTCCACTTTCCTGTCTCTCTTTCCTTTGTCGAGAGAACGTCCGTTGTATTGCCACTTCTGAGGTGCTCCCATTCGCCTGCAGCCCACTTTGCACAGCACAAACAATTGGCCTCTGCTCCCAAACCAAAAGAGGTAGGACTGAAAGATGCTGCTGGATCTCTTCAGTGCACAGCAAGCTATGCAACAGAGCCGTCCACATTGCTGTCTCTCTTTCCTTTGTCAAGAAAAACGTCCATTGTATTGCCACTCAGGGGTGCTCCCATTCGCCTGCAGGCCACTTTGCACAGCACAAACAATTGGCCCTCTGCTCCCAAACCAAAGAGGTAGGACTGAAAGATGCTGCTGGATCTCTTCAGTGCACAACAAGCTATGCAACAGAGCCGTCCACATTGCTGTCTCACTTTCCTTTGTCAGAAAACGTCCGTTGTATTGCCACTTCTGAGGTGCTCCCATTCGCCTGCAGGCCACTTTGCACAGCACAAACAATTGGCCTCTGCTCCCAAACCAAAAGAGGTAGGACTGAAAGATGCTGCTGGATCTCTTCAGTGCACAGCAAGCTATGCAACAGAGCCGTCCACATTGCCTGTCTCTCTTTCCTTTGTCGAGAAAACGTCCGTTGTATTGCCACTTCGGAGGTGCTCCCATTCGCCTGCAGGCCACTTTGCACAGCACAAACAATTGGCCTCTGCTCCCAAACCAAAAGAGGTAGGACTGAAAGATGCTGCTGGATCTCTTCAGTGCACAGCAAGCTATGCAACAGAGCCGTCCACTTTCCTGTCTCTCTTTCCTTTGTCGAGAAAACGTCCGTTGTATTGCCACTTCTGAGGTGCTCCCATTCGCCTGCAGCCCACTTTGCACAGCACAAACAATTGGCCTCTGCTCCCAAACCAAAAGAGGTAGGACTGAAAGATGCTGCTGGATCTCTTCAGTGCACAGCAAGCTATGCAACAGAGCCGTCCACTTTCCTGTCTCTCTTTCCTTTGTCGAGAAAACGTCCGTTGTATTGCCACTTCTGAGGTGCTCCCATTCGCCTGCAGCCCACTTTGCACAGCACAAACAATTGGCCTCTGCTCCCAAACCAAAAGAGGTAGGACTGAAAGATGCTGCTGGATCTCTTCAGTGCACAGCAAGCTATGCAACAGAGCCGTCCACTTTCCTGTCTCTCTTTCCTTTGTCGAGAAAACGTCCGTTGTATTGCCACTTCTGAGGTGCTCCCATTCGCCTGCAGGCCACTTTGCACAGCACAAACAGTTGGCCTCTGCTCCCAAACCAAAAGAGGTAGGACTGAAAGATGCTGCTGGATCTCTTCAGTGCACAGCAAGCTATGCAACAGAGCCGTCCACATTGCCTGTCTCTCTTTCCTTTGTCAAGAAAACGTCCGTTGTATTGCCACTTCTGAGGTGCTCCCATTCGCCTGCAGCCCACTTTGCACAGCACAAACAATTGGCCTCTGCTCCCAAACCAAAAGAGGTAGGACTGAAAGATGCTGCTGGATCTCTTCAGTGCACAGCAAGCTATGCAACAGAGCCGTCCACATTGCCTGTCTCTCTTTCCTTTGTCAAGAAAACGTCCATTGTATAGCCACTCAGAGGTGCTCCCATTCGCCTGCAGCCACTTTGCACAGCACAAACAATTGGCCTCTGCTCCCAAACCAAAAGAGGTAGGACTGAAAGATGCTGCTGGATCTCTTCAGTGCACAGCAAGCTATGCAACAGAGCCGTCCACATTGCTGTCTCTCTTTCCTTTGTCAGAGAAAACGTCCGTTGTATTGCCACTTCTGAGGTGCTCCCATTCGCCTGCAGGCCACTTTGCACAGCACAAACAATTGGCCTCTGCTTCCCAAACCAAAAGAGGTAGGACTGAAAGATGCTGCTGGATCTCTTCAGTGCACAGCAAGCTATGCAACAGAGCCGTCCACATGCCTGTCTCTCTTTCCTTTGTCGAGAAAACGTCCGTTGTATTGCCACTTCTGAGGTGCTCCCATTCGCCTGCAGCCCACTTTGCACAGCACAAACAATTGGCCTCTGCTCCCAAACCAAAAAGAGGTAGGACTGAAAGATGCTGCTGGATCTCTTCAGTGCACAGCAAGCTATGCAACAGAGCCGTCCACTTTCTGTCTCTCTTTCCTTTGTCGAGAAAAACGTCCGTTGTATTGCCACTTCTGAGGTGCTCCATTCGCCTGCAGCCCACTTTGCACAGCACAAACAATTGGCCTCTGCTCCCAAACCAAAAGAGGTAGGACTGAAAGATGCTGCTGGATCTCTTCAGTGCACAGCAAGCTATGCAACAGAGCCGTCCACTTTCCTGTCTCTCTTTCCTTTGTCGAGAAAACGTCCGTTGTATTGCCACTTCTGAGGTGCTCCCATTCGCCTGCAGCCCACTTTGCACAGCCAAACAATTGGCCTCTGCTCCAAACCAAAAGAGGTAGGACTGAAAGATGCTGCTGGATCTCTTCAGTGCACAGCAAGCTATGCAACAGAGCCGTCCACTTTCCTGTCTCTCTTTCCTTTGTCGAGAAAACGTCCGTTGTATTGCCACTTCTGAGGTGCTCCCATTCGCCTGCAGCCCACTTTGCACAGCACAAACAATTGGCCTCTGCTCCCAAACCAAAAGAGGTAGGACTGAAAGATGCTGCTGGATCTCTTCAGTGCACAGCAAGCTATGCAACAGAGCCGTCCACTTTCCTGTCTCTCTTTCCTTTGTCGAGAAAACGTCCGTTGTATTGCCACTTCTGAGGTGCTCCATTCGCCTGCAGCCCACTTTTGCACAGCACAAACAATTGGCCTCTGCTCCCAAACCAAAAGAGGTAGGACTGAAAGATGCTGCTGGATCTCTTCAGTGCACAGCAAGCTATGCAACAGAGCCGTCCACTTTCCTGTCTCTCTTTCCTTTGTCGAGAAAACGTCCGTTGTATGCCACTTCTGAGGTGCTCCCATTCGCCTGCAGCCCACTTTGCACAGCACAAACAATTGGCCTCTGCTCCCAAACCAAAAGAGTAGGACTGAAAGATGCTGCTGGATCTCTTCAGTGCACAGCAAGCTATGCAACAGAGCCGTCCACTTTCCTGTCTCTCTTTCCTTTGTCGAGAAAACGTCCGTTGTATTGCCACTTCTGAGGTGCTCCCATTCGCCTGCAGCCCACTTTGCACAGCACAAACAATTGGCCTCTGCTCCCAAACCAAAAGAGGTAGGACTGAAAGATGCTGCTGGATCTCTTCAGTGCACAGCAAGCTATGCAACAGAGCCGTCCACTTTCTGTCTCTCTTTCCTTTGTCGAGAAAACGTCCGTTGTATTGCCACTTCTGAGGTGCTCCCATTCGCCTGCAGCCCACTTTGCACAGCACAAACAATTGGCCTCTGCTCCCAAACCAAAAGAGGTAGGACTGAAAGATGCTGCTGGATCTCTTCAGTGCACAGCAAGCTATGCAACAGAGCCGTCCACTTTCCTGTCTCTCTTTCCTTTGTCGAGAAAACGTCCGTTGTATTGCCACTTCTGAGGTGCTCCCATTCGCCTGCAGCCCACTTTGCACAGCACAAACAATTGGCCTCTGCTCCCAAACCAAAAGAGGTAGGACTGAAAGATGCTGCTGGATCTCTCAGTGCACAGCAAGCTATGCAACAGAGCCGTCCACTTTCCTGTCTCTCTTTCCTTTGTCGAGAAAACGTCCGTTGTATTGCCACTTCTGAGGTGCTCCCATTCGCCTGCAGCCCACTTTGCACAGCACAAACAATTGGCCTCTGCTCCCAAACCAAAAGAGGTAGGACTGAAAGATGCTGCTGGATCTCTTCAGTGCACAGCAAGCTATGCAACAGAGCCGTCCACTTTCCTGTCTCTCTTTCCTTTGTCGAGAAAACGTCCGTTGTATTGCCACTTCTGAGGTGCTCCCATTCGCCTGCAGCCCACTTTGCACAGCACAAACAATTGGCCTCTGCTCCCAAACCAAAAGAGGTAGGACTGAAGATGCTGCTGGATCTCTTCAAGTGCACAGCAAGCTATGCAACAGAGCGTCCCACTTTCCTGTCTCTCTTTCCTTTGTCGAGAAAACGTCCGTTGTATTGCCACTTCTGAGGTGCTCCCATTCGCCTGCAGCCCACTTTGCACAGCACAAACAATTGGCCTCTGCTCCCAAACCAAAAGAGGCAGGACTGAAAGATGCTGCTGGATCTCTTCAGTGCACAGCAAGCTATGCAACAGAGCCGTCCACTTTCCTGTCTCTCTTTCCTTTGTCGAGAAAACGTCCGTTGTATTGCCACTTCGGAGGTGCTCCCATTCGCCTGCAGCCCACTTTGCACAGCACAAACAATTGGCCTCTGCTCCCAAACCAAAAGAGGTAGGACTGAAAGATGCTGCTGGATCTCTTCAGTGCACAGCAAGCTATGCAACAGAGCCGTCCACTTTCCTGTCTCTCTTTCCTTTGTCGAGAAAACGTCCGTTGTATTGCCACTTCTGAGGTGCTCCCATTCGCCTGCAGCCCACTTTGCACAGCACAAACAATTGGCCTCTGCTCCCAAACCAAAAAGTAGGTAGGACTGAAAGATGCTGCTGGATCTCTTCAGTGCACAGCAAGCTATGCAACAGAGCCGTCCACTTTCCTGTCTCTCTTTCCTTTGTCGAGAAAACGTCCGTTGTATTGCCACTTCTGAGGTGCTCCCATTCGCCTGCAGCCCACTTTGCACAGCACAAACAATTGGCCTCTGCTCCCAAACCAAAAGAGGTAGGACTGAAAGATGCTGCTGGATCTCTTCAGTGCACAGCAAGCTATGCAACAGAGCCGTCCACTTTCCTGTCTCTCTTTCCTTTGTCGAGAAACGTCCGTTGTATTGCCACTTCTGAGGTGCTCCCATTCGCCTGCAGCCCACTTTGCACAGCACAAACAATTGGCCTCTGCTCCCAAACCAAAAGAGGTAGGACTGAAAGATGCTGCTGGATCTCTTCAGTGCACAGCAAGCTATGCAACAGAGCCGTCCACTTTTCCTGTCTCTCTTTCCTTTGTCGAGAAAACGTCCGTTGTATTGCCACTTCTGAGGTGCTCCCATTCGCCTGCAGCCCACTTTGCACAGCACAAACAATTGGCCTCTGCTCCCAAACCAAAGAGGTAGGACTGAAAGATGCTGCTGGATCTCTTCAGTGCACAGCAAGCTATGCAACAGAGCCGTCCACTTTGCTGTCTCTCTTTCCTTTGTCGAGAAAACGTCCGTTGTATTGCCACTTCTGAGGTGCTCCCATTCGCCTGCAGGCCACTTTGCACAGCACAAACAATTGGCCTCTGCTCCCAAACCAAAAGAGGTAGGACTGAAAGATGCTGCTGGATCTCTTCAGTGCACAGCAAGCTATGCAACAGAGCCGTCCACTTTCCTGTCTCTCTTTCCTTTGTCGAGAAAACGTCCGTTGTATTGCCACTTCTGAGGTGCTCCCATTCGCCTGCAGCCCACTTTGCACAGCACAAACAATTGGCCTCTGCTCCCAAACCAAAAGAGGTAGGACTGAAAGATGCTGCTGGATCTCTTCAGTGCACAGCAAGCTATGCAACAGAGCCGTCCACTTTCCTGTCTCTCTTTCCTTTGTCGAGAAAACGTCCGTTGTATTGCCACTTCTGAGGTGCCTCCCATTCGCCTGCAGGCCCACTTTGCACAGCACAAACAATTGGCCTCTGCTCCCAAACCAAAAGAGGTAGGACTGAAAGATGCTGCTGGATCTCTTCAGTGCACAGCAAGCTATGCAACAGAGCGTCCACTTTCCTGTCTCTCTTTCCTTTGTCGAGAAAACGTCCGTGTATTGCCACTTCTGAGGTGCTCCCATTCGCCTGCAGCCCACTTTGCACAGCACAAACAATTGGCCTCTGCTCCCAACCAAAAGAGGCAGGACTGAAAGATGCTGCTGGATCTCTTCAGTGCACAGCAAGCTATGCAACAGAGCCGTCCACTTGCTGTCTCTCTTTCCTTTGTCGAGAAAACGTCGTTGTATTGCCACTTCGAGGTGCTCCCATTCGCCTGCAGGCCCACTTTGCACAGCACAAACAATTGGCCTCTGCTCCCAAACCAAAAGAGGTAGGACTGAAAGATGCTGCTGGATCTCTTCAGTGCACAGCAAGCTATGCAACAGAGCCGTCCACTTTCCTGTCTCTCTTTCCTTTGTCGAGAAAACGTCCGTTGTATTGCCACTTCTGAGGTGCTCCCATTCGCCTGCAGCCCACTTTGCACAGCACAAACAATTGGCCTCTGCTCCCAAACCAAAAGAGGTAGGACTGAAAAGATGCTGCTGGATCTCTTCAGTGCACAGCAAGCTATGCAACAGAGCCGTCCACTTTCCTGTCCTCTCTTTCCTTTGTCGAGAAAACGTCCGTTGTATTGCCACTTCTGAGGTGCTCCCATTCGCCTGCAGCCCACTTTGCACAGCACAAACAATTGGCCTCTGCTCCCAAACCAAAAGAGGTAGACTGAAAGATGCTGCTGGATCTCTTCAGTGCACAGCAAGCTATGCAACAGAGCCGTCCACTTTCCTGTCTCTCTTTCCTTTGTCGAGAAAACGTCCGTTGTATTGCCACTTCTGAGGTGCTCCCATTCGCCTGCAGCCCACTTTGCACAGCACAAACAATTGGCCTCTGCTCAAACCAAAAGAGGTAGGACATGAAAGATGCTGCTTGGATCTCTTCAGTGCACGCAAGCTATGCAAGCTAGGAAGCAGTATGCACAGGGCACTTTCCTCTCCTCTCTTTCCTTTGTCGAGAAAACGTCCGTTGTATTGGCCACTTCTGAGGTGCTCCCATTTCGCCTGCAGCCCCACTTTGCACAGCACAAACAATTGGCCCTGCTCCCAAACCAAAAGAGGTAGGACTGAAAGATGCTGATGGATCTCTTCAGTGCACAGCAAGCTATGCAACAGAGCCGTCCACTTTCCTGTCTCTCTTTCCTTTGTCGAGGAAAACGTCCGTTGTATTGCCACTTCTGGAGGTGCTCCCATTCGACTGCAAGCCACTTGCACAGCACAAACAATTGGCCTCTGCTCCCAAACAAAACCAAAGAGGTAGGACTTGAAGATGCTGCTTGGATCTCTTCAGTGAACAGCAAGCTATGCAAACAGAGCGTCCCACTTCCTGCTCTCCTCTTTCTTTGTCGAGAAACGTCCGTTGTATCTGCCACTTCTGAGGTGCTACACCATTCGCCTGCAGACCACTTTGCACAGCACAAACAATTGGCCTCTGCTCCCACCAAAAGAGTAGGACTTGAAAGATGCTGCCTGGATCTCCTCTAGTGCACAGCAAGCTATGCAAACAGAGCCGTCCACTTTCCTGTCTCTCTTTCCTTTGTCGAGAAAACGTCCGTTGTTTTGCCACCTTCTGAGGTGCTCCCATTCGCCTGCAGCCCACTTTGCACAGCACAAACAATTGGCAGTCAGTGTGTCTCCCAAACCAAAAGAGGTAGGACGACAGAGCTGTTCTGACTCTTCAGTGCACAGCAAGACTATGCAACTGAGCCGTCACTTTCCTGTCTCATATTTCCTTTGTCGAGAAAACGTAGTTGAATTGCCACTTCTGAAGGTGCTCCATTAGCCTGCAGCCCACTTTGCACAGCACAAACAAATTGGCCTCATGCTCCCAAACCAAAAGAGGTAGGACTGAAAGATGCAGCTGGATCTCTTCATGCACTAGCAAGCTATGCAACAGAGCTCTCCACTTTTCCTGTCACTCTTTCCTTAGTCGAGAAACCCGTTGTATTGCACTTCTGAGGTGCTCCCATTCGCCTGCAGAAGCCCACTTTGCCCAGCACAAACAATTGGA
>JBCFXG010000987.1:0-39545 GCA_039720435.1 Amazona ochrocephala | reverse complement strand
TTTTCCTGTCTCTCTTTCCTTTGTGGAGAAAACGTCCCGTTGTATTGCCACTTCTGAGGTGCTCCCATTCGCCTGCAGCCCACTTTGCACAGCACAAACAATTGGCCTCTGCTCCCAAACCAAAGAGGTAGGACTGAAAGATGCTGCTGGATCTCTTCAGTGCACAGCAAGCTATGCAACAGAGCCGTCCACTTTCCTGTCTCTCTTTCCTTTGTCAGAGAAAACGTCCGTTGTATTGCCACTTCTGAGGTGCTCCCATTCGCCTGCAGCCCACTTTGCACAGGCACAAACAATTGGCCTCTGCTCCCAAACCAAAAGACGGTAGGACTGAAAGGTGCTGCTGGATCTCTTCAGTGCACAGCAAGCTATGCAACAGAGCCGTCCACTTTCCTGTCTCTCTTTCCTTTGTGGAGAAAACGTCCGTTGTATTGCCACTTCTGAGGTGCTCCCATTCGCCTGCAGCCCAGTTTGCACAGCACAAACAATTGGCCTCTGCTCCCAAACCAAAAGAGGTAGGACTGAAAGATGCTGCTGGATCTCTTCAGTGCACAGCAAGCTATGCAACAGAGCCGTCCACTTTCCTGTCTCTCTTTCCTTTGTGGAGAAAACGTCCGTTGTATTGCCACTTCTGAGGTGCTCCCATTCGCCTGCAGCCCACTTTGCACAGCACAAACAATTGGCCTCTGCTCCCAAACCAAAAGAGGTAGGACTGAAAGATGCTGCTGGATCTCTTCAGTGCACAGCAAGCTATGCAACAGAGCCGTCCACTTTCCTGTCTCTCTTTCCTTTGTGGAGAAAACGTCCGTTGTATTGCCACTTCTGAGGTGCTCCCATTCGCCTGCAGCCCACTTTGCACAGCACAAACAATTGGCCTCTGCTCCCAAACCAAAAGAGGTAGGACTGAAAGATGCTGCTGGATCTCTTCAGTGCACAGCAAGCTATGCAACAGAGCCGTCCACTTTCCTGTCTCTCTTTCCTTTGTCGAGAAAACGTCCGTTGTATTGCCACTTCTGAGGTGCTCCCATTCGCCTGCAGCCCACTTTGCACAGCACAAACCAAGTGGCCTCTGCTCCCAAACCAAAAGAGGTAGGACTGAAAGATGCTGCTGGATCTCTTCAGTGCACAGCAAGCTATGCAACAGAGCCGTCCACTTTCCTGTCTCTCTTTCCTTTGTGGAGAAAACGTCCGTTGTATTGCCACTTCTGAGGTGCTCCCATTCGCCTGCAGCCCAGTTTGCACAGCACAACAAGTGGCCTCTGCTCCCAAACCAAAAGAGGTAGGACTGAAAGGTGCTGCTGGATCTCTTCAGTGCACAGCAAGCTATGCAACAGAGCCGTCCACTTTCCTGTCTCTCTTTCCTTTGTCGAGAAAACGTCCGTTGTATTGCCACTTCTGAGGTGCTCCCATTCGCCTGCAGCCCACTTTGCACAGCACAAACAATTGGCCTCTGCTCCCAAACCAAAAGAGGTAGGACTGAAAGATGCTGCTGGATCTTCTCAGTGCACAGCAAGCTATGCAACAGAGCCGTCCACTTTCCTGTCTCTCTTTCCTTTGTCGAGAAAACGCCCGTTGTATTGCCACTTCTGAGGTGCTCCCATTCGCCTGCAGCCCAGTTTGCACAGCACAAACAAGTGGCCTCTGCTCCCAAACCAAAAGAGGTAGGACTGAAAGATGCTGCTGGATCTCTTCAGTGCACAGCAAGCTATGCAACAGAGCCGTCCACTTTCCTGTCTCTCTTTCCTTTGTGGAGAAAACGTCCGTTGTATTGCCACTTCTGAGGTGCTCCCATTCGCCTGCAGCCCACTTTGCACAGCACAAACAATTGGCCTCTGCTCCCAAACCAAAAGAGGTAGGACTGAAAGATGCTGCTGGATCTCTTCAGTGCACAGCAAGCTATGCAACAGAGCCGTCCACTTTCCTGTCTCTCTTTCCTTTGTGGAGGGAAAACGTCCGTTGTATTGCCACTTCTGAGGTGCTCCCATTCGCCTGCAGCCCACTTTGCACAGCACAAACAATTGGCCTCTGCTCCCAAACCAAAAGAGGTAGGACTGAAAGATGCTGCTGGATCTCTTCAGTGCACAGCAAGCTATGCAACAGAGCTGTCCACTTTCCTGTCTCTCTTTCCTTTGTCGAGGAAAACGTCCGTTGTATTGCCACTTCTGAGGTGCTCCCATTCGCCTGCAGCCCACTTTGCACAGCACAAAACAATTGGCCTCTGCTCCCAAACCAAAAGAGGTAGGACTGAAAGATGCTGCTGGATCTCTTCAGTGCACAGCAAGCTATGCAACAGAGCCGTCCACTTTCCTGTCTCTCTTTCCTTTGTCGAGAAAACGTCCGTTGTATTGCCACTTCTGAGGTGCTCCCATTCGCCTGCAGCCCACTTTGCACAGCACAAACAATTGGCCTCTGCTCCCAAACCAAAAGAGGTAGGACTGAAAGATGCTGCTGGATCTCTTCAGTGCACAGCAAGCTATGCAACAGAGCCGTCCACTTCCTGTCTCTCTTTCCTTTGTCGAGAAAACGTCCGTTGTATTGCCACTTCTGAGGTGCTCCCATTCGCCTGCAGCCCACTTTGCACAGCACAAACAATTGGCCTCTGCTCCCAAACCAAAAGAGGTAGGACTGAAAGATGCTGCTGGATCTCTTCAGTGCACAGCAAGCTATGCAACAGAGCCGTCCACTTTCCTGTCTCTCTTTCCTTTGTCGAGAAAACGTCCGTTGTATTGCCACTTCTGAGGTGCTCCCATTCGCCTGCAGCCCACTTTGCACAGCACAAACAATTGGCCTCTGCTCCCAAACCAAAAGAGGTAGGACTGAAAGATGCTGCTGGATCTCTTCAGTGCACAGCAAGCTATGCAACAGAGCCGTCCACTTTCCTGTCTCTCTTTCCTTTGTCGAGAAAACGTCCCGTTGTATTGCCACTTCTGAGGTGCTCCCATTCGCCTGCAGCCCACTTTGCACAGCACAAACAATTGGCCTCTGCTCCCAAAGCAAAAGAGGTAGGACTGAAAGATGCTGCTGGATCTCTTCAGTGCACAGCAAGCTATGCAACAGAGCCGTCCACTTTCCTGTCTCTCTTTCCTTTGTCGAGGAAAACGTCCGTTGTATTGCCACTTCTGAGGTGCTCCCATTCGCCTGCAGCCCAGTTTGCACAGCACAAACAATTGGCCTCTGCTCCCAAACCAAAAGAGGTAGGACTGAAAGATGCTGCTGGATCTCTTCAGTGCACAGCAAGCTATGCAACAGAGCCGTCCACTTTCCTGTCTCTCTTTCCTTTGTCGAGGAAAACGTCCGTTGTATTGCCACTTCTGAGGTGCTCCCATTCGCCTGCAGCCCAGTTTGCACAGCACAAACAATTGGCCTCTGCTCCCAAACCAAAAGAGGTAGGACTGAAAGATGCTGCTGGATCTCTTCAGTGCACAGCAAGCTATGCAACAGAGCTGTCCACTTTCCTGTCTCTCTTTCCTTTGTCGAAGAAAACGTCCGTTGTATTGCCACTTCTGAGGTGCTCCCATTCGCCTGCAGCCCACTTTGCACAGCACAAACAATTGGCCTCTGCTCCCAAACCAAGAAGGAGGTAGGGACTGAAAGGTGCTGCTGGATCTCTTCAGTGCACAGCAAGCTATGCAACAGAGCCGTCCACTTTCCTGTCTCTCTTTCCTTTGTCGAGAAAACGTCCGTTGTATTGCCACTTCTGAGGTGCTCCCATTCGCCTGCAGCCCACTTTGCACAGCACAAACAATTGGCCTCTGCTCCCAAACCAAAAGAGGTAGGACTGAAAGGTGCTGCTGGATCTCTTCAGTGCACAGCAAGCTATGCAACAGAGCCGTCCACTTTCCTGTCTCTCTTTCCTTTGTGGAGAAAACGTCCGTTGTATTGCCACTTCTGAGGTGCTCCCATTCGCCCTGCAGCCCACTTTGCACAGCACAAACAATTGGCCTCTGCTCCCAAACCAAAAGAGGTAGGACTGAAAGATGCTGCTGGATCTCTTCAGTGCACAGCAAGCTATGCAACAGAGCCGTCCACTTTCCTGTCTCTCTTTCCTTTGTGGAGGAAAACGTCCGATGTATTGCCCACTTCTGAGGTGCTCCCATTCGCCTGCAGCCCACTTTGCACAGCACAAACAATTGGCCTCTGCTCCCAAACCAAAAGAGGTAGGACTGAAAGATGCTGCTGGATCTCTTCAGTGCACAGCAAGCTATGCAACAGAGCCGTCCACTTTCCTGTCTCTCTTTCCTTTGTGGAGAAAACGTCCGTTGTATTGCCACTTCTGAGGTGTCTCCCATTCGCCTGCAGCCCACTTTGCACAGCACAAACAATTGGCCTCTGCTCCCAAACCAAAAGAGGTAGGACTGAAGATGCTGCTGGATCTCTTCAGTGCACAGCAAGCTATGCAACAGAGCCGTCCACTTTCCTGTCTCTCTTTCCTTTGTCGAGAAACGTCCGTTGTATTGCCACTTCTGAGGTGCTCCCATTCGCCTGCAGCCCAGTTTGCACAGCACAAACAAGTGGCCTCTGCTCCCAAACAAAAAGAGGTAGGACTGAAAGATGCTGCTGGATCTCTTCAGTGCACAGCAAGCTATGCAACAGAGCCGTCCACTTTCCTGTCTCTCTTTCCTTTGTGGAGAAAACGTCCGTTGTATTGCCACTTCTGAGGTGCTCCCATTCGCCTGCAGCCCAGTTTGCACAGCACAAACAAGTGGCCTCTGCTCCCAAACAAAAAGAGGTAGGACTGAAAGATGCTGCTGGATCTCTTCAGTGCACAGCAAGCTATGCAACAGAGCCGTCCACTTTCCTGTCTCTCTTTCCTTTGTGGAGAAAACGTCCGTTGTATTGCCACTTCTGAGGTGCTCCCATTCGCCTGCAGCCCAGTTTGCACAGCACAAACAATTGGCCTCTGCTCCCAAACAAAAAGAGGTAGGACTGAAAGATGCTGCTGGATCTCTTCAGTGCACAGCAAGCTATGCAACAGAGCCGTCCACTTTCCTGTCTCTCTTTCCTTTGTCGAGAAAACGTCCGTTGTATTGCCACTTCTGAGGTGCTCCCATTCGCCTGCAGCCCACTTTGCACAGCACAAACAATTGGCCTCTGCTCCCAAACCAAAAGAGGTAGGACTGAAAGATGCTGCTGGATCTCTTCAGTGCACAGCAAGCTATGCAACAGAGCCGTCCACTTTCCTGTCTCTCTTTCCTTTGTCGAGAAAACGTCCGTTGTATTGCCACTTCTGAGGTGCTCCCATTCGCCTGCAGCCCACTTTGCACAGCACAAACAATTGGCCTCTGCTCCCAAACCAAAAGAGGTAGGACTGAAAGATGCTGCTGGATCTCTTCAGTGCACAGCAAGCTATGCAACAGAGCCGTCCACTTTCCTGTCTCTCTTTCCTTTGTGGAGAAAACGTCCGTTGTATTGCCACTTCTGAGGTGCTCCCATTCGCCTGCAGCCCACTTTGCACAGCACAAACAATTGGCCTCTGCTCCCAAACCAAAAGAGGTAGGACTGAAAGATGCTGCTGGATCTCTTCAGTGCACAGCAAGCTATGCAACAGAGCCGTCCACTTTCCTGTCTCTCTTTCCTTTGTCGAGGAAAACGTCCGTTGTATTGCCACTTCTGAGGTGCTCCCATTCGCCTGCAGCCCACTTTGCACAGCACAAACAATTGGCCTCTGCTCCCAAACCAAAAGGAGGTAGGACTGAAAGGTGCTGCTGGATCTCTTCAGTGCACAGCAAGCTACTGCAACAGAGCCGTCCACTTTCCTGTCTCTCTTTCCTTTGTGGAGAAAACGTCCGTTGTATTGCCACTTCTGAGGTGCTCCCATTCGCCTGCAGCCCACTTTGCACAGCACAAACAATTGGCCTCTGCTCCCAAACCAAAAGAGGTAGGACTGAAAGATGCTGCTGGATCTCTTCAGTGCACAGCAAGCTATGCAACAGAGCCGTCCACTTTCCTGTCTCTCTTTCCTTTGTGGAGAAAACGTCCGTTGTATTGCCACTTCTGAGGTGCTCCCATTCGCCTGCAGCCCAGTTTGCACAGCACAAACAATTGGCCTCTGCTCCCAAACCAAAAGAGGTAGGACTGAAAGATGCTGCTGGATCTCTTCAGTGCACAGCAAGCTATGCAACAGAGCCGTCCACTTTCCTGTCTCTCTTTCCTTTGTCGAGAAAACGTCCGTTGTATTGCCACTTCTGAGGTGCTCCCATGCGCCTGCAGCCCACTTTGCACAGCACAAACAATTGGCCTCTGCTCCCAAACCAAAAGAGGTAGGACTGAAAGATGCTGCTGGATCTCTTCAGTGCACAGCAAGCTATGCAACAGAGCCGTCCACTTTGCTGTCTCTCTTTCCTTTGTCGAGGAAAACGTCCGTTGTATTGCCACTTCTGAGGTGCTCCCATTCGCCTGCAGCCCAGTTTGCACAGCACAAACAAGTGGCCTCTGCTCCAAACAAAAAGAGGTAGGACTGAAAGATGCTGCTGGATCTCTTCAGTGCACAGCAAGCTATGCAACAGAGCCGTCCCACTTTCCTGTCTCTCTTTCCTTTGTGGAGAGAAACGTCCGTTGTATTGCCACTTCTGAGGTGCTCCCATTCGCCTGCAGCCCAGTTTGCACAGCACAAACAATTGGCCTCTGCTCCCAAACCAAAAGAGGTAGGACTGAAAGATGCTGCTGGATCTCTTCAGTGCACAGCAAGCTATGCAACAGAGCCGTCCACTTTCCTGTCTCTCTTTCCTTTGTCGAGGAAAACGTCCCGTTGTATTGCCACTTCTGAGGTGCTCCCATGCGCCTGCAGCCCACTTTGCACAGCACAAACCAATTGGCCTCTGCTCCCTAAACCAAAAGAGGTAGGACTGAAAGATGCTGCTGGATCTCTTCAGTGCACAGCAAGCTATGCAACAGAGCCGTCCACTTTGCTGTCTCTCTTTCCTTTGTCGAGAAAACGTCCGTTGTATTGCCACTTCTGAGGTGCTCCCATTCGCCTGCAGCCCAGTTTGCACAGCACAAACAAGTGGCCTCTGCTCCCAAACAAAAAGAGGTAGGACTGAAAGATGCTGCTGGATCTCTTCAGTGCACAGCAAGCTATGCAACAGAGCCGTCCACTTTCCTGTCTCTCTTTCCTTTGTGGAGAAAACGTCCGTTGTATTGCCACTTCTGAGGTGCTCCCATTCGCCTGCAGCCCAGTTTGCACAGCACAAACAAGTGGCCTCTGCTCCCAAACCAAAAGAGGTAGGACTGAAAGGTGCTGCTGGATCTCTTCAGTGCACAGCAAGCTATGCAACAGAGCCGTCCACTTTCCTGTCTCTCTTTCCTTTGTGGAGGAAAACGTCCGTTGTATTGCCACTTCTGAGGTGCTCCCATTCGCCTGCAGCCCAGTTTGCACAGCACAAACAATTGGCCTCTGCTCCCAAACCAAAAGAGGTAGGACTGAAAGATGCTGCTGGATCTCTTCAGTGCACAGCAAGCTATGCAACAGAGCCGTCCACTTTCCTGTCTCTCTTTCCTTTGTCGAGGAAAACGTCCGTTGTATTGCCACTTCTGAGGTGCTCCCATTCGCCTGCAGCCCACTTTGCACAGCACAAACAATTGGCCTCTGCTCCCAAACCAAAAGAGGTAGGACTGAAAGATGCTGCTGGATCTCTTCAGTGCACAGCAAGCTATGCAACAGAGCCGTCCACTTTCCTCTCTCTCTTTCCTTTGTCGAGAAAACGTCCGTTGTATTGCCACTTCTGAGGTGCTCCCATTCGCCTGCAGCCCAGTTTGCACAGCACAAACAATTGGCCTCTGCTCCCAAACCAAAAGAGGTAGGACTGAAAGATGCTGCTGGATCTCTTCAGTGCACAGCAAGCTATGCAACAGAGCCGTCCACTTTCCTGTCTCTCTTTCCTTTGTCGAGAAAACGTCCGTTGTATTGCCACTTCTGAGGTGCTCCCATTCGCCTGCAGCCCACTTTGCACAGCACAAACAATTGGCCTCTGCTCCCAAACCAAAAGAGGTAGGACTGAAAGATGCTGCTGGATCTCTTCAGTGCACAGCAAGCTATGCAACAGAGCCATCCACTTTCCTGTCTCTCTTTCCTTTGTCGAGAAAACGTCCTTTGTATTGCCACTTCTGAGGTGCTCCCATTCGCCTGCAGCCCACTTTGCACAGCACAAACAATTGGCCTCTGCTCCCAAACCAAAAGAGGTAGGACTGAAAGATGCTGCTGGATCTCTTCAGTGCACAGCAAGCTATGCAACAGAGCCGTCCACTTTCCTGTCTCTCTTTCCTTTGTGGAGAAAACGTCCGTTGTATTGCCACTTCTGAGGTGCTCCCATTCGCCTGCAGCCCACTTTGCACAGCACAAACAATTGGCCTCTGCTCCCAAACCAAAAGAGGTAGGACTGAAAGATGCTGCTGGATCTCTTCAGTGCACAGCAAGCTATGCAACAGAGCCGTCCACTTTCCTGTCTCTCTTTCCTTTGTCGAGAAAACGTCCGTTGTATTGCCACTTCTGAGGTGCTCCCATTCGCCTGCAGCCCACTTTGCACAGCACAAACAATTGGCCTCTGCTCCCAAACCAAAAGAGGTAGGACTGAAAGATGCTGCTGGATCTCTTCAGTGCACAGCAAGCTATGCAACAGAGCCGTCCACTTTCCTGTCTCTCTTTCCTTTGTGAGAAAACGTCCGTTGTATTGCCACTTCTGAGGTGCTCCCATTCGCCTGCAGCCCACTTTGCACAGCACAAACAATTGGCCTCTGCTCCCAAACCAAAAAGAGGTAGGACTGAAAGATGCTGCTGGATCTCTTCAGTGCACAGCAAGCTATGCAACAGAGCCGTCCACTTTCCTGTCTCTCTTTCCTTTGTGGAGAAAACGTCCGTTGTATTGCCACTTCTGAGGTGCTCCCATTCGCCTGCAGCCCAGTTTGCACAGCACAAACAATTGGCCTCTGCTCCCAAACCAAAAGAGGTAGGACTGAAAGATGCTGCTGGATCTCTTCAGTGCACAGCAAGCTATGCAACAGAGCCGTCCACTTTCCTGTCTCTCTTTCCTTTGTCGAGAAAACGTCCGTTGTATTGCCACTTCTGAGGTGCTCCCATTCGCCTGCAGCCCAGTTTGCACAGCACAAACAAGTGGCCTCTGCTCCCAAACAAAAAGAGGTAGGACTGAAAGATGCTGCTGGATCTCTTCAGTGCACAGCAAGCTATGCAACAGAGCCGTCCACTTTCCTGTCTCTCTTTCCTTTGTCGAGAAAACGTCCGTTGTATTGCCACTTCTGAGGTGCTCCCATTCGCCTGCAGCCCAGTTTGCACAGCACAAACAAGTGGCCTCTGCTCCCAAACAAAAAGAGGTAGGACTGAAAGATGCTGCAGGATCTCTTCAGTGCACAGCAAGCTATGCAACAGAGCCGTCCACTTTCCTGTCTCTCTTTCCTTTGTGGAGAAAACGTCCGTTGTATTGCCACTTCTGAGGTGCTCCCATTCGCCTGCAGCCCAGTTTGCACAGCACAAACAATTGGCCTCTGCTCCCAAACCAAAAGAGGTAGGACTGAAAGATGCTGCTGGATCTCTTCAGTGCACAGCAAGCTATGCAACAGAGCCGTCCACTTTCCTGTCTCTCTTTCCTTTGTGGAGAAAACGTCCGTTGTATTGCCACTTCTGAGGTGCTCCCATTCGCCTGCAGCCCACTTTGCACAGCACAAACAATTGGCCTCTGCTCCCAAACCAAAAGAGGTAGGACTGAAAGATGCTGCTGGATCTCTTCAGTGCACAGCAAGCTATGCAACAGAGCCGTCCACTTTCCTGTCTCTCTTTCCTTTGTGGAGAAAACGTCCGTTGTATTGCCACTTCTGAGGTTCTCCCATTCGCCTGCAGCCCACTTTGCACAGCACAAACAATTGGCCTCTGCTCCCAAACCAAAAGAGGTAGGACTGAAAGATGCTGCTGGATCTCTTCAGTGCACAGCAAGCTATGCAACAGAGCCGTCCACTTTCCTGTCTCTCTTTCCTTTGTCAGAAAACGTCTGTTGTATTGCCACTTCTGAGGTGCTCCCATTCACCTGCAGCCCAGTCTGCACAGCACAAACAAGTGGCCTCTGCTCCCAAACCAAAAGAGGTAGGACTGAAAGATGCTGCTGGATCTCTTCAGTGCACAGCAAGCTATGCAACAGAGCCGTCCACTTTCCTGTCTCTCTTTCCTTTGTCGAGAAAACGTCCGTTGTATTGCCACTTCTGAGGTGCTCCCATTCGCCTGCAGCCCACTTTGCACAGCACAAACAATTGGCCTCTGCTCCCAAACCAAAAGAGGTAGGACTGAAAGGTGCTGCTGGATCTCTTCAGTGCACAGCAAGCTATGCAACAGAGCCGTCCACTTTCCTGTCTCTCTTTCCTTTGTCGAGAAAACGTCCGTTGTATTGCCACTTCTGAGGTGCTCCCATTCGCCTGCAGCCCACTTTGCACAGCACAAACAATTGGCCTCTGCTCCCAAACCAAAAGAGGTAGGACTGAAAGATGCTGCTGGATCTCTTCAGTGCACAGCAAGCTATGCAACAGAGCCGTCCACTTTCCTGTCTCTCTTTCCTTTGTGGAGAAAACGTCCGTTGTATTGCCACTTCTGAGGTGCTCCCATTCGCCTGCAGCCCACTTTGCACAGCACAAGCAATTGGCCTCTGCTCCCAAACCAAAAGAGGTAGGACTGAAAGATGCTGCTGGATCTCTTCAGTGCACAGCAAGCTACGCAACAGAGCCGTCCACTTTCCTTTCTCTCTTTCCTTTGTCGAGAAAACGTCCGTTGTATTGCCACTTCTGAGGTGCTCCCATTCGCCTGCAGCCCACTTTGCACAGCACAAACAATTGGCCTCTGCTCCCAAACAAAAAGAGGTAGGACTGAAAGGTGCTGCTGGATCTCTTCAGTGCACAGCAAGCTATGCAACAGAGCTGTCCACTTTCCTGTCTCTCTTTCCTTTGTCGAGAAAACGTCCGTTGTATTGCCACTTCTGAGGTGCTCCCATTCGCCTGCAGCCCACTTTGCACAGCACAAACAATTGGCCTCTGCTCCCAAACCAAAAGAGGTAGGACTGAAAGATGCTGCTGGATCTCTTCAGTGCACAGCAAGCTATGCAACAGAGCCGTCCACTTTCCTGTCTCTCTTTCCTTTGTCGAGAAAACGTCCGTTGTATTGCCACTTCTGAGGTGCTCCCATTCGCCTGCAGCCCACTTTGCACAGCACAAACAATTGGCCTCTGCTCCCAAACCAAAAGAGGTAGGACTGAAAGATGCTGCTGGATCTCTTCAGTGCACAGCAAGCTATGCAACAGAGCCGTCCACTTTCCTGTCTCTCTTTCCTTTGTGGAGAAAACGTCCGTTGTATTGCCACTTCTGAGGTGCTCCCATTCGCCTGCAGACCACTTTGCACAGCACAAACAATTGGCCTCTGCTCCCAAACCAAAAGAGGTAGGACTGAAAGATGCTGCTGGATCTCTTCAGTGCACAGCAATTGCAACAGAGCCGTCCACTTTCCTGTCTCTCTTTCCTTTGTCGAGAAAACGTCCGTTGTAATTGCCACTTCTGAGGTGCTCCCATTCGCCTGCAGCCCACTTTGCACAGCACAAACAATTGGCCTCTGCTCCCAAACCAAAAGAGGTAGGACTGAAAGATGCTGCTGGATCTCTTCAGTGCACAGCAAGCTATGCAACAGAGCCGTCCACTTTCCTGTCTCTCTTTCCTTTGTGGAGAAAACGTCCGTTGTATTGCCACTTCTGAGGTGCTCCCATTCGCCTGCAGCCCACTTTGCACAGCACAAACAATTGGCCTCTGCTCCCAAACCAAAAGAGGTAGGACTGAAAGATGCTGCTGGATCTCTTCAGTGCGCAGCAAGCTATGCAACAGAGCCGTCCACTTTCCTGTCTCTCTTTCCTTTGTCGAGAAAACGTCCGTTGTATTGCCACTTCTGAGGTGCTCCCATTCGCCTGCAGCCCACTTTGCACAGCACAAACAATTGGCCTCTGCTCCCAAACCAAAAGAGGTAGGACTGAAAGATGCTGCTGGATCTCTTCAGTGCACAGCAAGCTATGCAACAGAGCCGTCCACTTTCCTGTCTCTCTTTCCTTTGTGGAGAAAACGTCCGTTGTATTGCCACTTCTGAGGTGCTCCCATTCGCCCTGCAGCCCACTTTGCACAGCACAAACAATTGGCCTCTGCTCCCAAACCAAAAGAGGTAGGGACTGAAAGATGCTGCTGGATCTCTTCAGTGCACAGCAAGCTATGCAACAGAGCCGTCCACTTTCCTGTCTCTCTTTCCTTTGTGGAGAAAACGTCCGTTGTATTGCCACTTCTGAGGTGCTCCATTCGCCTGCAGCCCACTTTGCACAGCACAAACAATTGGCCTCTGCTCCCAAACCAAAAGAGGTAGGACTGAAAGATGCTGCTGGATCTCTTCAGTGCACAGCAAGCTATGCAACAGAGCCGTCCACTTTCCTGTCTCTCTTTCCTTTGTCAGAAAACGTCTGTTGTATTGCCACTTCTGAGGTGCTCCCATTCACCTGCAACCCAGTCTGCACAGCACAAACAAGTGGCCTCTGCTCCCAAACCAAAAGAGGTAGGACTGAAAGATGCTGCTGGATCTCTTCAGTGCACAGCAAGCTATGCAACAGAGCCGTCCACTTTCCTGTCTCTCTTTCCTTTGTCGAGAAAACGTCCGTTGTATTGCCACTTCTGAGGTGCTCCCATTCGCCTGCAGCCCACTTTGCACAGCACAAACAATTGGCCTCTGCTCCCAAACCAAAAGAGGTAGGACTGAAAGGTGCTGCTGGATCTCTTCAGTGCACAGCAAGCTATGCAACAGAGCCGTCCACTTTCCTGTCTCTCTTTCCTTTGTCGAGAAAACGTCCGTTGTATTGCCACTTCTGAGGTGCTCCCATTCGCCTGCAGCCCACTTTGCACAGCACAAACAATTGGCCTCTGCTCCCAAACCAAAAGAGGTAGGACAGAAAGATGCTGCTGGATCTCTTCAGTGCACAGCAAGCTATGCAACAGAGCCGTCCACTTTCCTGTCTCTCTTTCCTTTGTCGAGAGAAACGTCTGTTGTATTGCCACTTCTGAGGTGCTCCCATTCGCCTGCAGCCCACTTTGCACAGCACAAACAATTGGCCTCTGCTCCCAAACCAAAAGAGGTAGGACTGAAAGATGCTGCTGGATCTCTTCAGTGCACAGCAAGCTATGCAACAGAGCCGTCCACTTTCCTGTCTCTCTTTCCTTTGTCGAGAAAACGTCCGTTGTATTGCCACTTCTGAGGTGCTCCCATTCGCCTGCAGCCCACTTTGCACAGCACAAACAATTGGCCTCTGCTCCCAAACCAAAAGAGGTAGGACTGAAAGATGCTGCTGGATCTCTTCAGTGCACAGCAAGCTACGCAACAGAGCCGTCCACTTTCCTTTCTCTCTTTCCTTTGTCGAGAAAACGTCCGTTGTATTGCCACTTCTGAGGTGCTCCCATTCGCCTGCAGCCCAGTTTGCACAGCACAAGCAATTGGCCTCTGCTCCCAAACCAAAAGAGGTAGGACTGAAAGATGCTGCTGGATCTCTTCAGTGCACAGCAAGCTACGCAACAGAGCCGTCCACTTTCCTGTCTCTCTTTCCTTTGTCGAGAAAACGTCCGTTGTATTGCCACTTCTGAGGTGCTCCCATTCGCCTGCAGCCCACTTTGCACAGCACAAACAATTGGCCTCTGCTCCCAAACCAAAAGAGGTAGGACTGAAAGATGCTGCTGGATCTGTTCAGTGCACAGCAAGCTATGCAACAGAGCCGTCCACTTTCCTGTCTCTCTTTCCTTTGTCGAGGAAAACGTCCGTTGTATTGCCACTTCTGAGGTGCTCCCATTCGCCTGCAGCCCACTTTGCACAGCACAAACAATTGGCCTCTGCTCCCAAACCAAAAGAGGTAGGACTGAAAGGTGCTGCTGGATCTCTTCAGTGCACAGCAAGCTATGCAACAGAGCCGTCCACTTTCCTGTCTCTCTTTCCTTTGTGGAGAAAACGTCCGTTGTATTGCCACTTCTGAGGTGCTCCCATTCGCCTGCAGCCCACTTTGCACAGCACAAACAATTGGCCTCTGCTCCCAAACCAAAAGAGGTAGGACTGAAAGATGCTGCTGGATCTCTTCAGTGCACAGCAAGCTATGCAACAGAGCCGTCCACTTTCCTGTCTCTCTTTCCTTTGTGGAGAAAACGTCCGTTGTATTGCCACTTCTGAGGTGCTCCCATTCGCCTGCAGCCCACTTTGCACAGCACAAACAATTGGCCTCTGCTCCCAAACCAAAAGAGGTAGGACTGAAAGATGCTGCTGGATCTCTTCAGTGCACAGCAAGCTATGCAACAGAGCCGTCCACTTTCCTGTCTCTCTTTCCTTTGTCGAGAAAACGTCCGTTGTATTGCCACTTCTGAGGTGCTCCCATTCGCCTGCAGCCCACTTTGCACAGCACAAACAATTGGCCTCTGCTCCCAAACCAAAAGAGGTAGGACTGAAAGGTGCTGCTGGATCTCTTCAGTGCACAGCAAGCTATGCAACAGAGCCGTCCACTTTCCTGTCTCTCTTTCCTTTGTCGAGAAAACGTCCGTTGTATTGCCACTTCTGAGGTGCTCCCATTCGCCTGCAGCCCACTTTGCACAGCACAAACAATTGGCCTCTGCTCCCAAACCAAAAAGAGGTAGGACTGAAAGATGCTGCTGGATCTCTTCAGTGCACAGCAAGCTATGCAACAGAGCCGTCCACTTTCCTGTCTCTCTTTCCTTTGTCGAGAAAACGTCCGTTGTATTGCCACTTCTGAGGTGCTCCCATTCGCCTGCAGCCCACTTTGCACAGCACAAACAATTGGCCTCTGCTCCCAAACCAAAAGAGGTAGGACTGAAAGATGCTGCTGGATCTCTTCAGTGCACAGCAAGCTATGCAACAGAGCCGTCCACTTTCCTGTCTCTCTTTCCTTTGTCGAGAAAACGTCCGTTGTATTGCCACTTCTGAGGTGCTCCCATTCGCCTGCAGCCCACTTTGCACAGCACAAACAATTGGCCTCTGCTCCCAAACCAAAAGAGGTAGGACTGAAAGATGCTGCTGGATCTCTTCAGTGCACAGCAAGCTATGCAACAGAGCCGTCCACTTTCCTGTCTCTCTTTCCTTTGTGGAGAAAACGTCCGTTGTATTGCCACTTCTGAGGTGCTCCCATTCGCCTGCAGCCCACTTTGCACAGCACAAACAATTGGCCTCTGCTCCCAAACCAAAAGAGGTAGGACTGAAAGATGCTGCTGGATCTCTTCAGTGCACAGCAAGCTATGCAACAGAGCCGTCCACTTTCCTGTCTCTCTTTCCTTTGTGGAGAAAACGTCCGTTGTATTGCCACTTCTGAGGTGCTCCCATTCGCCTGCAGCCCACTTTGCACAGCACAAACAATTGGCCTCTGCTCCCAAACCAAAAGAGGTAGGACTGAAAGATGCTGCTGGATCTCTTCAGTGCACAGCAAGCTATGCAACAGAGCCGTCCACTTTCCTGTCTCTCTTTCCTTTGTGGAGAAAACGTCCGTTGTATTGCCACTTCTGAGGTGCTCCCATTCGCCTGCAGCCCAGTTTGCACAGCACAAACAATTGGCCTCTGCTCCCAAACCAAAAGAGGTAGGACTGAAAGATGCTGCTGGATCTCTTCAGTGCACAGCAAGCTATGCAACAGAGCCATCCACTTTCCTGTCTCTCTTTCCTTTGTTGAGAAAACGTCCGTTGTATTGCCACTTCTGAGGTGCTCCCATTCGCCTGCAGCCCACTTTGCACAGCACAAACAATTGGCCTCTGCTCCCAAACCAAAAGAGGTAGGACTGAAAGATGCTGCTGGATCTCTTCAGTGCACAGCAAGCTATGCAACAGAGCCATCCACTTTCCTGTCTCTCTTTCCTTTGTGGAGAAAACGTCCGTTGTATTGCCACTTCTGAGGTGCTCCCATTCGCCTGCAGCCCAGTTTGCACAGCACAAACAATTGGCCTCTGCTCCCAAACCAAAAGAGGTAGGACTGAAAGATGCTGCTGGATCTCTTCAGTGCACAGCAAGCTATGCAACAGAGCCGTCCACTTTCCTGTCTCTCTTTCCTTTGTCGAGAAAACGTCCGTTGTATTGCCACTTCTGAGGTGCTCCCATTCGCCTGCAGCCCACTTTGCACAGCACAAACAATTGGCCTCTGCTCCCAAACCAAAAGAGGTAGGACTGAAAGATGCTGCTGGATCTCTTCAGTGCACAGCAAGCTATGCAACAGAGCCGTCCACTTTCCTGTCTCTCTTTCCTTTGTCGAGAAAACGTCCGTTGTATTGCCACTTCTGAGGTGCTCCCATTCGCCTGCAGCCCAGTTTGCACAGCACAAACAATTGGCCTCTGCTCCCAAACCAAAAGAGGTAGGACTGAAAGATGCTGCTGGATCTCTTCAGTGCACAGCAAGCTATGCAACAGAGCCGTCCACTTTCCTGTCTCTCTTTCCTTTGTCGAGAAAACGTCCGTTGTATTGCCACTTCTGAGGTGCTCCCATTCGCCTGCAGCCCAGTTTGCACAGCACAAACAAGTGGCCTCTGCTCCCAAACCAAAAGAGGTAGGACTGAAAGATGCTGCTGGATCTCTTCAGTGCACAGCAAGCTATGCAACAGAGCCGTCCACTTTCCTGTCTCTCTTTCCTTTGTCGAGAAAACGTCCGTTGTATTGCCACTTCTGAGGTGCTCCCATTCGCCTGCAGCCCACTTTGCACAGCACAAACAATTGGCCTCTGCTCCCAAACCAAAAGAGGTAGGACTGAAAGGTGCTGCTGGATCTCTTCAGTGCACAGCAAGCTATGCAACAGAGCCGTCCACTTTCCTGTCTCTCTTTCCTTTGTGGAGAAAACGTCCGTTGTATTGCCACTTCTGAGGTGCTCCCATTCGCCTGCAGCCCACTTTGCACAGCACAAACAATTGGCCTCTGCTCCCAAACCAAAAGAGGTAGGACTGAAAGATGCTGCTGGATCTCTTCAGTGCACAGCAAGCTATGCAACAGAGCCGTCCACTTTCCTGTCTCTCTTTCCTTTGTCGAGAAAACGTCCGTTGTATTGCCACTTCTGAGGAGCTCCCATTCGCCTGCAGCCCAGTTTGCACAGCACAAACAATTGGCCTCTGCTCCCAAACCAAAAGAGGTAGGACTGAAAGATGCTGCTGGATCTCTTCAGTGCACAGCAAGCTATGCAACAGAGCCGTCCACTTTCCTGTCTCTCTTTCTTTTGTCGAGAAAACGTCCGTTGTATTGCCACTTCTGAGGTGCTCCCATTCGCCTGCAGCCCACTTTGCACAGCACAAACAATTGGCCTCTGCTCCCAAACCAAAAGAGGTAGGACTGAAAGATGCTGCTGGATCTCTTCAGTGCACAGCAAGCTATGCAACAGAGCCGTCCACTTTCCTGTCTCTCTTTCCTTTGTCGAGAAAACGTCCGTTGTATTGCCACTTCTGAGGTGCTCCCATTCGCCTGCAGCCCAGTTTGCACAGCACAAACAAGTGGCCTCTGCTCCCAAACAAAAAGAGGTAGGACTGAAAGATGCTGCTGGATCTCTTCAGTGCACAGCAAGCTATGCAACAGAGCCGTCCACTTTCCTGTCTCTCTTTCCTTTGTCGAGAAAACGTCCGTTGTATTGCCACTTCTGAGGTGCTCCCATTCGCCTGCAGCCCACTTTGCACAGCACAAACAATTGGCCTCTGCTCCCAAACCAAAAGAGGTAGGACTGAAAGATGCTGCTGGATCTCTTCAGTGCACAGCAAGCTATGCAACAGAGCCGTCCACTTTCCTGTCTCTCTTTCCTTTGTGGAGAAAACGTCCGTTGTATTGCCACTTCTGAGGTGCTCCCATTCGCCTGCAGCCCACTTTGCACAGCACAAACAATTGGCCTCTGCTCCCAAACAAAAAGAAGTAGAACTGAAAGGTGCTGCTGGATCTCTTCAGTGCACAGCAAGCTATGCAACAGAGCCGTCCACTTTCCTGTCTCTCTTTCCTTTGTCGAGAAAACGTCCGTTGTATTGCCACTTCTGAGGTGCTCCCATTCGCCTGCAGCCCACTTTGCACAGCACAAACAATTGGCCTCTGCTCCCAAACCAAAAGAGGTAGGACTGAAAGATGCTGCTGGATCTCTTCAGTGCACAGCAAGCTATGCAACAGAGCCGTCCACTTTCCTGTCTCTCTTTCCTTTGTCGAGAAAACGTCCGTTGTATTGCCACTTCTGAGGTGCTCCCATTCGCCTGCAGCCCACTTTGCACAGCACAAACAATTGGCCTCTGCTCCCAAACCAAAAGAGGTAGGACTGAAAGATGCTGCTGGATCTCTTCAGTGCACAGCAAGCTATGCAACAGAGCCGTCCACTTTCCTGTCTCTCTTTCCTTTGTCGAGAAAACGTCCGTTGTATTGCCACTTCTGAGGTGCTCCCATTCGCCTGCAGCCCACTTTGCACAGCACAAACAATTGGCCTCTGCTCCCAAACCAAAAGAGGTAGGACTGAAAGATGCTGCTGGATCTCTTCAGTGCACAGCAAGCTATGCAACAGAGCCGTCCACTTTCCTGTCTCTCTTTCCTTTGTGGAGAAAACGTCCGTTGTATTGCCACTTCTGAGGTGCTCCCATTCGCCTGCAGCCCACTTTGCACAGCACAAACAATTGGCCTCTGCTCCCAAACCAAAAGAGGTAGGACTGAAAGATGCTGCTGGATCTCTTCAGTGCACAGCAAGCTATGCAACAGAGCCGTCCACTTTCCTGTCTCTCTTTCCTTTGTCGAGAAAACGTCCGTTGTATTGCCACTTCTGAGGTGCTCCCATTCGCCTGCAGCCCACTTTGCACAGCACAAACAATTGGCCTCTGCTCCCAAACCAAAAGAGGTAGGACTGAAAGATGCTGCTGGATCTCTTCAGTGCACAGCAAGCTATGCAACAGAGCCGTCCACTTTCCTGTCTCTCTTTCCTTTGTCGAGGAAAACGTCCGTTGTATTGCCACTTCTGAGGTGCTCCCATTCGCCTGCAGCCCACTTTGCACAGCACAAACAATTGGCCTCTGCTCCCAAACCAAAAGAGGTAGGACTGAAAGATGCTGCTGGATCTCTTCAGTGCACAGCAAGCTATGCAACAGAGCCATCCACTTTCCTGTCTCTCTTTCCTTTGTCGAGAAAACGTCCGTTGTATTGCCACTTCTGAGGTGCTCCCATTCGCCTGCAGCCCAGTTTGCACAGCACAAACAATTGGCCTCTGCTCCCAAACCAAAAGAGGTAGGACTGAAAGATGCTGCTGGATCTCTTCAGTGCACAGCAAGCTATGCAACAGAGCCGTCCACTTTCCTGTCTCTCTTTCCTTTGTCGAGAAAACGTCCGTTGTATTGCCACTTCTGAGGTGCTCCCATTCGCCTGCAGCCCACTTTGCACAGCACAAACAATTGGCCTCTGCTCCCAAACCAAAAGAGGTAGGACTGAAAAGGTGCTGCTGGATCTCTTCAGTGCACAGCAAGCTATGCAACAGAGCCGTCCACTTTCCTGTCTCTCTTTCCTTTGTGGAGAAAACGTCCGTTGTATTGCCACTTCTGAGGTGCTCCCATTCGCCTGCAGCCCACTTTGCACAGCACAAACAATTGGCCTCTGCTCCCAAACCAAAAGAGGTAGGACTGAAAGATGCTGCTGGATCTCTTCAGTGCACAGCAAGCTATGCAACAGAGCCGTCCACTTTCCTGTCTCTCTTTCCTTTGTCGAGAAAACGTCCGTTGTATTGCCACTTCTGAGGAGCTCCCATTCGCCTGCAGCCCAGTTTGCACAGCACAAACAATTGGCCTCTGCTCCCAAACCAAAAGAGGTAGGACTGAAAGATGCTGCTGGATCTCTTCAGTGCACAGCAAGCTATGCAACAGAGCCGTCCACTTTCCTGTCTCTCTTTCTTTTGTCGAGAAAACGTCCGTTGTATTGCCACTTCTGAGGTGCTCCCATTCGCCTGCAGCCCACTTTGCACAGCACAAACAATTGGCCTCTGCTCCCAAACCAAAAGAGGTAGGACTGAAAGATGCTGCTGGATCTCTTCAGTGCACAGCAAGCTATGCAACAGAGCCGTCCACTTTCCTGTCTCTCTTTCCTTTGTCGAGAAAACTGTCCGTTGTATTGCCACTTCTGAGGTGCTCCCATTCGCCTGCAGCCCAGTTTGCACAGCACAAACAAGTGGCCTCTGCTCCCAAACAAAAAGAGGTAGGACTGAAAGATGCTGCTGGATCTCTTCAGTGCACAGCAAGCTATGCAACAGAGCCGTCCACTTTCCTGTCTCTCTTTCCTTTGTCGAGAAAACGTCCGTTGTATTGCCACTTCTGAGGTGCTCCCATTCGCCTGCAGCCCACTTTGCACAGCACAAACAATTGGCCTCTGCTCCCAAACCAAAAGAGGTAGGACTGAAAGATGCTGCTGGATCTCTTCAGTGCACAGCAAGCTATGCAACAGAGCCGTCCACTTTCCTGTCTCTCTTTCCTTTGTGGAGAAAACGTCCGTTGTATTGCCACTTCTGAGGTGCTCCCATTCGCCTGCAGCCCACTTTGCACAGCACAAACAATTGGCCTCTGCTCCCAAACAAAAAGAAGTAGACTGAAAGGTGCTGCTGGATCTCTTCAGTGCACAGCAAGCTATGCAACAGAGCCGTCCACTTTCCTGTCTCTCTTTCCTTTGTCGAGAAAACGTCCGTTGTATTGCCACTTCTGAGGTGCTCCCATTCGCCTGCAGCCCACTTTGCACAGCACAAACAATTGGCCTCTGCTCCCAAACCAAAAGAGGTAGGACTGAAAGATGCTGCTGGATCTCTTCAGTGCACAGCAAGCTATGCAACAGAGCCGTCCACTTTCCTGTCTCTCTTTCCTTTGTCGAGAAAACGTCCGTTGTATTGCCACTTCTGAGGTGCTCCCATTCGCCTGCAGCCCACTTTGCACAGCACAAACAATTGGCCTCTGCTCCCAAACCAAAAGAGGTAGGACTGAAAGATGCTGCTGGATCTCTTCAGTGCACAGCAAGCTATGCAACAGAGCCGTCCACTTTCCTGTCTCTCTTTCCTTTGTCGAGAAAACGTCCGTTGTATTGCCACTTCTGAGGTGCTCCCATTCGCCTGCAGCCCAGTTTGCACAGCACAAACAAGTGGCCTCTGCTCCCAAACCAAAAGAGGTAGGACTGAAAGGTGCTGCTGGATCTCTTCAGTGCACAGCAAGCTATGCAACAGAGCCGTCCACTTTCCTGTCTCTCTTTCCTTTGTCGAGAAAACGTCCGTTGTATTGCCACTTCTGAGGTGCTCCCATTCGCCTGCAGCCCACTTTGCACAGCACAAACAATTGGCCTCTGCTCCCAAACCAAAAGAGGTAGGACTGAAAGATGCTGCTGGATCTCTTCAGTGCACAGCAAGCTATGCAACAGAGCCGTCCACTTTCCTGTCTCTCTTTCCTTTGTCGAGAAAACGTCCGTTGTATTGCCACTTCTGAGGTGCTCCCATTCGCCTGCAGCCCACTTTGCACAGCACAAACAATTGGCCTCTGCTCCCAAACCAAAAGAGGTAGGACTGAAAGATGCTGCTGGATCTCTTCAGTGCACAGCAAGCTATGCAACAGAGCCGTCCACTTTCCTGTCTCTCTTTCCTTTGTCGAGAAAACGTCCGTTGTATTGCCACTTCTGAGGTGCTCCCATTCGCCTGCAGCCCAGTTTGCACAGCACAAACAAGTGGCCTCTGCTCCCAAACCAAAAGAGGTAGGACTGAAAGATGCTGCTGGATCTCTTCAGTGCACAGCAAGCTATGCAACAGAGCCGTCCACTTTCCTGTCTCTCTTTCCTTTGTGGAGAAAACGTCCGTTGTATTGCCACTTCTGAGGTGCTCCCATTCGCCTGCAGCCCAGTTTGCACAGCACAAACAATTGGCCTCTGCTCCCAAACCAAAAGAGGTAGGACTGAAAGATGCTGCTGGATCTCTTCAGTGCACAGCAAGCTATGCAACAGAGCCGTCCACTTTCCTGTCTCTCTTTCCTTTGTCGAAGAAAACGTCCGTTGTATTGCCACTTCTGAGGTGCTCCCATTCGCCTGCAGCCCACTTTGCACAGCACAAACAATTGGCCTCTGCTCCCAAACCAAAAGAGGTAGGACTGAAAGATGCTGCTGGATCTCTTCAGTGCACAGCAAGCTATGCAACAGAGCCGTCCACTTTCCTGTCTCTCTTTCCTTTGTCGAGAAAACGTCCGTTGTATTGCCACTTCTGAGGTGCTCCCATTCGCCTGCAGCCCAGTTTGCACAGCACAAACAATTGGCCTCTGCTCCCAAACCAAAAGAGGTAGGACTGAAAGGTGCTGCTGGATCTCTTCAGTGCACAGCAAGCTATGCAACAGAGCCGTCCACTTTCCTGTCTCTCTTTCCTTTGTGGAGAAAACGTCCGTTGTATTGCCACTTCTGAGGTGCTCCCATTCGCCTGCAGCCCACTTTGCACAGCACAAACAATTGGCCTCTGCTCCCAAACCAAAAGAGGTAGGACTGAAAGGTGCTGCTGGATCTCTTCAGTGCACAGCAAGCTATGCAACAGAGCCGTCCACTTTCCTGTCTCTCTTTCCTTTGTCGAGAAAACGTCCGTTGTATTGCCACTTCTGAGGTGCTCCCATTCGCCTGCAGCCCACTTTGCACAGCACAAACAATTGGCCTCTGCTCCCAAACCAAAAGAGGTAGGACTGAAAGATGCTGCTGGATCTCTTCAGTGCACAGCAAGCTATGCAACAGAGCCGTCCACTTTCCTGTCTCTCTTTCCTTTGTGGAGAAAACGTCCGTTGTATTGCCACTTCGGAGGTGCTCCCATTCGCCTGCAGCCCACTTTGCACAGCACAAACAATTGGCCTCTGCTCCCAAACCAAAAGAGGTAGGACTGAAAGATGCTGCTGGATCTCTTCAGTGCACAGCAAGCTATGCAACAGAGCCGTCCACTTTCCTGTCTCTCTTTCCTTTGTCGAGAAAACGTCCGTTGTATTGCCACTTCTGAGGTGCTCCCATTCGCCTGCAGCCCAGTTTGCACAGCACAAACAAGTGGCCTCTGCTCCCAAACCAAAAGAGGTAGGACTGAAAGATGCTGCTGGATCTCTTCAGTGCACAGCAAGCTATGCAACAGAGCCGTCCACTTTCCTGTCTCTCTTTCCTTTGTCGAGAAAACGTCCGTTGTATTGCCACTTCTGAGGTGCTCCCATTCGCCTGCAGCCCACTTTGCACAGCACAAACAAGTGGCCTCTGCTCCCAAACCAAAAGAGGTAGGACTGAAAGGTGCTGCTGGATCTCTTCAGTGCACAGCAAGCTATGCAACAGAGCCGTCCACTTTCCTGTCTCTCTTTCCTTTGTCGAGAAAACGTCCGTTGTATTGCCACTTCTGAGGTGCTCCCATTCGCCTGCAGCCCACTTTGCACAGCACAAACAATTGGCCTCTGCTCCCAAACCAAAAGAGGTAGGACTGAAAGATGCTGCTGGATCTCTTCAGTGCACAGCAAGCTATGCAACAGAGCCGTCCACTTTGCTGTCTCTCTTTCCTTTGTCGAGAAAACGTCCGTTGTATTGCCACTTCTGAGGTGCTCCCATTCGCCTGCAGCCCACTTTGCACAGCACAAACAATTGGCCTCTGCTCCCAAACAAAAAGAGGTAGGACTGAAAGGTGCTGCTGGATCTCTTCAGTGCACAGCAAGCTATGCAACAGAGCCGTCCACTTTCCTGTCTCTCTTTCCTTTGTCGAGAAAACGTCCGTTGTATTGCCACTTCTGAGGTGCTCCCATTCGCCTGCAGCCCACTTTGCACAGCACAAACAATTGGCCTCTGCTCCCAAACCAAAAGAGGTAGGACTGAAAGATGCTGCTGGATCTCTTCAGTGCACAGCAAGCTATGCAACAGAGCCGTCCACTTTCCTGTCTCTCTTTCCTTTGTCGAGAAAACGTCCGTTGTATTGCCACTTCTGAGGTGCTCCCATTCGCCTGCAGCCCAGTTTGCACAGCACAAACAATTGGCCTCTGCTCCCAAACCAAAAGAGGTAGGACTGAAAGATGCTGCTGGATCTCTTCAGTGCACAGCAAGCTATGCAACAGAGCCGTCCACTTTCCTGTCTCTCTTTCCTTTGTCGAGAAAACGTCCGTTGTATTGCCACTTCTGAGGTGCTCCCATTCGCCTGCAGCCCAGTTTGCACAGCACAAACAAGTGGCCTCTGCTCCCAAACAAAAAGAGGTAGGACTGAAAGATGCTGCTGGATCTCTTCAGTGCACAGCAAGCTATGCAACAGAGCCGTCCACTTTCCTGTCTCTCTTTCCTTTGTGGAGAAAACGTCCGTTGTATTGCCACTTCTGAGGTGCTCCCATTCGCCTGCAGCCCAGTTTGCACAGCACAAACAAGTGGCCTCTGCTCCCAAACCAAAAGAGGTAGGACTGAAAGATGCTGCTGGATCTCTTCAGTGCACAGCAAGCTATGCAACAGAGCCGTCCACTTTCCTGTCTCTCTTTCCTTTGTCGAGAAAACGTCCGTTGTATTGCCACTTCTGAGGTGCTCCCATTCGCCTGCAGCCCAGTTTGCACAGCACAAACAATTGGCCTCTGCTCCCAAACCAAAAGAGGTAGGACTGAAAGATGCTGCTGGATCTCTTCAGTGCACAGCAAGCTATGCAACAGAGCCGTCCACTTTCCTGTCTCTCTTTCCTTTGTGGAGAAAACGTCCGTTGTATTGCCACTTCGGAGGTGCTCCCATTCGCCTGCAGCCCACTTTGCACAGCACAAACAATTGGCCTCTGCTCCCAAACCAAAAGAGGTAGGACTGAAAGATGCTGCTGGATCTCTTCAGTGCACAGCAAGCTATGCAACAGAGCCGTCCACTTTCCTCTCTCTCTTTCCTTTGTCGAGAAAACGTCCGTTGTATTGCCACTTCTGAGGTGCTCCCATTCGCCTGCAGCCCACTTTGCACAGCACAAACAATTGGCCTCTGCTCCCAAACCAAAAGAGGTAGGACTGAAAGATGCTGCTGGATCTCTTCAGTGCACAGCAAGCTATGCAACAGAGCCGTCCACTTTCCTGTCTCTCTTTCCTTTGTCGAGAAAACGCCCGTTGTATTGCCACTTCTGAGGTGCTCCCATTCGCCTGCAGCCCACTTTGCACAGCACAAACAATTGGCCTCTGCTCCCAAACCAAAAGAGGTAGGACTGAAAGATGCTGCTGGATCTCTTCAGTGCACAGTAAGCTATGCAACAGAGCCGTCCACTTTCCTGTCTCTCTTTCCTTTGTCGAGAAAACGTCCGTTGTATTGCCACTTCTGAGGTGCTCCCATTCGCCTGCAGCCCACTTTGCACAGCACAAACAATTGGCCTCTGCTCCCAAACCAAAAGAGGTAGGACTGAAAGATGCTGCTGGATCTCTTCAGTGCACAGCAAGCTATGCAACAGAGCCGTCCACTTTCCTGTCTCTCTTTCCTTTGTGGAGAAAACGTCCGTTGTATTGCCACTTCTGAGGTGCTCCCATTCGCCTGCAGCCCACTTTGCACAGCACAAACAATTGGCCTCTGCTCCCAAACCAAAAGAGGTAGGACTGAAAGATGCTGCTGGATCTCTTCAGTGCACAGCAAGCTATGCAACAGAGCCATCCACTTTCCTGTCTCTCTTTCCTTTGTCGAGAAAACGTCCGTTGTATTGCCACTTCTGAGGTGCTCCCATTCGCCTGCAGCCCACTTTGCACAGCACAAACAATTGGCCTCTGCTCCCAAACCAAAAGAGGTAGGACTGAAAGATGCTGCTGGATCTCTTCAGTGCACAGCAAGCTATGCAACAGAGCCGTCCACTTTCCTGTCTCTCTTTCCTTTGTCGAGAAAACGTCCGTTGTATTGCCACTTCTGAGGTGCTCCCATTCGCCTGCAGCCCACTTTGCACAGCACAAACAATTGGCCTCTGCTCCCAAACCAAAAGAGGTAGGACTGAAAGATGCTGCTGGATCTCTTCAGTGCACAGCAAGCTATGCAACAGAGCCGTCCACTTTCCTGTCTCTCTTTCCTTTGTCGAGAAAACGTCCGTTGTATTGCCACTTCTGAGGTGCTCCCATTCGCCTGCAGCCCACTTTGCACAGCACAAACAATTGGCCTCTGCTCCCAAACCAAAAGAGGTAGGACTGAAAGATGCTGCTGGATCTCTTCAGTGCACAGCAAGCTATGCAACAGAGCCGTCCACTTTCCTGTCTCTCTTTCCTTTGTTGAGAAAACGTCCGTTGTATTGCCACTTCTGAGGTGCTCCCATTCGCCTGCAGCCCAGTTTGCACAGCACAAACAATTGGCCTCTGCTCCCAAACCAAAAGAGGTAGGACTGAAAGATGCTGCTGGATCTCTTCAGTGCACAGCAAGCTATGCAACAGAGCCGTCCACTTTCCTGTCTCTCTTTCCTTTGTCGAGAAAACGTCCGTTGTATTGCCACTTCTGAGGTGCTCCCATTCGCCTGCAGCCCACTTTGCACAGCACAAACAATTGGCCTCTGCTCCCAAAGCAAAAGAGGTAGGACTGAAAGATGCTGCTGGATCTCTTCAGTGCACAGCAAGCTATGCAACAGAGCCGTCCACTTTCCTGTCTCTCTTTCCTTTGTCGAGAAAACGTCCGTTGTATTGCCACTTCTGAGGTGCTCCCATTCGCCTGCAGCCCACTTTGCACAGCACAAACAATTGGCCTCTGCTCCCAAACAAAAAGAGGTAGGACTGAAAGATGCTGCTGGATCTCTTCAGTGCACAGCAAGCTATGCAACAGAGCCGTCCACTTTCCTGTCTCTCTTTCCTTTGTGGAGAAAACGTCCGTTGTATTGCCACTTCTGAGGTGCTCCCATTCGCCTGCAGCCCACTTTGCACAGCACAAACAATTGGCCTCTGCTCCCAAACCAAAAGAGGTAGGACTGAAAGATGCTGCTGGATCTCTTCAGTGCACAGCAAGCTATGCAACAGAGCCGTCCACTTTCCTGTCTCTCTTTCCTTTGTCGAGAAAACGTCCGTTGTATTGCCACTTCTGAGGTGCTCCCATTCGCCTGCAGCCCACTTTGCACAGCACAAACAATTGGCCTCTGCTCCCAAACAAAAAGAGGTAGGACTGAAAGGTGCTGCTGGATCTCTTCAGTGCACAGCAAGCTATGCAACAGAGCCGTCCACTTTCCTGTCTCTCTTTCCTTTGTGGAGAAAACGTCCGTTGTATTGCCACTTCTGAGGTGCTCCCATTCGCCTGCAGCCCACTTTGCACAGCACAAACAATTGGCCTCTGCTCCCAAACCAAAAGAGGTAGGACTGAAAGATGCTGCTGGATCTCTTCAGTGCACAGCAAGCTATGCAACAGAGCCGTCCACTTTCCTGTCTCTCTTTCCTTTGTGGAGAAAACGTCCGATGTATTGCCACTTCTGAGGTGCTCCCATTCGCCTGCAGCCCACTTTGCACAGCACAAACAATTGGCCTCTGCTCCCAAACCAAAAGAGGTAGGACTGAAAGATGCTGCTGGATCTCTTCAGTGCACAGCAAGCTATGCAACAGAGCCGTCCACTTTCCTGTCTCTCTTTCCTTTGTGGAGAAAACGTCCGTTGTATTGCCACTTCTGAGGTGCTCCCATTCGCCTGCAGCCCACTTTGCACAGCACAAACAATTGGCCTCTGCTCCCAAACCAAAAGAGGTAGGACTGAAAGATGCTGCTGGATCTCTTCAGTGCACAGCAAGCTATGCAACAGAGCCGTCCACTTTCCTGTCTCTCTTTCCTTTGTCGAGAAAACGTCCGTTGTATTGCCACTTCTGAGGTGCTCCCATTCGCCTGCAGCCCAGTTTGCACAGCACAAACAAGTGGCCTCTGCTCCCAAACAAAAGAGGTAGGACTGAAAGATGCTGCTGGATCTCTTCAGTGCACAGCAAGCTATGCAACAGAGCCGTCCACTTTCCTGTCTCTCTTTCCTTTGTCGAGAAAACGTCCGTTGTATTGCCACTTCTGAGGTGCTCCCATTCGCCTGCAGCCCACTTTGCACAGCACAAACAAGTGGCCTCTGCTCCCAAACCAAAAGAGGTAGGACTGAAAGATGCTGCTGGATCTCTTCAGTGCACAGCAAGCTATGCAACAGAGCCGTCCACTTTCCTGTCTCTCTTTCCTTTGTGGAGAAAACGTCCGTTGTATTGCCACTTCTGAGGTGTTCCCATTCGCCTGCAGCCCAGTTTGCACAGCACAAACAATTGGCCTCTGCTCCCAAACCAAAAGAGGTAGGACTGAAAGATGCTGCTGGATCTCTTCAGTGCACAGCAAGCTACGCAACAGAGCCGTCCACTTTCCTGTCTCTCTTTCCTTTGTCGAGAAAACGTCCGTTGTATTGCCACTTCTGAGGTGCTCCCATTCGCCTGCAGCCCAGTTTGCACAGCACAAACAAGTGGCCTCTGCTCCCAAACCAAAAGAGGTAGGACTGAAAGGTGCTGCTGGATCTCTTCAGTGCACAGCAAGCTATGCAACAGAGCCGTCCACTTTCCTGTCTCTCTTTCCTTTGTCGAGAAAACGTCCGTTGTATTGCCACTTCTGAGGTGCTCCCATTCGCCTGCAGCCCACTTTGCACAGCACAAACAATTGGCCTCTGCTCCCAAACCAAAAGAGGTAGGACTGAAAGATGCTGCTGGATCTCTTCAGTGCACAGCAAGCTATGCAACAGAGCCGTCCACTTTCCTGTCTCTCTTTCCTTTGTGGAGAAAACGTCCGTTGTATTGCCACTTCTGAGGTGCTCCCATTCGCCTGCAGCCCACTTTGCACAGCACAAACAATTGGCCTCTGCTCCCAAACAAAAAGAGGTAGGACTGAAAGGTGCTGCTGGATCTCTTCAGTGCACAGCAAGCTATGCAACAGAGCCGTCCACTTTCCTGTCTCTCTTTCCTTTGTGGAGAAAACGTCCGTTGTATTGCCACTTCTGAGGTGCTCCCATTCGCCTGCAGCCCACTTTGCACAGCACAAACAATTGGCCTCTGCTCCCAAACCAAAAGAGGTAGGACTGAAAGATGCTGCTGGATCTCTTCAGTGCACAGCAAGCTATGCAACAGAGCCGTCCACTTTCCTGTCTCTCTTTCCTTTGTCGAGAAAACGTCCGTTGTATTGCCACTTCTGAGGTGCTCCCATTCGCCTGCAGCCCACTTTGCACAGCACAAACAATTGGCCTCTGCTCCCAAACCAAAAGAGGTAGGACTGAAAGATGCTGCTGGATCTCTTCAGTGCACAGCAAGCTATGCAACAGAGCCGTCCACTTTCCTGTCTCTCTTTCCTTTGTGGAGAAAACGTCCGTTGTATTGCCACTTCTGAGGTGCTCCCATTCGCCTGCAGCCCACTTTGCACAGCACAAACAATTGGCCTCTGCTCCCAAACCAAAAGAGGTAGGACTGAAAGATGCTGCTGGATCTCTTCAGTGCACAGCAAGCTATGCAACAGAGCCGTCCACTTTCCTGTCTCTCTTTCCTTTGTC
Source organism: Amazona ochrocephala (assembly GCA_039720435.1). Taxonomy (NCBI): domain Eukaryota; kingdom Metazoa; phylum Chordata; class Aves; order Psittaciformes; family Psittacidae; genus Amazona; species Amazona ochrocephala. The sequence goes on along the minus strand of JBCFXG010000987.1, from coordinate 10,078 downwards.
GAGAAAACGTCCGTTGTATTGCCACTTCTGAGGTGCTCCCATTCGCCTGCAGCCCACTTTGCACAGCACAAACAATTGGCCTCTGCTCCCAAACCAAAAGAGGTAGGACTGAAAGATGCTGCTGGATCTCTTCAGTGCACAGCAAGCTATGCAACAGAGCCGTCCACTTTCCTGTCTCTCTTTCCTTTGTCGAGAAAACGTCCGTTGTATTGCCACTTCTGAGGTGCTCCCATTCGCCTGCAGCCCACTTTGCACAGCACAAACAATTGGCCTCTGCTCCCAAACCAAAAGAGGTAGGACTGAAAGATGCTGCTGGATCTCTTCAGTGCACAGCAAGCTATGCAACAGAGCCGTCCACTTTCCTGTCTCTCTTTCCTTTGTGAGAAAACGTCCGTTGTATTGCCACTTCTGAGGTGCTCCCATTCGCCTGCAGCCCAGTTTGCACAGCACAAACAATTGGCCTCTGCTCCCAAACCAAAAGAGGTAGGACTGAAAGATGCTGCTGGATCTCTTCAGTGCACAGCAAGCTATGCAACAGAGCCGTCCACTTTCCTGTCTCTCTTTCCTTTGTCGAGAAAACGTCCGTTGTATTGCCACTTCTGAGGTGCTCCCATTCGCCTGCAGCCCACTTTGCACAGCACAAACAATTGGCCTCTGCTCCCAAAGCAAAAGAGGTAGGACTGAAAGATGCTGCTGGATCTCTTCAGTGCACAGCAAGCTATGCAACAGAGCCGTCCACTTTCCTGTCTCTCTTTCCTTTGTCGAGAAAACGTCCGTTGTATTGCCACTTCTGAGGTGCTCCCATTCGCCTGCAGCCCAGTTTGCACAGCACAAACAATTGGCCTCTGCTCCCAAACAAAAAGAGGTAGGACTGAAAGATGCTGCTGGATCTCTTCAGTGCACAGCAAGCTATGCAACAGAGCCGTCCACTTTCCTGTCTCTCTTTCCTTTGTGGAGAAAACGTCCGTTGTATTGCCACTTCTGAGGTGCTCCCATTCGCCTGCAGCCCACTTTGCACAGCACAAACAATTGGCCTCTGCTCCCAAACCAAAAGAGGTAGGACTGAAAGATGCTGCTGGATCTCTTCAGTGCACAGCAAGCTATGCAACAGAGCCGTCCACTTTCCTGTCTCTCTTTCCTTTGTCGAGAAAACGTCCGTTGTATTGCCACTTCTGAGGTGCTCCCATTCGCCTGCAGCCCACTTTGCACAGCACAAACAATTGGCCTCTGCTCCCAAACAAAAAGAGGTAGGACTGAAAGGTGCTGCTGGATCTCTTCAGTGCACAGCAAGCTATGCAACAGAGCCGTCCACTTTCCTGTCTCTCTTTCCTTTGTGGAGAAAACGTCCGTTGTATTGCCACTTCTGAGGTGCTCCCATTCGCCTGCAGCCCACTTTGCACAGCACAAACAATTGGCCTCTGCTCCCAAACCAAAAGAGGTAGGACTGAAAGATGCTGCTGGATCTCTTCAGTGCACAGCAAGCTATGCAACAGAGCCGTCCACTTTCCTGTCTCTCTTTCCTTTGTGGAGAAAACGTCCGATGTATTGCCACTTCTGAGGTGCTCCCATTCGCCTGCAGCCCACTTTGCACAGCACAAACAATTGGCCTCTGCTCCCAAACCAAAAGAGGTAGGACTGAAAGATGCTGCTGGATCTCTTCAGTGCACAGCAAGCTATGCAACAGAGCCGTCCACTTTCCTGTCTCTCTTTCCTTTGTGGAGAAAACGTCCGTTGTATTGCCACTTCTGAGGTGCTCCCATTCGCCTGCAGCCCACTTTGCACAGCACAAACAATTGGCCTCTGCTCCCAAACCAAAAGAGGTAGGACTGAAAGATGCTGCTGGATCTCTTCAGTGCACAGCAAGCTATGCAACAGAGCCGTCCACTTTCCTGTCTCTCTTTCCTTTGTCGAGAAAACGTCCGTTGTATTGCCACTTCTGAGGTGCTCCCATTCGCCTGCAGCCCAGTTTGCACAGCACAAACAAGTGGCCTCTGCTCCCAAACAAAAAGAGGTAGGACTGAAAGATGCTGCTGGATCTCTTCAGTGCACAGCAAGCTATGCAACAGAGCCGTCCACTTTCCTGTCTCTCTTTCCTTTGTCGAGAAAACGTCCGTTGTATTGCCACTTCTGAGGTGCTCCCATTCGCCTGCAGCCCACTTTGCACAGCACAAACAAGTGGCCTCTGCTCCCAAACCAAAAGAGGTAGGACTGAAAGATGCTGCTGGATCTCTTCAGTGCACAGCAAGCTATGCAACAGAGCCGTCCACTTTCCTGTCTCTCTTTCCTTTGTGGAGAAAACGTCCGTTGTATTGCCACTTCTGAGGTGTTCCCATTCGCCTGCAGCCCAGTTTGCACAGCACAAACAATTGGCCTCTGCTCCCAAACCAAAAGAGGTAGGACTGAAAGATGCTGCTGGATCTCTTCAGTGCACAGCAAGCTACGCAACAGAGCCGTCCACTTTCCTGTCTCTCTTTCCTTTGTCGAGAAAACGTCCGTTGTATTGCCACTTCTGAGGTGCTCCCATTCGCCTGCAGCCCAGTTTGCACAGCACAAACAAGTGGCCTCTGCTCCCAAACCAAAAGAGGTAGGACTGAAAGGTGCTGCTGGATCTCTTCAGTGCACAGCAAGCTATGCAACAGAGCCGTCCACTTTCCTGTCTCTCTTTCCTTTGTCGAGAAAACGTCCGTTGTATTGCCACTTCTGAGGTGCTCCCATTCGCCTGCAGCCCACTTTGCACAGCACAAACAATTGGCCTCTGCTCCCAAACCAAAAGAGGTAGGACTGAAAGATGCTGCTGGATCTCTTCAGTGCACAGCAAGCTATGCAACAGAGCCGTCCACTTTCCTGTCTCTCTTTCCTTTGTGGAGAAAACGTCCGTTGTATTGCCACTTCTGAGGTGCTCCCATTCGCCTGCAGCCCACTTTGCACAGCACAAACAATTGGCCTCTGCTCCCAAACAAAAAGAGGTAGGACTGAAAGGTGCTGCTGGATCTCTTCAGTGCACAGCAAGCTATGCAACAGAGCCGTCCACTTTCCTGTCTCTCTTTCCTTTGTGGAGAAAACGTCCGTTGTATTGCCACTTCTGAGGTGCTCCCATTCGCCTGCAGCCCACTTTGCACAGCACAAACAATTGGCCTCTGCTCCCAAACCAAAAGAGGTAGGACTGAAAGATGCTGCTGGATCTCTTCAGTGCACAGCAAGCTATGCAACAGAGCCGTCCACTTTCCTGTCTCTCTTTCCTTTGTCGAGAAAACGTCCGTTGTATTGCCACTTCTGAGGTGCTCCCATTCGCCTGCAGCCCACTTTGCACAGCACAAACAATTGGCCTCTGCTCCCAAACCAAAAGAGGTAGGACTGAAAGATGCTGCTGGATCTCTTCAGTGCACAGCAAGCTATGCAACAGAGCCGTCCACTTTCCTGTCTCTCTTTCCTTTGTGGAGAAAACGTCCGTTGTATTGCCACTTCTGAGGTGCTCCCATTCGCCTGCAGCCCACTTTGCACAGCACAAACAATTGGCCTCTGCTCCCAAACCAAAAGAGGTAGGACTGAAAGATGCTGCTGGATCTCTTCAGTGCACAGCAAGCTATGCAACAGAGCCGTCCACTTTCCTGTCTCTCTTTCCTTTGTCGAGAAAACGTCCGTTGTATTGCCACTTCTGAGGTGCTCCCATTCGCCTGCAGCCCACTTTGCACAGCACAAACAATTGGCCTCTGCTCCCAAACCAAAAGAGGTAGGACTGAAAGATGCTGCTGGATCTCTTCAGTGCACAGCAAGCTATGCAACAGAGCCGTCCACTTTCCTGTCTCTCTTTCCTTTGTGGAGAAAACGTCCGTTGTATTGCCACTTCTGAGGTGCTCCCATTCGCCTGCAGCCCACTTTGCACAGCACAAACAATTGGCCTCTGCTCCCAAACCAAAAGAGGTAGGACTGAAAGATGCTGCTGGATCTCTTCAGTGCGCAGCAAGCTATGCAACAGAGCCGTCCACTTTCCTGTCTCTCTTTCCTTTGTCGAGAAAACGTCCGTTGTATTGCCACTTCTGAGGTGCTCCCATTCGCCTGCAGCCCACTTTGCACAGCACAAACAATTGGCCTCTGCTCCCAAACCAAAAGAGGTAGGACTGAAAGATGCTGCTGGATCTCTTCAGTGCACAGCAAGCTATGCAACAGAGCCGTCCACTTTCCTGTCTCTCTTTCCTTTGTCGAGAAAACGTCCGTTGTATTGCCACTTCTGAGGTGCTCCCATTCGCCTGCAGCCCACTTTGCACAGCACAAACAATTGGCCTCTGCTCCCAAACCAAAAGAGGTAGGACTGAAAGATGCTGCTGGATCTCTTCAGTGCACAGCAAGCTATGCAACAGAGCCGTCCACTTTCCTGTCTCTCTTTCCTTTGTGGAGAAAACGTCCGTTGTATTGCCACTTCTGAGGTGCTCCCATTCGCCTGCAGCCCACTTTGCACAGCACAAACAATTGGCCTCTGCTCCCAAACCAAAAGAGGTAGGACTGAAAGATGCTGCTGGATCTCTTCAGTGCACAGCAAGCTATGCAACAGAGCCGTCCACTTTCCTGTCTCTCTTTCCTTTGTCGAGAAAACGTCCTGTTGTATTGCCACTTCTGAGGTGCTCCCATTCGCCTGCAGCCCAGTCTGCACAGCACAAACAAGTGGCCTCTGCTCCCAAACCAAAAGAGGTAGGACTGAAAGATGCTGCTGGATCTCTTCAGTGCACAGCAAGCTATGCAACAGAGCCGTCCACTTTCCTGTCTCTCTTTCCTTTGTCGAGAAAACGTCCGTTGTATTGCCACTTCTGAGGTGCTCCCATTCGCCTGCAGCCCACTTTGCACAGCACAAACAATTGGCCTCTGCTCCCAAACCAAAAGAGGTAGGACTGAAAGGTGCTGCTGGATCTCTTCAGTGCACAGCAAGCTATGCAACAGAGCCGTCCACTTTCCTGTCTCTCTTTCCTTTGTCGAGAAAACGTCCGTTGTATTGCCACTTCTGAGGTGCTCCCATTCGCCTGCAGCCCACTTTGCACAGCACAAACAATTGGCCTCTGCTCCCAAACCAAAAGAGGTAGGACTGAAAGATGCTGCTGGATCTCTTCAGTGCACAGCAAGCTATGCAACAGAGCCGTCCACTTTCCTGTCTCTCTTTCCTTTGTCGAGAAAACGTCCGTTGTATTGCCACTTCTGAGGTGCTCCCATTCGCCTGCAGCCCACTTTGCACAGCACAAACAATTGGCCTCTGCTCCCAAACCAAAAGAGGTAGGACTGAAAGATGCTGCTGGATCTCTTCAGTGCACAGCAAGCTATGCAACAGAGCCGTCCACTTTCCTGTCTCTCTTTCCTTTGTCGAGAAAACGTCCGTTGTATTGCCACTTCTGAGGTGCTCCCATTCGCCTGCAGCCCACTTTGCACAGCACAAACAATTGGCCTCTGCTCCCAAACCAAAAGAGGTAGGACTGAAAGATGCTGCTGGATCTCTTCAGTGCACAGCAAGCTACGCAACAGAGCCGTCCACTTTCCTGTCTCTCTTTCCTTTGTCGAGAAAACGTCCGTTGTATTGCCACTTCTGAGGTGCTCCCATTCGCCTGCAGCCCAGTTTGCACAGCACAAACAATTGGCCTCTGCTCCCAAACCAAAAGAGGTAGGACTGAAAGATGCTGCTGGATCTCTTCAGTGCACAGCAAGCTATGCAACAGAGCCGTCCACTTTCCTGTCTCTCTTTCCTTTGTCGAGAAAACGTCCGTTGTATTGCCACTTCTGAGGTGCTCCCATTCGCCTGCAGCCCACTTTGCACAGCACAAACAATTGGCCTCTGCTCCCAAACCAAAAGAGGTAGGACTGAAAGATGCTGCTGGATCTCTTCAGTGCACAGCAAGCTATGCAACAGAGCCGTCCACTTTCCTGTCTCTCTTTCCTTTGTCGAGAAAACGTCCGTTGTATTGCCACTTCTGAGGTGCTCCCATTCGCCTGCAGCCCACTTTGCACAGCACAAACAATTGGCCTCTGCTCCCAAACCAAAAGAGGTAGGACTGAAAGGTGCTGCTGGATCTCTTCAGTGCACAGCAAGCTATGCAACAGAGCCGTCCACTTTCCTGTCTCTCTTTCCTTTGTCGAGAAAACGTCCGTTGTATTGCCACTTCTGAGGTGCTCCCATTCGCCTGCAGCCCACTTTGCACAGCACAAACAATTGGCCTCTGCTCCCAAACCAAAAGAGGTAGGACTGAAAGATGCTGCTGGATCTCTTCAGTGCACAGCAAGCTATGCAACAGAGCCGTCCACTTTCCTGTCTCTCTTTCCTTTGTCGAGAAAACGTCCGTTGTATTGCCACTTCTGAGGTGCTCCCATTCGCCTGCAGCCCAGTTTGCACAGCACAAACAATTGGCCTCTGCTCCCAAACCAAAAGAGGTAGGACTGAAAGATGCTGCTGGATCTCTTCAGTGCACAGCAAGCTATGCAACAGAGCCGTCCACTTTCCTGTCTCTCTTTCCTTTGTCGAGAAAACGTCCGTTGTATTGCCACTTCTGAGGTGCTCCCATTCGCCTGCAGCCCACTTTGCACAGCACAAACAATTGGCCTCTGCTCCCAAACCAAAAGAGGTAGGACTGAAAGGTGCTGCTGGATCTCTTCAGTGCACAGCAAGCTATGCAACAGAGCCGTCCACTTTCCTGTCTCTCTTTCCTTTGTCGAGAAAACGTCCGTTGTATTGCCACTTCTGAGGTGCTCCCATTCGCCTGCAGCCCACTTTGCACAGCACAAACAATTGGCCTCTGCTCCCAAACCAAAAGAGGTAGGACTGAAAGATGCTGCTGGATCTCTTCAGTGCACAGCAAGCTATGCAACAGAGCCGTCCACTTTCCTGTCTCTCTTTCCTTTGTCGAGAAAACGTCCGTTGTATTGCCACTTCTGAGGTGCTCCCATTCGCCTGCAGCCCACTTTGCACAGCACAAACAATTGGCCTCTGCTCCCAAACCAAAAGAGGTAGGACTGAAAGATGCTGCTGGATCTCTTCAGTGCACAGCAAGCTATGCAACAGAGCCGTCCACTTTCCTGTCTCTCTTTCCTTTGTCGAGAAAACGTCCGTTGTATTGCCACTTCTGAGGTGCTCCCATTCGCCTGCAGCCCACTTTGCACAGCACAAACAATTGGCCTCTGCTCCCAAACCAAAAGAGGTAGGACTGAAAGATGCTGCTGGATCTCTTCAGTGCACAGCAAGCTATGCAACAGAGCCGTCCACTTTCCTGTCTCTCTTTCCTTTGTCGAGAAAACGTCCGTTGTATTGCCACTTCTGAGGTGCTCCCATTCGCCTGCAGCCCACTTTGCACAGCACAAACAATTGGCCTCTGCTCCCAAACCAAAAGAGGTAGGACTGAAAGATGCTGCTGGATCTCTTCAGTGCACAGCAAGCTATGCAACAGAGCCGTCCACTTTCCTGTCTCTCTTTCCTTTGTCGAGAAAACGTCCGTTGTATTGCCACTTCTGAGGTGCTCCCATTCGCCTGCAGCCCACTTTGCACAGCACAAACAATTGGCCTCTGCTCCCAAACCAAAAGAGGTAGGACTGAAAGATGCTGCTGGATCTCTTCAGTGCACAGCAAGCTATGCAACAGAGCCATCCACTTTCCTGTCTCTCTTTCCTTTGTCGAGAAAACGTCCGTTGTATTGCCACTTCTGAGGTGCTCCCATTCGCCTGCAGCCCAGTTTGCACAGCACAAACAATTGGCCTCTGCTCCCAAACCAAAAGAGGTAGGACTGAAAGATGCTGCTGGATCTCTTCAGTGCACAGCAAGCTATGCAACAGAGCCGTCCACTTTCCTGTCTCTCTTTCCTTTGTCGAGAAAACGTCCGTTGTATTGCCACTTCTGAGGTGCTCCCATTCGCCTGCAGCCCACTTTGCACAGCACAAACAATTGGCCTCTGCTCCCAAACCAAAAGAGGTAGGACTGAAAGATGCTGCTGGATCTCTTCAGTGCACAGCAAGCTATGCAACAGAGCCGTCCACTTTCCTGTCTCTCTTTCCTTTGTCGAGAAAACGTCCGTTGTATTGCCACTTCTGAGGTGCTCCCATTCGCCTGCAGCCCACTTTGCACAGCACAAACAATTGGCCTCTGCTCCCAAACCAAAAGAGGTAGGACTGAAAGGTGCTGCTGGATCTCTTCAGTGCACAGCAAGCTATGCAACAGAGCCGTCCACTTTCCTGTCTCTCTTTCCTTTGTCGAGAAAACGTCCGTTGTATTGCCACTTCTGAGGTGCTCCCATTCGCCTGCAGCCCAGTTTGCACAGCACAAACAATTGGCCTCTGCTCCCAAACCAAAAGAGGTAGGACTGAAAGATGCTGCTGGATCTCTTCAGTGCACAGCAAGCTATGCAACAGAGCCGTCCACTTTCCTGTCTCTCTTTCCTTTGTCGAGAAAACGTCCGTTGTATTGCCACTTCTGAGGTGCTCCCATTCGCCTGCAGCCCACTTTGCACAGCACAAACAATTGGCCTCTGCTCCCAAACCAAAAGAGGTAGGACTGAAAGATGCTGCTGGATCTCTTCAGTGCACAGCAAGCTATGCAACAGAGCCGTCCACTTTCCTGTCTCTCTTTCCTTTGTCGAGAAAACGTCCGTTGTATTGCCACTTCTGAGGTGCTCCCATTCGCCTGCAGCCCACTTTGCACAGCACAAACAATTGGCCTCTGCTCCCAAACCAAAAGAGGTAGGACTGAAAGATGCTGCTGGATCTCTTCAGTGCACAGCAAGCTATGCAACAGAGCCGTCCACTTTCCTGTCTCTCTTTCCTTTGTCGAGAAAACGTCCGTTGTATTGCCACTTCTGAGGTGCTCCCATTCGCCTGCAGCCCACTTTGCACAGCACAAACAATTGGCCTCTGCTCCCAAACCAAAAGAGGTAGGACTGAAAGATGCTGCTGGATCTCTTCAGTGCACAGCAAGCTATGCAACAGAGCCGTCCACTTTCCTGTCTCTCTTTCCTTTGTCGAGAAAACGTCCGTTGTATTGCCACTTCTGAGGTGCTCCCATTCGCCTGCAGCCCACTTTGCACAGCACAAACAATTGGCCTCTGCTCCCAAACCAAAAGAGGTAGGACTGAAAGATGCTGCTGGATCTCTTCAGTGCACAGCAAGCTATGCAACAGAGCCGTCCACTTTCCTGTCTCTCTTTCCTTTGTCGAGAAAACGTCCGTTGTATTGCCACTTCTGAGGTGCTCCCATTCGCCTGCAGCCCACTTTGCACAGCACAAACAATTGGCCTCTGCTCCCAAACCAAAAGAGGTAGGACTGAAAGATGCTGCTGGATCTCTTCAGTGCACAGCAAGCTATGCAACAGAGCCTTCCACTTTCCTGTCTCTCTTTCCTTTGTCGAGAAAACGTCCGTTGTATTGCCACTTCTGAGGTGCTCCCATTCGCCTGCAGCCCAGTTTGCACAGCACAAACAATTGGCCTCTGCTCCCAAACCAAAAGAGGTAGGACTGAAAGATGCTGCTGGATCTCTTCAGTGCACAGCAAGCTATGCAACAGAGCCGTCCACTTTCCTGTCTCTCTTTCCTTTGTCGAGAAAACGTCCGTTGTATTGCCACTTCTGAGGTGCTCCCATTCGCCTGCAGCCCACTTTGCACAGCACAAACAATTGGCCTCTGCTCCCAAACCAAAAGAGGTAGGACTGAAAGATGCTGCTGGATCTCTTCAGTGCACAGCAAGCTATGCAACAGAGCCGTCCACTTTCCTGTCTCTCTTTCCTTTGTCGAGAAAACGTCCGTTGTATTGCCACTTCTGAGGTGCTCCCATTCGCCTGCAGCCCACTTTGCACAGCACAAACAATTGGCCTCTGCTCCCAAACCAAAAGAGGTAGGACTGAAAGATGCTGCTGGATCTCTTCAGTGCACAGCAAGCTATGCAACAGAGCCGTCCACTTTCCTGTCTCTCTTTCCTTTGTCGAGAAAACGTCCGTTGTATTGCCACTTCTGAGGTGCTCCATTCGCCTGCAGCCCACTTTGCACAGCACAAACAATTGGCCTCTGCTCCCAAACCAAAAGAGGTAGGACTGAAAGATGCTGCTGGATCTCTTCAGTGCACAGCAAGA
>JBCFXG010000984.1:0-39577 GCA_039720435.1 Amazona ochrocephala | reverse complement strand
TATGCTGCTGGATCTCTTCAGTGCACAGCAAGCTATGCAACAGAGCCGTCCACATTGCTGTCTCTCTTTCCTTTGTCAAGAAAACGTCCGTTGTATTGCCACTTCTGAGGTGCTCCCATTGGCCTGCAGGCCAGTTTGCACAGCACAAACAATTGGCCTCTGTTGCCAAACCAAAAGAGGTAGGACTGAAAGATGCTGCTGGATCTCTTCAGTGCACAGCAAGCTATGCAACAGAGCCGTCCACATTGCTGTCTTTCTTTCCTTTGTCAAGAAAACGTCCGTTGTATTGCCACTTCGGAGGTGCTCCCATTCGCCTGCAGGCCAGTTGGCACAGCACAAACAATTGGCCTCTGTTCCCAAACCAAAAGAGGTAGGACTGAAAGATGCTGCTGGATCTCTTCAGTGCACAGCAAGCTATGCAACAGAGCCGTCCACATTGCTGTCTCTCTTTCCTTTGTCAAGAAAACGTCCGTTGTATTGCCACTTCGGAGGTGCTCCCATTGGCCTGCAGGCCAGTTGGCACAGCACAAACAATTGGCCTCTGTTCCCAAACCAAAAGAGGTAGGACTGAAAGATGCTGCTGCATCTCTTCAGTGCACAGCAAGCTATGCAACAGAGCCGTCCACATTGCTGTCTCTCTTTCCTTTGTCAAGAAAACGTCCGTTGTATTGCCACTTCTGAGGTGCTCCCATTGGCCTGCAGGCCAGTTGGCACAGCACAAACAATTGGCCTCTGTTCCCAAACCAAAAGAGGTAGGACTGAAAGATGCTGCTGGATCTCTTCAGTGCACAGCAAGCTATGCAACAGAGCCGTCCACATTGCTGTCTCTCTTTCCTTTGTCAAGAAAACGTCCGTTGTATTGCCACTTTGGAGGTGCTCCCATTCGCCTGCAGGCCACTTGGCACAGCACAAACAATTGGCCTCTGTTCACAAACCAAAAGAGGTAGGACTGAAAGATGCTGCTGGATCTCTTCAGTGCACAGCAAGCTATGCAACAGAGCCGTCCACATTGCTGTCTCTCTTTCCTTTGTCAAGAAAACGTCCGTTGTATTGCCACTTCTGAGGTGCTCCCATTCGCCTGCAGGCCAGTTTGCACAGCACAAACAATTGGCCTCTGTTCCCAAACCAAAAGAGGTAGGACTGAAAGATGCTGCTGGATCTCTTCAGTGCACAGCAAGCTATGCAGCAGAGCCGTCCACATTGCTGTCTCTCTTTCCTTTGTCAAGAAAACGTCCGTTGTATTGCCACTTCTGAGGTGCTCCCATTGGCCTGCAGGCCAGTTGGCACAGCACAAACAATTGGCCTCTGTTCCCAAACCAAAAGAGGTAGGACTGAAAGATGCTGCTGGATCTCTTCAGTGCACAGCAAGCTATGCAACAGAGCCGTCCACATTGCTGTCCCTCTTTCCTTTGTCAAGAAAACGTCCGTTGTATTGCCACTTCTGAGGTGCTCCCATTCGCCTGCAGGCCACTTTGCACAGCACAAACAATTGGCCTCTGTTGCCAAACCAAAAGAGGTAGGACTGAAAGATGCTGCTGGATCTCTTCAGTGCACAGCAAGCTATGCAACAGAGCCGTCCACATTGCTGTCTCTCTTTCCTTTGTCAAGAAAACGTCCGTTGTATTGCCACTTCTGAGGTGCTCCCATTCGCCTGCAGGCCAGTTGGCACAGCACAAACAATTGGCCTCTGTTCCCAAACCAAAAGAGGTAGGACTGAAAGATGCTGCTGGATCTCTTCAGTGCACAGCAAGCTATGCAACAGAGCCGTCCACATTGCTGTCTCTCTTTCCTTTGTCAAGAAAACGCCCGTTGTATTGCCACTTCTGAGGTGCTCCCATTGGCCTGCAGGCCAGTTGGCACAGCACAAACAATTGGCCTCTGTTCCAAACCAAAAGAGGTAGGACTGAAAGATGCTGCTGGATCTCTTCAGTGCACAGCAAGCTATGCAACAGAGCCGTCCACATTGCTGTCTCTCTTTCCTTTGTCAAGAAAACGTCCGTTGTATTGCCACTTCGGAGGTGCTCCATTGGCCTGCAGGCCAGTTGGCACAGCACAAACAATTGGCCTCTGTTCCCAAACCAAAAGAGGTAGGACTGAAAGATGCTGCTGGCATCTCTTCAGTGCACAGCAAGCTATGCAACAGAGCCGTCCACATTGCTGTCTCTCTTCCTTTGTCAAGAAAACGTCCGTTGTATTGCCACTTCTGAGGTGCTCCCATTCGCCTGCAGGCCAGTTTGCACAGCACAAACAATTGGCCTCTGTTCCCAAACCAAAAGAGGTAGGACTGAAAGATGCTGCTGGATCTCTTCAGTGCACAGCAAGCTATGCAGCAGAGCGTCCACATTGCTGTCTCTCTTTCCTTTGTCAAGAAAACGTCCGTTGTATTGCCACTTCTGAGGTGCTCCCATTCGCCTGCAGCCCAGTTGGCACAGCACAAACAATTGGCCTCTGCTCCCAAACAAAAAGAGGTAGGACTGAAAGATGCTGCTGGATCTCTTCAGTGCACAGCAAGCTATGCAACAGAGCCGTCCACATTGCTGTCTCTCTTTCCTTGTCAAGAAAACGTCCGTTGTATTGCCACTTCTGAGGTGCTCCCATTCGCCTGCAGGCCAGTTGGCACAGCACAAACAATTGGCCTCTGTTGCCAAACCAAAAGAGGTAGGACTGAAAGATGCTGCTGGATCTCTTCAGTGCACAGCAAGCTATGCAACAGAGCCGTCCACATTGCTGTCTCTCTTTCCTTTGTCAAGAAAACGTCCGTTGTATTGCCACTTCTGAGGTGCTCCCATTCGCCTGCAGGCCAGTTGGCACAGCACAAACAATTGGCCTCTGTTCCCAAACCAAAAGAGGTAGGACTGAAAGATGCTGCTGGATCTCTTCAGTGCACAGCAAGCTATGCAACAGAGCCGTCCACATTGCTGTCTCTCTTTCCTTTGTCAAAAAAACGTCCGTTGTATTGCCACTTCTGAGGTGCTCCCATTGGCCTGCAGGCCAGTTGGCACAGCACAAACAATTGGCCTCTGTTCCCAAACCAAAAGAGGTAGGACTGAAAGATGCTGCTGGATCTCTTCAGTGCACAGCAAGCTATGCAACAGAGCCGTCCACATTGCTGTCTCTCTTTCCTTTGTCAAGAAAACGTCCGTTGTATTGCCACTTCTGAGATGCTCCCATTCGCCTGCAGGCCAGTTGGCACAGCACAAACAATTGCCTCTGTTCCCAAACCAAAAGAGGTAGACTGAAAGATGCTGCTGGATCTCTTCAGTGCACAGCAAGCTATGCAACAGAGCCGTCCACTTGCTGTCTCTCTTTCCTTTGTCGAGAAAACGTCCGTTGTATTGCCACTTCTGAGGTGCTCCCATTCGCCTGCAGCCACTTTGGCACAGCACAAACAATTGGCCTCTGTTCCCAAACCAAAAGAGGTAGGACTGAAAGATGCTGCTGGATCTCTTCAGTGCACAGCAAGCTATGCAACAGAGCCGTCCACATTGCTGTCTCTCTTTCCTTTGTCAAGAAAACGTCCGTTGTATTGCCACTTCTGAGGTGCTCCCATTGGCCTGCAGGCCAGTTGGCACAGCACAAACAATTGGCCTCTGTTCCCAAACCAAAAGAGGTAGGACTGAAAGATGCTGCTGGATCTCTTCAGTGCACAGCAAGCTATGCAACAGAGCCGTCCACATTGCTGTCTCTCTTTCCTTTGTCAAGAAAACGTCCGTTGTATTGCCACTTCTGAGGTGCTCCCATTGGCCTGCAGGCCAGTTGGCACAGCACAAACAATTGGCCTCTGTTCCCAAACCAAAAGAGGTAGGACTGAAAGATGCTGCTGGATCTCTTCAGTGCACAGCAAGCTATGCAACAGAGCCGTCCACATTGCTGTCTCTCTTTCCTTTGTCAAGAAAACGTCGTTGTATTGCCACTTCTGAGGTGCTCCCATTCGCCTGCAGGCCAGTTGGCACAGCACAAACAATTGGCCTCTGTTCCCAAACCAAAAGAGGTAGGACTGAAAGATGCTGCTGGATCTCTTCAGTGCACAGCAAGCTATGCAACAGAGCCGTCCACATTGCTGTCTCTCTTTCCTTTGTCAAGAAAACGTCCGTTGTATTGCCACTTCTGAGGTGCTCCCATTGGCCTGCAGGCCAGTTGCACAGCACAAACAATTGGCCTCTGTTCCCAAACCAAAAGAGGTAGGACTGAAAGATGCTGCTGGATCTCTTCAGTGCACAGCAAGCTATGCAACAGAGCGTCCACATTGCTGTCTCTCTTTCCTTTGTCAAGAAACGTCCGTTGTATGCCACTTCTGAGGTGCTCCATTGGCCTGCAGGCCAGTTGGCACAGCACAAACAATTGGCCTCTGTTCCCAAACCAAAAGAGGTAGGACTGAAAGATGCTGCTGGATCTCTTCAGTGCACAGCAAGCTATGCAACAGAGCCGTCCACATTGCTGTCTCTCTTTCCTTTGTCAAGAAAACGTCCGTTGTATTGCCACTTCTGAGGTGCTCCCATTGGCCTGCAGGCCAGTTGGCACAGCACAAACAATTGGCCTCTGTTCCCAAACCAAAAGAGGTAGGACTGAAAGATGCTGCTGGATCTTCAGTGCACAGCAAGCTATGCAACAGAGCCGTCCACATTGCTGTCTCTCTTTCCTTTGTCAAGAAAACGTCCGTTGTATTGCACTTCTGAGGTGCTCCCATTGGCCTGCAGGCCAGTTGGCACAGCACAAACAATTGGCCTCTGTTCCCAAACCAAAAGAGGTAGGACTGAAAGATGCTGCTGGATCTCTTCAGTGCACAGCAAGCTATGCAACAGAGCCGTCACATTGCTGTCTCTCTTCCTTTGTCAAGAAAACGTCCGTTGTATTGCCACTTCTGAGGTGCTCCCATTGGCCTGCAGGCCAGTTGGCACAGCACAAACAATTGGCCTCTGTTCCCAAACCAAAAGAGGTAGGACTGAAAGATGCTGCTGGATCTCTTCAGTGCACAGCAAGCTATGCAACAGAGCGTCCACATTGCTGTCTCTCTTTCCTTTGTCAAGAAAACGTCCGTTGTATTGCCACTTCTGAGGTGCTCCATTGCCTGCAGGCAGTTGGCACAGCACAAACAATTGGCCTCTGTTCCCAAACCAAAGAGGTAGGACTGAAAGATGCTGCTGGATCTCTTCAGTGCACAGCAAGCTATGCAACAGAGCCGTCCACATTGCTGTCTCTTTCCTTTGTCAAGAAAACGTCCGTTGTATTGCACTTCTGAGGTGCTCCATTCGGCCTGCAGGCCAGTTGGCACAGCACAAACAATTGGCCTCTGTCCAAACAAAAGAGGTAGGACTGAAAGATGCTGCTGGATTCTTCAGTGCACAGCAAGCTATGCAACAGAGCCGTCCAATTGCTGTCTCTCTTTCCTTTGTCAAGAAAACGTCGTTGTATTGCCACTTCTGAGGTGCTCCATTGCTGCAGGCAGTTGGCACAGCACAAACAATTGGCCTCTGTTCCAAACCAAAAGAGGTAGGACTGAAAGATGCTGCTGGATCTCTTCAGTGCACAGCAAGCTATGCAACAGAGCCGTCCACATTGCTGTCTCTATTCTTTGTCAAGAAAACGTCCGTTGTATTGCCACTTCTGAGTGCTCCCATTCGCCTGCAGGCCAGTTGGCACAGCACAAACAATTGCCTCTGTTCCCAAACAAAAGAGTAGGACTGAAAGATGCTGCTGGATCTTTCAGTGCAGCAAGCTATGCAACAGAGCCGTCCACATTGCTGTCTCTCTTTCCTTTGTCAAGAAACGTCGTTGTATTGCACTTCTGAGTGCTCCATTGGCCTGCAGCCAGTTGGCACAGCACAAACAATTGGCCTCTGTTCCAAACAAAAGAGGTAGGATGAAAGATGAGCTGGATCTCTTCAGTGAAGCAAGCTATGCAACAGAGCCTGTCCACATTGCTGTCTCTCTTTCCTTTGTCAAGAAAACGTCCGTTGTATTGCACTTTGAGGTGCTCCCATTCGCTGCAAGCAGTGGCACAGCACAAACAATTGCCTCAGTTACCAACAATAGTAGGACTGAAAGATGCTGCTGGATCTTAGTGCACAGCAAGCTATGCAACAGAGTCCATTGCTGTCTCTCATTTCATTGTAAGAAACGTCGTTGTATTGCACTTCTGAGTGCTCCAATTGCCTGCAGGCAGTTGCACAGACACAAATTGCTCTGTTCCAAACCAAAAGGGTAGGACTGAAAGATCTGCTGGATCTATTCAGTGCACAGCAGCTATGCAACAGAGCCGTCACATGCTGTCTCTCAATCTTGTCAAGAAACGTCGTTAAATAGCCCTTCTTAGTGCAACCTTTCCTGCAGGCCAGTGACCAAGCACAAACAATTGCCTCTATCCCAACCACAAGGTAGGATTGAAGATTTGAGGATCTACAGTCACTTCAAGCTAATCAAAGATTCCAATGCTTCACTGTTTGTCAAGAAGTATTTATCATTAGTCTAGAAATACTCACAATGATATCCACATTGGTAGTGCTTATGATGTCGAATAGTTCACAGTATGCACTGACATCATTCATATCATATTCAACAGCTATTACCTATTGATATTCATGATTTATACAAGACTTGCAAGACTACACAAGTCAACACAAGTACAAGCATCTTTTGAAAATCAATCCATATGACGATCTAAATTACTTTCATGAAGTAAACTTATTTGTACTTGCATATGTGCTCCATTGTCAGGCAGTTGGCACAGCCAACATTGGCTTGATCAACAATTGAGGTAACTAAGATGAGAGGATTCTTCAGTGACAGCAAGCTAATGAACAAATGCTCAACATTTCGTAATGTTTAATTCATAATGTCTAGTATTTGCATGAGTGATCAGACAATAGACAAAGCAAAACAAAGGAATTGATCTAGTTCATTCAGAATGAAGCATTACTTGCCTCTCTATACAATGTAACACAATAATAATCAATTCTATACAATTCATCTGACATGAATTACATCACATTCCATATCAACACCTTACTTCATCGCATGCAACTTTCAACTATCACTGCATCTCTTCCTACAATCAAACAAAACAAATACCCTACTTAAATAAATTCTATTGATCAATTATCCTTCTATTTGCTCACAATGCATACAATTCATCTATCAGTCAAATCACTACATTCAAATACAAAATTACACAACTATAATCCCTTATTACAAGTCAAAACTAGGATAATTGATCATACAACAAATACAAGAGCTCAAAGTCTTCTTCCTATGTCAAAGAATTTATACTTAATCATGAAATGATTTCTACTTCTAAGATCACCCACAACTATCCTGCCAGACATACAATTCGTCACAACATTCAATATGAACAAACAAATATGTATAATTGAAAGCAAATTTAAATTTCTATTGGCATACAGCATCTAATATGATATTCAGACATGAGTACATAATGATTTAAATATTAAAACGAGAAATGAGATATAATGATCATAAATCTATACAAATATACTTTAATTCACAAAACCAATAACTCAACTCTATATATCAACGATGTCATCCTTTAAATATAAAACAAATACCAATAGTAATCAACAATATACAATTCTTCCTCAATTACTCAACCACCAAACAATGAAACATATCATATTCAGTCATCAATCCTATTCAAACAAATACTCACTATAACAATCAATTTAAAGTATTCAATTCCTCACCATCTACAACACAATCTATGACTCATTTATTCATGCAAATTATAATTTCCTTAATCTCTTGACAATAGTAAGATGAAAATATTAGTACTATTAATAATCAATAAACAATCTCATTCACACAACCTAACCACACTTACTTCATCATAATATATTAATACCTAAAGTATCTATGAAACAAATTAATTTGAATACATACTTATAAATGCATCAATTGCTACTTCATCCCAATTACAATAAGTTCAACTTCCACACTATGAATTAATCATATATTGAAACTAGCACCTCACAATCTCTCAATCTTCTAAAAATGAATATTTAATATTGCTCACCTTCGAGTAGCCTAACTCATTTCAGAACCAGAATAGGTAGACAGAAATAATATGAATATCTTCCTATCACCCAAAAACAGACTCCAAGAAGCTGCAATCTCTCATCCAAGATTGCACATACATCACATCATCAATTTAATTGTCATTGATAGACAATTCTTATTATTGCCACTTCGAATCTTCCTCATTTCCATATACTAAAGAGTAATGATATGAAAGATAAGTGATTATTAAAGATAGTATTAGACTTATGCAACTCATGATATGCAGATTGACAATGCAATCTCATCCTTTCTATTCTTAAGAAAACTTCCTTTGTATTGCACTCGAGTGATCATTCTGAGCATTTGACAGCAACAATGCCTCGTCCAACCAAAGAGGTAGGACTGAAAGATGCTGGATCTTCAGTGCACAGCAAGCTAGCAACAGAGCCGTCAATGCTGTCTCTCTTTCATTGTCAAGAAAACGTCCGTTGTATTGCACTTCTGAGGTGCTCCATTGCCTGCAGGCAGTTGGCACAGCACAAACAATGGCCTCTGTTCCCAAACCAAAAGAGGTAGGACTGAAGATGCTGCTGATCTCTCAGTGCAGCAAGCTATGCAACAGAGCCTTCCACATTGCTGTCTCTCTTTCCTTTGTCAAGAAACGTCCGTTGTATTGCCACTTCTGAGTGCTCATTCGCCTGCAGGCAGTTGGCACAGCACAAACAATTGCTCTGTTCCAAACAAAAGAGGTAGGACTGAAGATGCTGCTGGATCTCTTCAGTGCAAGCAAGCTATGCAACAGAGCGTCCACATTGCTGTCTCTCTTTCCTTTGTCAAGAAAACGTCCGTTGTATTGCCACTTCTGAGGTGCTCCCATTCGCCTGCAGGCCAGTTGGCACAGCACAAACAATTGGCCTCTGTTCCCAAACCAAAAGAGGTAGGACTGAAAGATGCTGCTGGATCTCTCAGTGCACAGCAAGCTATGCAACAGAGCCGTCCACATTGCTGTCTCTCTTTCCTTTGTCAAGAAAACGTCGTTGTATTGCCACTTCTGAGGTGCTCCATTCGCCTGCAGGCCAGTGGCACAGCACAAACAATTGGCCTCTGTTCCCAAACCAAAAGAGGTAGGACTGAAAGATGCTGCTGGATTCTTCAGTGCACAGCAAGCTATGCAACAGAGCCGTCCACATTGCTGTCTCTCTTTCCTTTGTCAAGAAACGTCCGTTGTATTGCCACTTCGGAGGTGCTCCATTCGCCTGCAGGCCAGTTGGCACAGCACAAACAATTGGCCTCTGTTCCCAAACCAAAAGAGGTAGGACTGAAAGATGCTGCTGGATCTCTTCAGTGCACAGCAAGCTATGCAACAGAGCCGTCCACATTGCTGTCTCTCTTTCCTTTGTCAGAAAACGTCCGTTGTATTGCACTTCTGAGGTGCTCCCATTCGCCTGCAGCCAGTTGGCACAGCACAAACAATTGGCCTCTGTTCCCAAACCAAAAGAGGTAGGACTGAAAGATGCTGCTGGATCTCTTCAGTGCACAGCAAGCTATGCAACAGAGCCGTCCACATTGCTGTCTCTCTTTCCTTTGTCAAGAAAACGTCCGTTGTATTGCCACTTCTGAGGTGCTCCCATTCGCCTGCAGGCCAGTTGGCACAGCACAAACAATTGGCCTCTGTTCCCAAACCAAAAGAGGTAGGACTGAAAGATGCTGCTGGATCTCTTCAGTGCACAGCAAGCTATGCAACAGAGCCGTCCACATTGCTGTCTCTCTTTCCTTTGTCAAGAAAACGTCCGTTGTATTGCCACTTCGGAGGTGCTCCATTCGCCTGCAGGCCAGTTGGCACAGCACAAACAATTGGCCTCTGTTCCCAAACCAAAAGAGGTAGGACTGAAAGATGCTGCTGGATCTCTTCAGTGCACAGCAAGCTATGCAACAGAGCCGTCCACATTGCTGTCTCTTTCTTTGTCAAGAAAGCGTCCGTTGTATTGCACTTCGAGGAGCTCCATTGGCTGCAGGCCAGTTGGCACAGCACAAACAATTGGCCTCTGTTCCCAAACCAAAAGAGGTAGGACTGAAAGATGCTGCTGGATCTCTTCAGTGCACAGCAAGCTATGCACAGAGCCGTCCACATTGCTGTCTCTTTCCTTTGTCAAGAAAGCGTCCGTTGTATTGCACTTCTGAGTGCTCCATTCGCTGCGGCCAGTTGGCACAGCACAAACAATTGGCCTCTGTTCCAAACCAAAAGAGGTAGGACTGAAAGATGCTGCTGGATCTCTTCAGTGCACAGCAAGCTATGCAACAGAGCCGTCCACATTGCTGTCTCTCTTTCCTTTGTCAAGAAAACGTCCCGTTGTATTGCCACTTCGGAGGTGCTCCCATTCGCCTGCAGGCCAGTTGGCACAGCACAAACAATTGGCCTCTGTTCCCAAACCAAAAGAGGTAGGACTGAAAGATGCTGCTGGATCTCTTCAGTGCACAGCAAGCTATGCAACAGAGCCGTCCACATTGCTGTCTCTCTTTCCTTTGTCAAGAAAACGTCCGTTGTATTGACACTTCGGAGGTGCTCCATTCGCCTGCAGGCCAGTTGGCACAGCACAAACAATTGGCCTCTGTTCCCAAACCAAAAGAGGTAGGACTGAAAGATGCTGCTGGATCTCTTCAGTGCACAGCAAGCTATGCAACAGAGCCGTCCACATTGCTGTCTCTCTTTCCTTTGTCAAGAAAGCGTCCGTTGTATTGCCACTTCTGAGGTGCTCCCATTCGCCTGCAGGCCAGTTGGCACAGCACAAACAATTGGCCTCTGTTCCCAAACCAAAAGAGGTAGGACTGAAAGATGCTGCTGGATCTCTTCAGTGCACAGCAAGCTATGCAACAGAGCCGTCCACATTGCTGTCTCTCTTTCCTTTGTCAAGAAAGCGTCCGTTGTATTGCCACTTCTGAGGTGCTCCCATTCGCCTGCAGGCCAGTTGGCACAGCACAAACAATTGGCCTCTGTTCCCAAACCAAAAGAGGTAGGACTGAAAGATGCTGCTGGATCTCTTCAGTGCACAGCAAGCTATGCAACAGAGCCGTCCACATTGCTGTCTCTCTTTCCTTTGTCAAGAAAACGTCCGTTGTATTGCCACTTCTGAGGTGCTCCCATTCGCCTGCAGGCCAGTTGGCACAGCACAAACAATTGGCCTCTGTTCCCAAACCAAAAGAGGTAGGACTGAAAGATGCTGCTGGATCTCTTCAGTGCACAGCAAGCTATGCAACAGAGCCGTCCACATTGCTGTCTCTCTTTCCTTTGTCAAGAAAACGTCCGTTGTATTGCCACTTCGGAGGTGCTCCCATTCGCCTGCAGGCCAGTTGGCACAGCACAAACAATTGGCCTCTGTTCCCAAACCAAAAGAGGTAGGACTGAAAGATGCTGCTGGATCTCTTCAGTGCACAGCAAGCTATGCAACAGAGCCGTCCACATTGCTGTCTCTCTTTCCTTTGTCAAGAAAACGTCCGTTGTATTGACACTTCGGAGGTGCTCCCATTCGCCTGCAGGCCAGTTGGCACAGCACAAACAATTGGCCTCTGTTCCCAAACCAAAAGAGGTAGGACTGAAAGATGCTGCTGGATCTCTTCAGTGCACAGCAAGCTATGCAACAGAGCCGTCCACATTGCTGTCTCTCTTTCCTTTGTCAAGAAAGCGTCCGTTGTATTGCCACTTCTGAGGTGCTCCCATTGGCCTGCAGGCCAGTTGGCACAGCACAAACAATTGGCCTCTGTTCCCAAACCAAAAGAGGTAGGACTGAAAGATGCTGCTGGATCTCTTCAGTGCACAGCAAGCTATGCAACAGAGCCGTCCACATTGCTGTCTCTCTTTCCTTTGTCAAGAAAGCGTCCGTTGTATTGCCACTTCGGAGGTGCTCCCATTCGCCTGCAGGCCAGTTGGCACAGCACAAACAATTGGCCTCTGTTCCCAAACCAAAAGAGGTAGGACTGAAAGATGCTGCTGGATCTCTTCAGTGCACAGCAAGCTATGCAACAGAGCCGTCCACATTGCTGTCTCTCTTTCCTTTGTCAAGAAAACGTCCGTTGTATTGCCACTTCGGAGGTGCTCCCATTCGCCTGCAGGCCAGTTGGCACAGCACAAACAATTGGCCTCTGTTCCCAAACCAAAAGAGGTAGGACTGAAAGATGCTGCTGGATCTCTTCAGTGCACAGCAAGCTATGCAACAGAGCCGTCCACATTGCTGTCTCTCTTTCCTTTGTCAAGAAAACGTCCGTTGTATTGACACTTCGGAGGTGCTCCCATTCGCCTGCAGGCCAGTTGGCACAGCACAAACAATTGGCCTCTGTTCCCAAACCAAAAGAGGTAGGACTGAAAGATGCTGCTGGATCTCTTCAGTGCACAGCAAGCTATGCAACAGAGCCGTCCACATTGCTGTCTCTCTTTCCTTTGTCAAGAAAGCGTCCGTTGTATTGCCACTTCTGAGGTGCTCCCATTGGCCTGCAGGCCAGTTGGCACAGCACAAACAATTGGCCTCTGTTCCCAAACCAAAAGAGGTAGGACTGAAAGATGCTGCTGGATCTCTTCAGTGCACAGCAAGCTATGCAACAGAGCCGTCCACATTGCTGTCTCTCTTTCCTTTGTCAAGAAAGCGTCCGTTGTATTGCCACTTCTGAGGTGCTCCCATTCGCCTGCAGGCCAGTTGGCACAGCACAAACAATTGGCCTCTGTTCCCAAACCAAAAGAGGTAGGACTGAAAGATGCTGCTGGATCTCTTCAGTGCACAGCAAGCTATGCAACAGAGCCGTCCACATTGCTGTCTCTCTTTCCTTTGTCAAGAAAACGTCCGTTGTATTGCCACTTCGGAGGTGCTCCCATTCGCCTGCAGCCAGTTGGCACAGCACAAACAATTGGCCTCTGTTCCCAAACCAAAAGAGGTAGGACTGAAAGATGCTGCTGGATCTCTTCAGTGCACAGCAAGCTATGCAACAGAGCCGTCCACATTGCTGTCTCTCTTTCCTTTGTCAAGAAAACGTCCGTTGTATTGCCACTTCTGAGGTGCTCCCATTGGCCTGCAGGCCAGTTGGCACAGCACAAACAATTGGCCTCTGTTCCCAAACCAAAAGAGGTAGGACTGAAAGATGCTGCTGGATCTCTTCAGTGCACAGCAAGCTATGCAACAGAGCCGTCCACATTGCTGTCTCTCTTTCCTTTGTCAAGAAAACGTCCGTTGTATTGCCACTTCTGAGGTGCTCCCATTGGCCTGCAGGCCAGTTGGCACAGCACAAACAATTGGCCTCTGTTCCCAAACCAAAAGAGGTAGGACTGAAAGATGCTGCTGGATCTCTTCAGTGCACAGAAAGCTATGCAACAGAGCCGTCCACATTGCTGTCTCTCTTTCCTTTGTCAAGAAAACGTCCGTTGTATTGCCACTTCTGAGGTGCTCCCATTGGCCTGCAGGCCAGTTGGCACAGCACAAACAATTGGCCTCTGTTCCCAAACCAAAAGAGGTAGGACTGAAAGATGCTGCTGGATCTCTTCAGTGCACAGCAAGCTATGCAACAGAGCCGTCCACATTGCTGTCTCTCTTTACTTAGTCAAGAAAACGTCCGTTGTATTGCCACTTCTGAGGTGCTCCCATTCACCTGCAGGCCAGTTGGCACAGCACAAACAATTGGCCTCTGTTCCCAAACCAAAAGAGGTAGGACTGAAAGATGCTGCTGGATCTCTTCAGTGCACAGCAAGCTATGCAACAGAGCCGTCCACATTGCTGTCTCTCTTTCCTTTGTCAAGAAAACGTCCGTTGTATTGCCACTTCTGAGGTGCTCCCATTGGCCTGCAGGCCAGTTGGCACAGCACAAACAATTGGCCTCTGTTCCCAAACCAAAAGAGGTAGGACTGAAAGATGCTGCTGGATCTCTTCAGTGCACAGCAAGCTATGCAACAGAGCCGTCCACATTGCTGTCTCTCTTTCCTTTGTCAAGAAAACGTCCGTTGTATTGCCACTTCTGAGGTGCTCCCATTGGCCTGCAGGCCAGTTGGCACAGCACAAACAATTGGCCTCTGTTCCCAAACCAAAAGAGGTAGGACTGAAAGATGCTGCTGGATCTCTTCAGTGCACAGCAAGCTATGCAACAGAGCCGTCCACATTGCTGTCTCTCTTTCCTTTGTCAAGAAAACGTCCGTTGTATTGCCACTTCTGAGGTGCTCCCATTCGCCTGCAGGCCAGTTGGCACAGCACAAACAATTGGCCTCTGTTCCCAAACCAAAAGAGGTAGGACTGAAAGATGCTGCTGGATCTCTTCAGTGCACAGCAAGCTATGCAACAGAGCCGTCCACATTGCTGTCTCTCTTTCCTTTGTCAAGAAAACGTCCGTTGTATTGCCACTTCTGAGGTGCTCCCATTGGCCTGCAGGCCAGTTGGCACAGCACAAACAATTGGCCTCTGTTCCCAAACCAAAAGAGGTAGGACTGAAAGATGCTGCTGGATCTCTTCAGTGCACAGCAAGCTATGCAACAGAGCCGTCCACATTGCTGTCTCTCTTTCCTTTGTCAAGAAAACGTCCGTTGTATTGCCACTTCTGAGGTGCTCCCATTGGCCTGCAGGCCAGTTGGCACAGCACAAACAATTGGCCTCTGTTCCCAAACCAAAAGAGGTAGGACTGAAAGATGCTGCTGGATCTCTTCAGTGCACAGCAAGCTATGCAACAGAGCCGTCCACATTGCTGTCTCTCTTTCCTTTGTCAAGAAAACGTCCGTTGTATTGCCACATCTGACGTGCTCCCATTGGCATGCAGGCCAGTTGGCACAGCACAAACAATTGGCCTCTGTTCCCAAACCAAAAGAGGTAGGACTGAAAGATGCTGCTGGATCTCTTCAGTGCACAGCAAGCTATGCAACAGAGCCGTCCACATTGCTGTCTCTCTTTCCTTTGTCAAGAAAACGTCCGTT
Source organism: Amazona ochrocephala (assembly GCA_039720435.1). NCBI lineage: Eukaryota > Metazoa > Chordata > Aves > Psittaciformes > Psittacidae > Amazona > Amazona ochrocephala. The sequence goes on along the minus strand of JBCFXG010000984.1, from coordinate 24,633 downwards.
GTATTGCCACTTCTGAGGTGCTCCCATTGGCCTGCAGGCCAGTTGGCACAGCACAAACAATTGGCCTCTGTTCCCAAACCAAAAGAGGTAGGACTGAAAGATGCTGCTGGATCTCTTCAGTGCACAGAAAGCTATGCAACAGAGCCGTCCACATTGCTGTCTCTCTTTCCTTTGTCAAGAAAACGTCCGTTGTATTGCCACTTCTGAGGTGCTCCCATTCGCCTGCAGGCCAGTTGGCACAGCACAAACAATTGGCCTCTCTTCCCAAACCAAAAGAGGTAGGACTGAAAGATGCTGCTGGATCTCTTCAGTGCACAGCAAGCTATGCAACAGAGCCGTCCACATTGCTGTCTCTCTTTACTTTGTCAAGAAAACGTCCGTTGTATTGCCACTTCTGAGGTGCTCCCATTCACCTGCAGGCCAGTTGGCACAGCACAAACAATTGGCCTCTGTTCCCAAACCAAAAGAGGTAGGACTGAAAGATGCTGCTGGATCTCTTCAGTGCACAGCAAGCTATGCAACAGAGCCGTCCACATTGCTGTCTCTCTTTCCTTTGTCAAGAAAACGTCCGTTGTATTGCCACTTCTGAGGTGCTCCCATTCACCTGCAGGCCAGTTGGCACAGCACAAACAATTGGCCTCTGTTCCCAAACCAAAAGAGGTAGGACTGAAAGATGCTGCTGGATCTCTTCAGTGCACAGCAAGCTATGCAACAGAGCCGTCCACATTGCTGTCTCTCTTTCCTTTGTCAAGAAAACGTCCGTTGTATTGCCACTTCTGACGTGCTCCCATTGGCCTGCAGGCCAGTTGGCACAGCACAAACAATTGGCCTCTGTTCCCAAACCAAAAGAGGTAGGACTGAAAGATGCTGCTGGATCTCTTCAGTGCACAGCAAGCTATGCAACAGAGCCGTCCACATTGCTGTCTCTCTTTCCTTTGTCAAGAAAACGTCCGTTGTATTGCCACTTCTGAGGTGCTCCCATTCGCCTGCAGCCCAGTTGGCACAGCACAAACAATTGGCCTCTGTTCCCAAACCAAAAGAGGTAGGACTGAAAGATGCTGCTGGATCTCTTCAGTGCACAGCAAGCTATGCAACAGAGCCGTCCACTTTCCTCTCTCTCTTTCCTTTGTCAAGAAAACGTCCGTTGTATTGCCACTTCGGAGGTGCTCCCATTGGCCTGCAGGCCAGTTGGCACAGCACAAACAATTGGCCTCTGTTCCCAAACCAAAAGAGGTAGGACTGAAAGATGCTGCTGGATCTCTTCAGTGCACAGCAAGCTATGCAACAGAGCCGTCCACATTGCTCTCTCTCTTTCCTTTGTCAAGAAAACGTCCGTTGTATTGCCACTTCGGAGGTGCTCCCATTCGCCTGCAGGCCAGTTGGCACAGCACAAACAATTGGCCTCTGTTCACAAACCAAAAGAGGTAGGACTGAAAGATGCTGCTGGATCTCTTCAGTGCACAGCAAGCTATGCAACAGAGCCGTCCACATTGCTGTCTCTCTTTCCTTTGTCAAGAAAACGTCCGTTGTATTGCCACTTCTGAGGTGCTCCCATTCGCCTGCAGGCCAGTTGGCACAGCACAAACAATTGGCCTCTGTTCCCAAACCAAAAGAGGTAGGACTGAAAGATGCTGCTGGATCTCTTCAGTGCACAGCAAGCTATGCAACAGAGCCGTCCACATTGCTGTCTCTCTTTCCTTTGTCAAGAAAACGTCCGTTGTATTGCCACTTCTGACGTGCTCCCATTGGCCTGCAGGCCAGTTGGCACAGCACAAACAATTGGCCTCTGTTCCCAAACCAAAAGAGGTAGGACTGAAAGATGCTGCTGGATCTCTTCAGTGCACAGCAAGCTATGCAACAGAGCCGTCCACATTGCTGTCTCTCTTTCCTTTGTCAAGAAAACGTCCGTTGTATTGCCACTTCTGAGGTGCTCCCATTCGCCTGCAGGCCAGTTTGCAAAGCACAAACAATTGGCCTCTGTTCCCAAACCAAAAGAGGTAGGACTGAAAGATGCTGCTGGATCTCTTCAGTGCACAGCAAGCTATGCAACAGAGCCGTCCACATTGCTGTCTCTCTTTCCTTTGTCAAGAAAGCGTCCGTTGTATTGCCACTTCTGAGGTGCTCCCATTCGCCTGCAGGCCAGTTGGCACAGCACAAACAATTGGCCTCCGTTCCCAAACCAAAAGAGGTAGGACTGAAAGATGCTGCTGGATCTCTTCAGTGCACAGCAAGCTATGCAACAGAGCCGTCCACATTGCTGTCTCTCTTTCCTTTGTCAAGAAAACGTCCGTTGTATTGCCACTTCTGAGGTGCTCCCATTCGCCTGCAGGCCACTTGGCACAGCACAAACAATTGGCCTCTGTTCCCAAACCAAAAGAGGTAGGACTGAAAGATGCTGCTGGATCTCTTCAGTGCACAGCAAGCTATGCAACAGAGCCGTCCACATTGCTGTCTCTCTTTCCTTTGTCAAGAAAACGTCCGTTGTATTGCCACTTCTGAGGTGCTCCCATTCGCCTGCAGGCCAGTTGGCACAGCACAAACAATTGGCCTCTGTTCCCAAACCAAAAGAGGTAGGACTGAAAGATGCTGCTGGATCTCTTCAGTGCACAGCAAGCTATGCAACAGAGCCGTCCACATTGCTGTCTCTCTTTCCTTTGTCAAGAAAACGTCCGTTGTATTGCCACTTCTGAGGTGCTCCCATTGGCCTGCAGGCCAGTTGGCACAGCACAAACAATTGGCCTCTGTTCCCAAACCAAAAGAGGTAGGACTGAAAGATGCTGCTGGATCTCTTCAGTGCACAGCAAGCTATGCAACAGAGCCGTCCACATTGCTGTCTCTCTTTCCTTTGTCAAGAAAACGTCCGTTGTATTGCCACATCTGACGTGCTCCCATTGGCATGCAGGCCAGTTGGCACAGCACAAACAATTGGCCTCTGTTCCCAAACCAAAAGAGGTAGGACTGAAAGATGCTGCTGGATCTCTTCAGTGCACAGCAAGCTATGCAACAGAGCCGTCCACATTGCTGTCTCTCTTTCCTTTGTCAAGAAAACGTCCGTTGTATTGCCACTTCTGAGGTGCTCCCATTGGCCTGCAGGCCAGTTGGCACAGCACAAACAATTGGCCTCTGTTCCCAAACCAAAAGAGGTAGGACTGAAAGATGCTGCTGGATCTCTTCAGTGCACAGAAAGCTATGCAACAGAGCCATCCACATTGCTGTCTCTCTTTCCTTTGTCAAGAAAACGTCCGTTGTATTGCCACTTCTGAGGTGCTCCCATTCGCCTGCAGGCCAGTTGGCACAGCACAAACAATTGGCCTCTCTTCCCAAACCAAAAGAGGTAGGACTGAAAGATGCTGCTGGATCTCTTCAGTGCACAGCAAGCTATGCAACAGAGCCGTCCACATTGCTGTCTCTCTTTACTTTGTCAAGAAAACGTCCGTTGTATTGCCACTTCTGAGGTGCTCCCATTCACCTGCAGGCCAGTTGGCACAGCACAAACAATTGGCCTCTGTTCCCAAACCAAAAGAGGTAGGACTGAAAGATGCTGCTGGATCTCTTCAGTGCACAGCAAGCTATGCAACAGAGCCGTCCACATTGCTGTCTCTCTTTCCTTTGTCAAGAAAACGTCCGTTGTATTGCCACTTCTGAGGTGCTCCCATTCACCTGCAGGCCAGTTGGCACAGCACAAACAATTGGCCTCTGTTCCCAAACCAAAAGAGGTAGGACTGAAAGATGCTGCTGGATCTCTTCAGTGCACAGCAAGCTATGCAACAGAGCCGTCCACATTGCTGTCTCTCTTTCCTTTGTCAAGAAAACGTCCGTTGTATTGCCACTTCTGACGTGCTCCCATTGGCCTGCAGGCCAGTTGGCACAGCACAAACAATTGGCCTCTGTTCCCAAACCAAAAGAGGTAGGACTGAAAGATGCTGCTGGATCTCTTCAGTGCACAGCAAGCTATGCAACAGAGCCGTCCACATTGCTGTCTCTCTTTCCTTTGTCAAGAAAACGTCCGTTGTATTGCCACTTCTGAGGTGCTCCCATTCGCCTGCAGCCCAGTTGGCACAGCACAAACAATTGGCCTCTGTTCCCAAACCAAAAGAGGTAGGACTGAAAGATGCTGCTGGATCTCTTCAGTGCACAGCAAGCTATGCAACAGAGCCGTCCACTTTCCTCTCTCTCTTTCCTTTGTCAAGAAAACGTCCGTTGTATTGCCACTTCGGAGGTGCTCCCATTGGCCTGCAGGCCAGTTGGCACAGCACAAACAATTGGCCTCTGTTCCCAAACCAAAAGAGGTAGGACTGAAAGATGCTGCTGGATCTCTTCAGTGCACAGCAAGCTATGCAACAGAGCCGTCCACATTGCTCTCTCTCTTTCCTTTGTCAAGAAAACGTCCGTTGTATTGCCACTTCGGAGGTGCTCCCATTCGCCTGCAGGCCAGTTGGCACAGCACAAACAATTGGCCTCTGTTCACAAACCAAAAGAGGTAGGACTGAAAGATGCTGCTGGATCTCTTCAGTGCACAGCAAGCTATGCAACAGAGCCGTCCACATTGCTGTCTCTCTTTCCTTTGTCAAGAAAACGTCCGTTGTATTGCCACTTCTGAGGTGCTCCCATTCGCCTGCAGGCCAGTTGGCACAGCACAAACAATTGGCCTCTGTTCCCAAACCAAAAGAGGTAGGACTGAAAGATGCTGCTGGATCTCTTCAGTGCACAGCAAGCTATGCAACAGAGCCGTCCACATTGCTGTCTCTCTTTCCTTTGTCAAGAAAACGTCCGTTGTATTGCCACTTCTGAGGTGCTCCCATTGGCCTGCAGGCCAGTTGGCACAGCACAAACAATTGGCCTCTGTTCCCAAACCAAAAGAGGTAGGACTGAAAGATGCTGCTGGATCTCTTCAGTGCACAGCAAGCTATGCAACAGAGCCGTCCACATTGCTGTCTCTCTTTCCTTTGTCAAGAAAACGTCCGTTGTATTGCCACTTCTGAGGTGCTCCCATTCGCCTGCAGGCCAGTTTGCAAAGCACAAACAATTGGCCTCTGTTCCCAAACCAAAAGAGGTAGGACTGAAAGATGCTGCTGGATCTCTTCAGTGCACAGCAAGCTATGCAACAGAGCCGTCCACATTGCTGTCTCTCTTTCCTTTGTCAAGAAAGCGTCCGTTGTATTGCCACTTCTGAGGTGCTCCCATTCGCCTGCAGGCCAGTTGGCACAGCACAAACAATTGGCCTCCGTTCCCAAACCAAAAGAGGTAGGACTGAAAGATGCTGCTGGATCTCTTCAGTGCACAGCAAGCTATGCAACAGAGCCGTCCACATTGCTGTCTCTCTTTCCTTTGTCAAGAAAACGTCCGTTGTATTGCCACTTCTGAGGTGCTCCCATTCGCCTGCAGGCCACTTGGCACAGCACAAACAATTGGCCTCTGTTCCCAAACCAAAAGAGGTAGGACTGAAAGATGCTGCTGGATCTCTTCAGTGCACAGCAAGCTATGCAACAGAGCCGTCCACATTGCTGTCTCTCTTTCCTTTGTCAAGAAAACGTCCGTTGTATTGCCACTTCTGACGTGCTCCCATTGGCCTGCAGGCCAGTTGGCACAGCACAAACAATTGGCCTCTGTTCCCAAACCAAAAGAGGTAGGACTGAAAGATGCTGCTGGATCTCTTCAGTGCACAGCAAGCTATGCAACAGAGCCGTCCACATTGCTGTCTCTCTTTCCTTTGTCAAGAAAACGTCCGTTGTATTGCCACTTCTGAGGTGCTCCCATTGGCCTGCAGGCCAGTTGGCACAGCACAAACAATTGGCCTCTGTTCCCAAACCAAAAGAGGTAGGACTGAAAGATGCTGCTGGATCTCTTCAGTGCACAGCAAGCTATGCAACAGAGCCGTCCACATTGCTGTCTCTCTTTCCTTTGTCAAGAAAACGTCCGTTGTATTGCCACTTCTGAGGTGCTCCCATTGGCCTGCAGGCCAGTTGGCACAGCACAAACAATTGGCCTCTGTTCCCAAACCAAAAGAGGTAGGACTGAAAGATGCTGCTGGATCTCTTCAGTGCACAGAAAGCTATGCAACAGAGCCATCCACATTGCTGTCTCTCTTTCCTTTGTCAAGAAAACGTCCGTTGTATTGCCACTTCTGAGGTGCTCCCATTGGCCTGCAGGCCAGTTGGCACAGCACAAACAATTGGCCTCTCTTCCCAAGCCAAAAGAGGTAGGACTGAAAGATGCTGCTGGATCTCTTCAGTGCACAGCAAGCTATGCAACAGAGCCGTCCACACTGCTGTCTCTCTTTCCTTTGTCAAGAAAACATCCATTGTATTGCCACTTCTGAGGTGCTCCCATTCGCCTGCAGGCCAGTTGGCACAGCACAAACAATTGGCCTCTGTTCCCAAACCAAAAGAGGTAGGACTGAAAGATGCTGCTGGATCTCTTCAGTGCACAGCAAGCTATGCAACAGAGCCGTCCACATTGCTGTCTCTCTTTCCTTTGTCAAGAAAACGTCCGTTGTATTGCCACTTCTGAGGTGCTCCCATTGGCCTGCAGGCCAGTTGGCACAGCACAAACAATTGGCCTCTGTTCCCAAACCAAAAGAGGTAGGACTGAAAGATGCTGCTGGATCTCTTCAGTGCACAGCAAGCTATGCAACAGAGCCGTCCACATTGCTGTCTCTCTTTCCTTTGTCAAGAAAACGTCCGTTGTATTGCCACTTCTGAGGTGCTCCCATTGGCCTGCAGGCCAGTTGGCACAGCACAAACAATTGGCCTCTGTTCCCAAACCAAAAGAGGTAGGACTGAAAGATGCTGCTGGATCTCTTCAGTGCACAGCAAGCTATGCAACAGAGCCGTCCACATTGCTGTCTCTCTTTCCTTTGTCAAGAAAACGTTCGTTGTATTGCCACTTCTGAGGTGCTCCCATTCGCCTGCAGGCCAGTTGGCACAGCACAAACAATTGGCCTCTGTTCCCAAACCAAAAGAGGTAGGACTGAAAGATGCTGCTGGATCTCTTCAGTGCACAGCAAGCTATGCAACAGAGCCGTCCACATTGCTGTCTCTCTTTCCTTTGTCAAGAAAACGTCCGTTGTATTGCCACTTCTGAGGTGCTCCCATTCGCCTGCAGGCCACTTGGCACAGCACAAACAATTGGCCTCTGTTCCCAAACCAAAAGAGCTAGGACTGAAAGATGCTGCTGGATCTCTTCAGTGCACAGCAAGCTATGCAACAGAGCCGTCCACATTACTGTCTCTCTTTCCTTTGTCAAGAAAACGTCCGTTGTATTGCCACTTCTGAGGTGCTCCCATTCGCCTGCAGCCCAGTTGGCACAGCACAAACAATTGGCCTCTGTTCCCAAACCAAAAGAGGTAGGACTGAAAGATGCTGCTGGATCTCTTCAGTGCACAGCAAGCTATGCAACAGAGCCGTCCACATTGCTGTCTCTCTTTCCTTTGTCAAGAAAACGTCCGTTGTATTGCCACTTCGGAGGTGCTCCATTCGCCTGCAGCCCAGTTGGCACAGCACAAACAATTGGCCTCTGTTCCCAAACCAAAAGAGGTAGGACTGAAAGATGCTGCTGGATCTCTTCAGTGCACAGCAAGCTATGCAACAGAGCCGTCCACATTGCTGTCTCTCTTTCCTTTGTCAAGAAAAGCGTCCGTTGTATTGCCACTTCTGAGGTGCTCCCATTCGCCTGCAGGCCAGTTGGCACAGCACAAACAATTGGCCTCTGTTCCCAAACCAAAAGAGGTAGGACTGAAAGATGCTGCTGGATCTCTTCAGTGCACAGCAAGCTATGCAACAGAGCCGTCCACATTGCTGTCTCTCTTTCCTTTGTCAAGAAAACGTCCGTTGTATTGCCACTTCTGAGGTGCTCCCATTGGCCTGCAGGCCAGTTGGCACAGCACAAACAATTGGCCTCTGTTCCCAAACCAAAAGAGGTAGGACTGAAAGATGCTGCTGGATCTCTTCAGTGCACAGCAAGCTATGCAACAGAGCCGTCCACATTGCTGTCTCTCTTTCCTTTGTCAAGAAAACGTCCGTTGTATTGCCACTTCTGAGGTGCTCCCATTCACCTGCAGGCCAGTTGGCACAGCACAAACAATTGGCCTCTGTTCCCAAACCAAAAGAGGTAGGACTGAAAGATGCTGCTGGATCTCTTCAGTGCACAGCAAGCTATGCAACAGAGCCATCCACATTGCTGTCTCTCTTTCCTTTGTCAAGAAAACGTCCGTTGTATTGCCACTTCTGAGGTGCTCCCATTCGCCTGCAGGCCAGTTGGCACAGCACAAACAATTGGCCTCTCTTCCCAAACCAAAAGAGGTAGGACTGAAAGATGCTGCTGGATCTCTTCAGTGCACAGCAAGCTATGCAACAGAGCCGTCCACATTGCTGTCTCTCTTTCCTTTGTCAAGAAAACGTCCGTTGTATTGCCACTTCTGAGGTGCTCCCATTGGCCTGCAGGCCAGTTGGCACAGCACAAACAATTGGCCTCTGTTCCCAAACCAAAAGAGGTAGGACTGAAAGATGCTGCTGGATCTCTTCAGTGCACAGCAAGCTATGCAACAGAGCCGTCCACATTGCTGTCTCTCTTTCCTTTGTCAAGAAAACGTCCGTTGTATTGCCACTTCTGAGGTGCTCCCATTCGCCTGCAGGCCAGTTGGCACAGCACAAACAATTGGCCTCTGTTCCCAAACCAAAAGAGGTAGGACTGAAAGATGCTGCTGGATCTCTTCAGTGCACAGCAAGCTATGCAACAGAGCCGTCCACATTGCTGTCTCTCTTTCCTTTGTCAAGAAAACGTCCGTTGTATTGCCACTTCTGAGGTGCTCCCATTCGCCTGCAGGCCAGTTGGCACAGCACAAACAATTGGCCTCTGTTCCCAAACCAAAAGAGGTAGGACTGAAAGATGCTGCTGGATCTCTTCAGTGCACAGCAAGCTATGCAACAGAGCCGTCCACATTGCTGTCTCTCTTTCCTTTGTCAAGGAAACATCCGTTGTATTGCCACTTCTGAGGTGCTCCCATTCGCCTGCAGGCCAGTTGGCACAGCACAAACAATTGGCCTCTGTTCCCAAACCAAAAGAGGTAGGACTGAAAGATGCTGCTGGATCTCTTCAGTGCACAGCAAGCTATGCAACAGAGCCGTCCACATTGCTGTCTCTCTTTCCTTTGTCAAGAAAACGTCCGTTGTATTGCCACTTCTGAGGTGCTCCCATTGGCCTGCAGGCCAGTTGGCACAGCACAAACAATTGGCCTCTGTTCCCAAACCAAAAGAGGTAGGACTGAAAGATGCTGCTGGATCTCTTCAGTGCACAGCAAGCTATGCAACAGAGCCGTCCACATTGCTGTCTCTCTTTCCTTTGTCAAGAAAACGTCCGTTGTATTGCCACTTCTGAGGTGCTCCCATTGGCCTGCAGGCCAGTTGGCACAGCACAAACAATTGGCCTCTGTTCCCAAACCAAAAGAGGTAGGACTGAAAGATGCTGCTGGATCTCTTCAGTGCACAGCAAGCTATGCAACAGAGCCGTCCACATTGCTGTCTCTCTTTCCTTTGTCAAGAAAACGTCCGTTGTATTGCCACTTCTGAGGTGCTCCCATTCGCCTGCAGGCCAGTTGGCACAGCACAAACAATTGGCCTCTGTTCCCAAACCAAAAGAGGTAGGACTGAAAGATGCTGCTGGATCTCTTCAGTGCACAGCAAGCTATGCAACAGAGCCGTCCACATTGCTGTCTCTCTTTCCTTTGTCAAGAAAACGTCCGTTGTATTGCCACTTCTGAGGTGCTCCCATTGGCCTGCAGGCCAGTTGGCACAGCACAAACAATTGGCCTCTGTTCCCAAACCAAAAGAGGTAGGACTGAAAGATGCTGCTGGATCTCTTCAGTGCACAGCAAGCTATGCAACAGAGCCGTCCACATTGCTGTCTCTCTTTCCTTTGTCAAGAAAGCGTCCGTTGTATTGCCACTTCTGAGGTGCTCCCATTGGCCTGCAGGCCAGTTTGCACAGCACAAACAATTGGCCTCTGTTCCCAAACCAAAAGAGGTAGGACTGAAAGATGCTGCTGGATCTCTTCAGTGCACAGCAAGCTATGCAACAGAGCCGTCCACATTGCTGTCTCTCTTTCCTTTGTCAAGAAAACGTCCGTTGTATTGCCACTTCTGAGGTGCTCCCATTCGCCTGCAGGCCAGTTGGCACAGCACAAACAATTGGCCTCTGTTCCCAAACCAAAAGAGGTAGGACTGAAAGATGCTGCTGGATCTCTTCAGTGCACAGCAAGCTATGCAACAGAGCCGTCCACATTGCTGTCTCTCTTTCCTTTGTCAAGAAAACGTCCGTTGTATTGCCACTTCTGAGGTGCTCCCATTCGCCTGCAGGCCAGTTGGCACAGCACAAACAATTGGCCTCTGTTCCCAAACCAAAAGAGGTAGGACTGAAAGATGCTGCTGGATCTCTTCAGTGCACAGAAAGCTATGCAACAGAGCCATCCACATTGCTGTCTCTCTTTCCTTTGTCAAGAAAACGTCCGTTGTATTGCCACTTCTGAGGTGCTCCCATTGGCCTGCAGGCCAGTTGGCACAGCACAAACAATTGGCCTCTGTTCCCAAACCAAAAGAGGTAGGACTGAAAGATGCTGCTGGATCTCTTCAGTGCACAGCAAGCTATGCAACAGAGCCGTCCACATTGCTGTCTCTCTTTCCTTTGTCAAGAAAACATCCGTTGTATTGCCACTTCGGAGGTGCTCCCATTCGCCTGCAGGCCAGTTGGCACAGCACAAACAATTGGCCTCTGTTCCCAAACCAAAAGAGGTAGGACTGAAAGATGCTGCTGGATCTCTTCAGTGCACAGCAAGCTATGCAACAGAGCCGTCCACATTGCTGTCTCTCTTTCCTTTGTCAAGAAAACGTCCGTTGTATTGCCACTTCTGAGGTGCTCCCATTCGCCTACAGGCCAGTTGGCACAGCACAAACAATTGGCCTCTGTTCCCAAACCAAAAGAGGTAGGACTGAAAGATGCTGCTGGATCTCTTCAGTGCACAGCAAGCTATGCAACAGAGCCGTCCACATTGCTGTCTCTCTTTCCTTTGTCAAGAAAACGTCCGTTGTATTGCCACTTCTGAGGTGCTCCCATTCACCTGCAGGCCAGTTGGCACAGCACAAACAATTGGCCTCTGTTCCCAAACCAAAAGAGGTAGGACTGAAAGATGCTGCTGGATCTCTTCAGTGCACAGCAAGCTATGCAACAGAGCCGTCCACATTGCTGTCTCTCTTTCCTTTGTCAAGAAAACGTCCGTTGTATTGCCACTTCGGAGGTGCTCCCATTCGCCTGCAGGCCAGTTGGCACAGCACAAACAATTGGCCTCTGTTCCCAAACCAAAAGAGGTAGGACTGAAAGATGCTGCTGGATCTCTTCAGTGCACAGCAAGCTATGCAACAGAGCCGTCCACTTTCCTCTCTCTCTTTCCTTTGTCGAGAAAACGTCCGTTGTATTGCCACTTCTGAGGTGCTCCCATTGGCCTGCAGGCCAGTTGGCACAGCACAAACAATTGGCCTCTGTTCCCAAACCAAAAGAGGTAGGACTGAAAGATGCTGCTGGATCTCTTCAGTGCACAGCAAGCTATGCAACAGAGCCGTCCACATTGCTGTCTCTCTTTCCTTTGTCAAGAAAACGTCCGTTGTATTGCCACTTCTGAGGTGCTCCCATTCGCCTGCAGGCCAGTTGGCACAGCACAAACAATTTGCCTCTGTTCCCAAACCAAAAGAGGTAGGACTGAAAGATGCTGCTGGATCTCTTCAGTGCACAGCAAGCTATGCAACAGAGCCGTCCACATTGCTGTCTCTCTTTCCTTTGTCAAGAAAACGTCCGTTGTATTGCCACTTCTGAGGTGCTCCCATTGGCCTGCAGGCCAGTTGGCACAACACAAACAATTGGCCTCTGTTCCCAAACCAAAAGAGGTAGGACTGAAAGATGCTGCTGGATCTCTTCAGTGCACAGCAAGCTATGCAACAGAGCCGTCCACATTGCTCTCTCTCTTTCCTTTGTCAAGAAAACGTCCGTTGTATTGCCACTTCGGAGGTGCTCCCATTCGCCTGCAGGCCAGTTGGCACAGCACAAACAATTGGCCTCTGTTCCCAAACCAAAAGAGGTAGGACTGAAAGATGCTGCTGGATCTCTTCAGTGCACAGCAAGCTATGCAACAGAGCCGTCCACATTGCTGTCTCACTTTCCTTTGTCAAGAAAACGTCCGTTGTATTGCCACTTCGGAGGTGCTCCCATTCGCCTGCAGGCCAGTTGGCACAGCACAAACAATTGGCCTCTGTTCCCAAACCAAAAGAGGTAGGACTGAAAGATGCTGCTGGATCTCTTCAGTGCACAGCAAGCTATGCAACAGAGCCGTCCACATTGCTGTCTCTCTTTCCTTTGTCAAGAAAACGTCCGTTGTATTGCCTCTTCGGAGGTGCTCCCATTCGCCTGCAGGCCACTTGGCACAGCACAAACAATTGGCCTCTGTTCCCAAACCAAAAGAGGTAGGACTGAAAGATGCTGCTGGATCTCTTCAGTGCACAGCAAGCTATGCAACAGAGCCGTCCACATTGCTGTCTCTCTTTCCTTTGTCAAGAAAACGTCCGTTGTATTGCCACTTCTGAGGTGCTCCCATTGGCCTGCAGGCCAGTTGGCACAGCACAAACAATTGGCCTCTGTTCCCAAACCAAAAGAGGTAGGACTGAAAGATGCTGCTGGATCTCTTCAGTGCACAGCAAGCTATGCAACAGAGCCGTCCACATTGCTGTCTCTCTTTCCTTTGTCAAGAAAACGTCCGTTGTATTGCCACTTCGGAGGTGCTCCCATTCGCCTGCAGGCCAGTTGGCACAGCACAAACAATTGGCCTCTGTTCCCAAACCAAAAGAGGTAGGACTGAAAGATGCTGCTGCATCTCTTCAGTGCACAGCAAGCTATGCAACAGAGCCGTCCACATTGCTGTCTCTCTTTCCTTTGTCAAGAAAACGTCCGTTGTATTGCCACTTCTGAGGTGCTCCCATTGGCCTGCAGGCCAGTTGGCACAGCACAAACAATTGGCCTCTGTTCCCAAACCAAAAGAGGTAGGACTGAAAGATGCTGCTGGATCTCTTCAGTGCACAGCAAGCTATGCAACAGAGCCGTCCACATTGCTGTCTCTCTTTCCTTTGTCAAGAAAACGTCCGTTGTATTGCCACTTCTGAGGTGCTCCCATTCGCCTGCAGGCCAGTTGGCACAGCACAAACAATTGGCCTCTGTTCCCAAACCAAAAGAGGTAGGACTGAAAGATGCTGCTGGATCTCTTCAGTGCACAGCAAGCTATGCAACAGAGCCGTCCACATTGCTGTCTCTCTTTCCTTTGTCAAGAAAACGTCCGTTGTATTGCCACTTCTGAGGTGCTCCCATTCGCCTGCAGGCCAGTTGGCACAGCACAAACAATTGGCCTCTGTTCCCAAACCAAAAGAGGTAGGACTGAAAGATGCTGCTGGATCTCTTCAGTGCACAGCAAGCTATGCAACAGAGCCGTCCACATTGCTGTCTCTCTTTCCTTTGTCAAGAAAACGTCCGTTGTATTGCCACTTCTGAGGTGCTCCCATTTGCCTGCAGGCCAGTTGGCACAGCACAAACAATTGGCCTCTGTTCCCAAACCAAAAGAGGTAGGACTGAAAGATGCTGCTGGATCTCTTCAGTGCACAGCAAGCTATGCAACAGAGCCGTCCACATTGCTGTCTCTCTTTCCTTTGTCAAGAAAGCATCCGTTGTATTGCCACTTCTGAGGTGCTCCCATTGGCCTGCAGGCCAGTTGGCACAGCACAAACAATTGGCCTCTGTTCCCAAACCAAAAGAGGTAGGACTGAAAGATGCTGCTGGATCTCTTCAGTGCACAGCAAGCTATGCAACAGAGCCGTCCACATTGCTGTCTCTCTTTCCTTTGTCAAGAAAACGTCCGTTGTATTGCCACTTCTGAGGTGCTCCCATTGGCCTGCAGGCCAGTTGGCACAGCACAAACAATTGGCCTCTGTTCCCAAACCAAAAGAGGTAGGACTGAAAGATGCTGCTGGATCTCTTCAGTGCACAGCAAGCTATGCAACAGAGCCGTCCACATTGCTGTCTCTCTTTCCTTTGTCAAGAAAACGTCCGTTGTATTGCCACTTCTGAGGTGCTCCCATTGGCCTGCAGGCCAGTTGGCACAGCACAAACAATTGGCCTCTGTTCCCAAACCAAAAGAGGTAGGACTGAAAGATGCTGCTGGATCTCTTCAGTGCACAGCAAGCTATGCAACAGAGCCGTCCACATTGCTGTCTCTCTTTCCTTTGTCAAGAAAACGTCCGTTGTATTGCTACTTCTGAGGTGCTCCCATTGGCCTGCAGGCCAGTTGGCACAGCACAAACAATTGGCCTCTGTTCCCAAACCAAAAGAGGTAGGACTGAAAGATGCTGCTGGATCTCTTCAGTGCACAGCAAGCTATGCAACAGAGCCGTCCACATTGCTGTCTCTCTTTCGTTTGTCAAGAAAACGTCCGTTGTATTGCCACTTCGGAGGTGCTCCCATTGGCCTGCAGGCCAGTTGGCACAGCACAAACAATTGGCCTCTGTTCCCAAACCAAAAGAGGTAGGACTGAAAGATGCTGCTGGATCTCTTCAGTGCACAGCAAGCTATGCAACAGAGCCGTCCACATTGCTGTCTCTCTTTCCTTTGTCAAGAAAACGTCCGTTGTATTGCCACTTCTGAGGTGCTCCCATTGGCCTGCAGGCCAGTTGGCACAGCACAAACAATTGGCCTCTGTTCCCAAACCAAAAGAGGTAGGACTGAAAGATGCTGCTGGATCTCTTCAGTGCACAGCAAGCTATGCAACAGAGCCGTCCACATTGCTGTCTCTCTTTCCTTTGTCAAGAAAACGTCCGTTGTATTGCCACTTCTGAGGTGCTCCCATTGGCCTGCAGGCCAGTTGGCACAGCACAAACAATTGGCCTCTGTTCCCAAACCAAAAGAGGTAGGACTGAAAGATGCTGCTGGATCTCTTCAGTGCACAGCAAGCTATGCAACAGAGCCGTCCACATTGCTGTCTCTCTTTCCTTTGTCAAGAAAACGTCCGTTGTATTGCCACTTCTGAGGTGCTCCCATTCGCCTGCAGGCCAGTTGGCACAGCACAAACAATTGGCCTCTGTTCCCAAACCAAAAGAGGTAGGACTGAAAGATGCTGCTGGATCTCTTCAGTGCACAGCAAGCTATGCAACAGAGCCGTCCACATTGCTGTCTCTCTTTCCTTTGTCAAGAAAACGTCCGTTGTATTGCCACTTCTGAGGTGCTCCCATTCGCCTGCAGGCCAGTTGGCACAGCACAAACAATTGGCCTCTGTTCCCAAACCAAAAGAGGTAGGACTGAAAGATGCTGCTGGATCTCTTCAGTGCACAGCAAGCTATGCAACAGAGCCGTCCACATTGCTGTCTCTCTTTCCTTTGTCAAGAAAACGTCCGTTGTATTGCCACTTCGGAGGTGCTCCCATTCGCCTGCAGGCCAGTTGGCACAGCACAAACAATTGGCCTCTGTTCCCAAACCAAAAGAGGTAGGACTGAAAGATGCTGCTGGATCTCTTCAGTGCACAGCAAGCTATGCAACAGAGCCGTCCACATTGCTGTCTCTCTTTCCTTTGTCAAGAAAACGTCCGTTGTATTGCCACTTCTGAGGTGCTCCCATTGGCCTGCAGGCCAGTTGGCACAGCACAAACAATTGGCCTCTGTTCCCAAACCAAAAGAGGTAGGACTGAAAGATGCTGCTGGATCTCTTCAGTGCACAGCAAGCTATGCAACAGAGCCGTCCACATTGCTGTCTCTCTTTCCTTTGTCAAGAAAACGTCCGTTGTATTGCCACTTCGGAGGTGCTCCCATTGGCCTGCAGGCCAGTTGGCACAGCACAAACAATTGGCCTCTGTTCCCAAACCAAAAGAGGTAGGACTGAAAGATGCTGCTGGATCTCTTCAGTGCACAGCAAGCTATGCAACAGAGCCGTCCACATTGCTGTCTCTCTTTCCTTTGTCAAGAAAGCGTCCGTTGTATTGCCACTTCTGACGTGCTCCCATTCGCCTGCAGGCCAGTTGGCACAGCACAAACAATTGGCCTCCGTTCCCAAACCAAAAGAGGTAGGACTGAAAGATGCTGCTGGATCTCTTCAGTGCACAGCAAGCTATGCAACAGAGCCGTCCACATTGCTGTCTCTCTTTCCTTTGTCAAGAAAACGTCCGTTGTATTGCCACTTCTGAGGTGCTCCCATTGGCCTGCAGGCCAGTTGGCACAGCACAAACAATTGGCCCCTGTTCCCAAACCAAAAGAGGTAGGACTGAAAGATGCTGCTGGATCTCTTCAGTGCACAGCAAGCTATGCAACAGAGCCATCCACATTGCTGTCTCTCTTTCCTTTGTCAAGAAAACGTCCGTTGTATTGCCACTTCGGAGGTGCTCCCATTGGCCTGCAGGCCAGTTGGCACAGCACAAACAATTGGCCTCTGTTCCCAAACCAAAAGAGGTAGGACTGAAAGATGCTGCTGGATCTCTTCAGTGCACAGCAAGCTATGCAACAGAGCCGTCCACATTGCTGTCTCTCTTTCCTTTGTCAAGAAAACGTCCGTTGTATTGCCACTTCGGAGGTGCTCCCATTGGCCTGCAGGCCAGTTGGCACAGCACAAACAATTGGCCTCTGTTCCCAAACCAAAAGAGGTAGGACTGAAAGATGCTGCTGGATCTCTTCAGTGCACAGCAAGCTATGCAACAGAGCCGTCCACATTGCTGTCTCTCTTTCCTTTGTCAAGAAAACGTCCGTTGTATTGCCACTTCTGAGGTGCTCCCATTGGCCTGCAGGCCAGTTGGCACAGCACAAACAATTGGCCTCTGTTCCCAAACCAAAAGAGGTAGGACTGAAAGATGCTGCTGGATCTCTTCAGTGCACAGCAAGCTATGCAACAGAGCCGTCCACATTGCTGTCTCTCTTTCCTTTGTCAAGAAAACGTCCGTTGTATTGCCACTTCTGAGGTGCTCCCATTCGCCTGCAGGCCAGTTGGCACAGCACAAACAATTGGCCTCCGTTCCCAAACCAAAAGAGGTAGGACTGAAAGATGCTGCTGGATCTCTTCAGTGCACAGCAAGCTATGCAACAGAGCCGTCCACATTGCTGTCTCTCTTTCCTTTGTCAAGAAAACGTCCGTTGTATTGCCACTTCGGAGGTGCTCCCATTGGCCTGCAGGCCAGTTGGCACAGCACAAACAATTGGCCTCTGTTCCCAAACCAAAAGAGGTAGGACTGAAAGATGCTGCTGGATCTCTTCAGTGCACAGCAAGCTATGCAACAGAGCCGTCCACATTGCTGTCTCTCTTTCCTTTGTCAATAAACCTTCCGTTGTATTGCCACTTCTGAGGTGCTCCCATTGGCCTGCAGGCCAGTTGGCACAGCACAAACAATTGGCCTCTGTTCCCAAACCAAAAGAGGTAGGACTGAAAGATGCTGCTGGATCTCTTCAGTGCACAGCAAGCTATGCAACAGAGCCGTCCACATTGCTGTCTCTCTTTCCTTTGTCAAGAAAACGTCCGTTGTATTGCCACTTCTGAGGTGCTCCCATTCACCTGCAGGCCAGTTGGCACAGCACAAACAATTGGCCTCTGTTCCCAAACCAAAAGAGGTAGGACTGAAAGATGCTGCTGGATCTCTTCAGTGCACAGCAAGCTATGCAACAGAGCCATCCACATTGCTGTCTCTCTTTCCTTTGTCAAGAAAACGTCCGTTGTATTGCCACTTCTGAGGTGCTCCCATTCGCCTGCAGGCCAGTTGGCACAGCACAAACAATTGGCCTCTCTTCCCAAACCAAAAGAGGTAGGACTGAAAGATGCTGCTGGATCTCTTCAGTGCACAGCAAGCTATGCAACAGAGCCGTCCACATTGCTGTCTCTCTTTCCTTTGTCAAGAAAACGTCCGTTGTATTGCCACTTCTGAGGTGCTCCCATTGGCCTGCAGGCCAGTTGGCACAGCACAAACAATTGGCCTCTGTTCCCAAACCAAAAGAGGTAGGACTGAAAGATGCTGCTGGATCTCTTCAGTGCACAGCAAGCTATGCAACAGAGCCGTCCACATTGCTGTCTCTCTTTCCTTTGTCAAGAAAACGTCCGTTGTATTGCCACTTCTGAGGTGCTCCCATTGGCCTGCAGGCCAGTTGGCACAGCACAAACAATTGGCCTCTGTTCCCAAACCAAAAGAGGTAGGACTGAAAGATGCTGCTGGATCTCTTCAGTGCACAGCAAGCTATGCAACAGAGCCGTCCACATTGCTGTCTCTCTTTCCTTTGTCAAGAAAACGTCCGTTGTATTGCCACTTCTGAGGTGCTCCCATTGGCCTGCAGGCCAGTTGGCACAGCACAAACAATTGGCCTCTGTTCCCAAACCAAAAGAGGTAGGACTGAAAGATGCTGCTGGATCTCTTCAGTGCACAGCAAGCTATGCAACAGAGCCGTCCACATTGCTGTCTCTCTTTCCTTTGTCAAGGAAACATCCGTTGTATTGCCACTTCTGAGGTGCTCCCATTCGCCTGCAGGCCAGTTGGCACAGCACAAACAATTGGCCTCTGTTCCCAAACCAAAAGAGGTAGGACTGAAAGATGCTGCTGGATCTCTTCAGTGCACAGCAAGCTATGCAACAGAGCCGTCCACATTGCTGTCTCTCTTTCCTTTGTCAAGAAAACGTCCGTTGTATTGCCACTTCTGAGGTGCTCCCATTGGCCTGCAGGCCAGTTGGCACAGCACAAACAATTGGCCTCTGTTCCCAAACCAAAAGAGGTAGGACTGAAAGATGCTGCTGGATCTCTTCAGTGCACAGCAAGCTATGCAACAGAGCCGTCCACATTGCTGTCTCTCTTTCCTTTGTCAAGAAAACGTCCGTTGTATTGCCACTTCTGAGGTGCTCCCATTGGCCTGCAGGCCAGTTGGCACAGCACAAACAATTGGCCTCTGTTCCCAAACCAAAAGAGGTAGGACTGAAAGATGCTGCTGGATCTCTTCAGTGCACAGCAAGCTATGCAACAGAGCCGTCCACATTGCTGTCTCTCTTTCCTTTGTCAAGAAAACGTCCGTTGTATTGCCACTTCTGAGGTGCTCCCATTCGCCTGCAGGCCAGTTGGCACAGCACAAACAATTGGCCTCTGTTCCCAAACCAAAAGAGGTAGGACTGAAAGATGCTGCTGGATCTCTTCAGTGCACAGCAAGCTATGCAACAGAGCCGTCCACATTGCTGTCTCTCTTTCCTTTGTCAAGAAAACGTCCGTTGTATTGCCACTTCTGAGGTGCTCCCATTGGCCTGCAGGCCAGTTGGCACAGCACAAACAATTGGCCTCTGTTCCCAAACCAAAAGAGGTAGGACTGAAAGATGCTGCTGGATCTCTTCAGTGCACAGCAAGCTATGCAACAGAGCCGTCCACATTGCTGTCTCTCTTTCCTTTGTCAAGAAAGCGTCCGTTGTATTGCCACTTCTGAGGTGCTCCCATTGGCCTGCAGGCCAGTTGGCACAGCACAAACAATTGGCCTCTGTTCCCAAACCAAAAGAGGTAGGACTGAAAGATGCTGCTGGATCTCTTCAGTGCACAGCAAGCTATGCAACAGAGCCGTCCACATTGCTGTCTCTCTTTCCTTTGTCAAGAAAACGTCCGTTGTATTGCCACTTCTGAGGTGCTCCCATTCGCCTGCAGGCCAGTTGGCACAGCACAAACAATTGGCCTCTGTTCCCAAACCAAAAGAGGTAGGACTGAAAGATGCTGCTGGATCTCTTCAGTGCACAGCAAGCTATGCAACAGAGCCGTCCACATTGCTGTCTCTCTTTCCTTTGTCAAGAAAACGTCCGTTGTATTGCCACTTCTGAGGTGCTCCCATTGGCCTGCAGGCCAGTTGGCACAGCACAAACAATTGGCCTCTGTTCCCAAACCAAAAGAGGTAGGACTGAAAGATGCTGCTGGATCTCTTCAGTGCACAGAAAGCTATGCAACAGAGCCATCCACATTGCTGTCTCTCTTTCCTTTGTCAAGAAAACGTCCGTTGTATTGCCACTTCTGAGGTGCTCCCATTGGCCTGCAGGCCAGTTGGCACAGCACAAACAATTGGCCTCTGTTCCCAAACCAAAAGAGGTAGGACTGAAAGATGCTGCTGGATCTCTTCAGTGCACAGCAAGCTATGCAACAGAGCCGTCCACATTGCTGTCTCTCTTTCCTTTGTCAAGAAAACATCCGTTGTATTGCCACTTCGGAGGTGCTCCCATTCGCCTGCAGGCCAGTTGGCACAGCACAAACAATTGGCCTCTGTTCCCAAACCAAAAGAGGTAGGACTGAAAGATGCTGCTGGATCTCTTCAGTGCACAGCAAGCTATGCAACAGAGCCGTCCACATTGCTGTCTCTCTTTCCTTTGTCAAGAAAACGTCCGTTGTATTGCCACTTCGGAGGTGCTCCCATTCGCCTACAGGCCAGTTGGCACAGCACAAACAATTGGCCTCTGTTCCCAAACCAAAAGAGGTAGGACTGAAAGATGCTGCTGGATCTCTTCAGTGCACAGCAAGCTATGCAACAGAGCCGTCCACATTGCTGTCTCTCTTTCCTTTGTCAAGAAAACGTCCGTTGTATTGCCACTTCTGAGGTGCTCCCATTCACCTGCAGGCCAGTTGGCACAGCACAAACAATTGGCCTCTGTTCCCAAACCAAAAGAGGTAGGACTGAAAGATGCTGCTGGATCTCTTCAGTGCACAGCAAGCTATGCAACAGAGCCGTCCACATTGCTGTCTCTCTTTCCTTTGTCAAGAAAACGTCCGTTGTATTGCCACTTCGGAGGTGCTCCCATTGGCCTGCAGGCCAGTTGGCACAGCACAAACAATTGGCCTCTGTTCCCAAACCAAAAGAGGTAGGACTGAAAGATGCTGCTGGATCTCTTCAGTGCACAGCAAGCTATGCAACAGAGCCGTCCACTTTCCTCTCTCTCTTTCCTTTGTCGAGAAAACGTCCGTTGTATTGCCACTTCTGAGGTGCTCCCATTGGCCTGCAGGCCAGTTGGCACAGCACAAACAATTGGCCTCTGTTCCCAAACCAAAAGAGGTAGGACTGAAAGATGCTGCTGGATCTCTTCAGTGCACAGCAAGCTATGCAACAGAGCCGTCCACATTGCTGTCTCTCTTTCCTTTGTCAAGAAAACGTCCGTTGTATTGCCACTTCTGAGGTGCTCCCATTCGCCTGCAGGCCAGTTGGCACAGCACAAACAATTGGCCTCTGTTCCCAAACCAAAAGAGGTAGGACTGAAAGATGCTGCTGGATCTCTTCAGTGCACAGCAAGCTATGCAACAGAGCCGTCCACATTGCTGTCTCTCTTTCCTTTGTCAAGAAAACGTCCGTTGTATTGCCACTTCTGAGGTGCTCCCATTGGCCTGCAGGCCAGTTGGCACAACACAAACAATTGGCCTCTGTTCCCAAACCAAAAGAGGTAGGACTGAAAGATGCTGCTGGATCTCTTCAGTGCACAGCAAGCTATGCAACAGAGCCGTCCACATTGCTCTCTCTCTTTCCTTTGTCAAGAAAACGTCCGTTGTATTGCCACTTCGGAGGTGCTCCCATTCGCCTGCAGGCCAGTTGGCACAGCACAAACAATTGGCCTCTGTTCCCAAACCAAAAGAGGTAGGACTGAAAGATGCTGCTGGATCTCTTCAGTGCACAGCAAGCTATGCAACAGAGCCGTCCACATTGCTGTCTCTCTTTCCTTTGTCAAGAAAACGTCCGTTGTATTGCCACTTCGGAGGTGCTCCCATTCGCCTGCAGGCCAGTTGGCACAGCACAAACAATTGGCCTCTGTTCCCAAACCAAAAGAGGTAGGACTGAAAGATGCTGCTGGATCTCTTCAGTGCACAGCAAGCTATGCAACAGAGCCGTCCACATTGCTGTCTCTCTTTCCTTTGTCAAGAAAACGTCCGTTGTATTGCCACTTCTGAGGTGCTCCCATTCGCCTGCAGGGCCAGGTTGGCACAGCACAAACAATTGGCCTCTGTTCCCAAACCAAAAGAGGTAGGACTGAAAGATGCTGCTGGATCTCTTCAGTGCACAGCAAGCTATGCAACAGAGCCGTCCACATTGCTGTCTCTCTTTCCTTTGTCAGAAAACGTCCGTTGTATTGCCTCTTCGGAGGTGCTCCCATTCGCCTGCAGGCCACTTGGCACAGCACAAACAATTGGCCTCTGTTCCCAAACCAAAAGAGGTAGGACTGAAAGATGCTGCTGGATCTCTTCAGTGCACAGCAAGCTATGCAACAGAGCCGTCCACATTGCTGTCTCTCTTTCCTTTGTCAAGAAAACGTCCGTTGTATTGCCACTTCTGAGGTGCTCCCATTGGCCTGCAGGCCAGTTGGCACAGCACAAACAATTGGCCTCTGTTCCCAAACCAAAAGAGGTAGGACTGAAAGATGCTGCTGGATCTCTTCAGTGCACAGCAAGCTATGCAACAGAGCCGTCCACATTGCTGTCTCTCTTTCCTTTGTCAAGAAAACGTCCGTTGTATTGCCACTTCGGAGGTGCTCCCATTCGCCTGCAGGCCAGTTGGCACAGCACAAACAATTGGCCTCTGTTCCCAAACCAAAAGAGGTAGGACTGAAAGATGCTGCTGGATCTCTTCAGTGCACAGCAAGCTATGCAACAGAGCCGTCCACATTGCTGTCTCTCTTTCCTTTGTCAAGAAAACGTCCGTTGTATTGCCACTTCTGAGGTGCTCCCATTGGCCTGCAGGCCAGTTGGCACAGCACAAACAATTGGCCTCTGTTCCCAAACCAAAAGAGGTAGGACTGAAAGATGCTGCTGGATCTCTTCAGTGCACAGCAAGCTATGCAACAGAGCCGTCCACATTGCTGTCTCTCTTTCCTTTGTCAAGAAAACGTCCGTTGTATTGCCACTTCTGAGGTGCTCCCATTCGCCTGCAGGCCAGTTGGCACAGCACAAACAATTGGCCTCTGTTCCCAAACCAAAAGAGGTAGGACTGAAAGATGCTGCTGGATCTCTTCAGTGCACAGCAAGCTATGCAACAGAGCCGTCCACATTGCTGTCTCTCTTTCCTTTGTCAAGAAAACGTCCGTTGTATTGCCACTTCTGAGGTGCTCCCATTCGCCTGCAGGCCAGTTGGCACAGCACAAACAATTGGCCCTCTGTTCCCAAACCAAAAGAGGTAGGACTGAAAGATGCTGCTGGATCTCTTCAGTGCACAGCAAGCTATGCAACAGAGCCGTCCACATTGCTGTCTCTCTTTCCTTTGTCAAGAAAACGTCCGTTGTATTGCCACTTCTGAGGTGCTCCCATTTGCCTGCAGCCACTTTGCACAGCACAAACAATTGGCCTCTGTTCCCAAACCAAAAGAGGTAGGACTGAAAGATGCTGCTGGATCTCTTCAGTGCACAGCAAGCTATGCAACAGAGCCGTCCACATTGCTGTCTCTCTTTCCTTTGTCAAGAAAGCATCCGTTGTATTGCCACTTCTGAGGTGCTCCCATTGGCCTGCAGGCCAGTTGGCACAGCACAAACAATTGGCCTCCGTTCCCAACCAAAAGAGGTAGGACTGAAAGATGCTGCTGGATCTCTTCAGTGCACAGCAAGCTATGCAACAGAGCCGTCCACATTGCTGTCTCTCTTTCCTTTGTCAAGAAAACGTCCGTTGTATTAGCCACTTCTGAGGTGCTCCCATTGGCCTGCAGGCCAGTTGGCACAGCACAAACAATTGGCCTCTGTTCCCAAACCAAAAGAGGTAGGACTGAAAGATGCTGCTGGATCTCTTCAGTGCACAGCAAGCTATGCAACAGAGCCGTCCACATTGCTGTCTCTCTTTCCTTTGTCAAGAAAACGTCCGTTGTATTGCCACTTCTGAGGTGCTCCCATTGGCCTGCAGGCCAGTTGGCACAGCACAAACAATTGGCCTCTGTTCCCAAACCAAAAGAGGTAGGACTGAAAGATGCTGCTGGATCTCTTCAGTGCACAGCAAGCTATGCAACAGAGCCGTCCACATTGCTGTCTCTCTTTCCTTTGTCAAGAAAACGTCCGTTGTATTGCCACTTCTGAGGTGCTCCCATTGGCCTGCAGGCCAGGTTGGCACAGCACAAACAATTGGCCTCTGTTCCCAAACCAAAAGAGGTAGGACTGAAAGATGCTGCTGGATCTCTTCAGTGCACCGCAAGCTATGCAACAGAGCCGTCCACATTGCTGTCTCTCTTTCCTTTGTCAAGAAAACGTCCGTTGTATTGCTACTTCTGAGGTGCTCCCATTGGCCTGCAGGCCAGTTGGCACAGCACAAACAATTGGCCTCTGTTCCCAAACCAAAAGAGGTAGGACTGAAAGATGCTGCTGGATCTCTTCAGTGCACAGCAAGCTATGCAACAGAGCCGTCCACATTGCTGTCTCTCTTTCGTTTGTCAAGACTCACAGTCTGTGTGTATTGCTACTTCTGAGGTGCTCCCATTGGCCTGCAGGCCAGTTGGCACAGCACAAACAATTGGCCTCTGTTCCCAAACCGAAAAGAGGTAGGACTGAAAGATGCTGCTGGATCTCTTCAGTGCACAGCAAGCTATGCAACAGAGCCGTCCACATTGCTGTCTCTCTTTCGTTTGTCAAA
>JBCFXG010000982.1:0-39629 GCA_039720435.1 Amazona ochrocephala | reverse complement strand
TTTGCAGGCGAATGGGAGCACCTCAGAAGTGGCAATACAACGGACGTTTTCTCGACAAAGGAAAGAGAGACAGGAAAGTGGACGGCTCTGTTGCATAGCTTGCTGTGCACTGAAGAGATCCAGCAGCATCTTTCAGTCCTACCTCTTTTGGTTTGGGAGCAGAGGCCAATTGTTTGTGCTGTGCAAAGTGGGCTGCAGGCGAATGGGAGCACCTCAGAAGTGGCAATACAACGGACGTTTTCTCGACAAAGGAAAGAGAGACAGGAAAGTGGACGGCTCTGTTGCATAGCTTGCTGTGCACTGAAGAGATCCAGCAGCATCTTTCAGTCCTACCTCTTTTGGTTTGGGAGCAGAGGCCAATTGTTTGTGCTGTGCAAAGTGGGCTGCAGGCGAATGGGAGCACCTCAGAAGTGGCAATACAACGGACGTTTTCTCGACAAAGGAAAGAGAGACAGGAAAGTGGACGGCTCTGTTGCATAGCTTGCTGTGCACTGAAGAGATCCAGCAGCACCTTTCAGTCCTACCTCTTTTGGTTTGGGAGCAGAGGCCAATTGTTTGTGCTGTGCAAACTGGGCTGCAGGCGAATGGGAGCACCTCAGAAGTGGCAATACAACGGACGTTTTCTCGACAAAGGAAAGAGAGACAGGAAAGTGGACGGCTCTGTTGCATAGCTTGCTGTGCACTGAAGAGATCCAGCAGCATCTTTCAGTCCTACCTCTTTTGGTTTGGGAGCAGAGGCCAATTGTTTGTGCTGTGCAAAGTGGGCTGCAGGCGAATGGGAGCACCTCAGAAGTGGCAATACAACGGACGTTTTCTCGACAAAGGAAAGAGAGACAGGAAAGTGGACGGCTCTGTTGCATAGCTTGCTGTGCACTGAAGAGATCCAGCAGCATCTTTCAGTCCTACCTCTTTTGGTTTGGGAGCAGAGGCCAATTGTTTGTGCTGTGCAAAGTGGGCTGCAGGCGAATGGGAGCACCTCAGAAGTGGCAATACAACGGACGTTTTCTCGACAAAGGAAAGAGAGACAGGAAAGTGGACGGCTCTGTTGCATAGCTTGCTGTGCACTGAAGAGATCCGGCAGCATCTTTCAGTCCTACCTCTTTTGGTTTGGGAGCAGAGGCCAATTGTTTGTGCTGTGCAAAGTGGGTTGCAGGCGAATGGGAGCACCTCAGAAGTGGCAATACAACGGACGTTTTCTCGACAAAGGAAAGAGAGACAGGAAAGTGGACGGCTCTGTTGCATAGCTTGCTGTGCACTGAAGAGATCCAGCAGCATCTTTCAGTCCTACCTCTTTTGGTTTGGGAGCAGAGGCCAATTGTTTGTGCTGTGCAAAGTGGGCTGCAGGCGAATGGGAGCACCTCAGAAGTGGCAATACAACGGACGTTTTCTCGACAAAGGAAAGAGAGACAGGAAAGTGGACGGCTCTGTTGCATAGCTTGCTGTGCACTGAAGAGATCCAGCAGCATCTTTCAGTCCTACCTCTTTTGGTTTGGGAGCAGAGGCCAATTGTTTGTGCTGTGCAAAGTGGGCTGCAGGCGAATGGGAGCACCTCAGAAGTGGCAATACAACGGACGTTTTCTCGACAAAGGAAAGAGAGACAGGAAAGTGGACGGCTCTGTTGCATAGCTTGCTGTGCACTGAAGAGATCCAGCAGCACCTTTCAGTCCTACCTCTTTTGGTTTGGGAGCAGAGGCCAATTGTTTGTGCTGTGCAAAGTGGGCTGCAGGCGAATGGGAGCACCTCAGAAGTGGCAATACAACGGACGTTTTCTCGACAAAGGAAAGAGAGAGAGGCAAGTGGACGGCTCTGTTGCATAGCTTGCTGTGCACTGAAGAGATCCAGCAGCATCTTTCAGTCCTACCTCTTTTGGTTTGGGAGCAGAGGCCAATTGTTTGTGCTGTGCAAAGTGGGCTGCAGGCGAATGGGAGCACCTCAGAAGTGGCAATACAACGGACGTTTTCTCGACAAAGGAAAGAGAGACAGGAAAGTGGACGGCTCTGTTGCATAGCTTGCTGTGCACTGAAGAGATCCAGCAGCATCTTTCAGTCCTACCTCTTTTGGTTTGGGAGCAGAGGCCAATTGTTTGTGCTGTGCAAAGTGGGCTGCAGGCGAATGGGAGCACCTCAGAAGTGGCAATACAACGGACGTTTTCTCGACAAAGGAAAGAGAGACAGGAAAGTGGACGGCTCTGTTGCATAGCTTGCTGTGCACTGAAGAGATCCAGCAGCATCTTTCAGTCCTACCTCTTTTGGTTTGGGAGCAGAGGCCAATTGTTTGTGCTGTGCAAAGTGGGCTGCAGGCAAATGGGAGCACCTCAGAAGTGGCAATACAACGGACGTTCTCTCGACAAAGGAAAGAGAGACAGGAAAGTGGACGGCTCTGTTGCATAGCTTGCTGTGCACTGAAGAGATCCAGCAGCATCTTTCAGTCCTACCTCTTTTGGTTTGGGAGCAGAGGCCAATTGTTTGTGCTGTGCAAAGTGGGCTGCAGGCGAATGGGAGCACCTCAGAAGTGGCAATACAACGGACGTTTTCTCGACAAAGGAAAGAGAGGCAGGAAAGTGGACGGCTCTGTTGCATAGCTTGCTGTGCACTGAAGAGATCCAGCAGCATCTTTCAGTCCTACCTCTTTTGGTTTGGGAGCAGAGGCCAATTGTTTGTGCTGTGCAAAGTGGGCTGCAGGCGAATGGGAGCACCTCAGAAGTGGCAATACAACGGACGTTTTCTCGACAAAGGAAAGAGAGACAGGAAAGTGGACGGCTCTGTTGCATAGCTTGCTGTGCACTGAAGAGATCCAGCAGCATCTTTCAGTCCTACCTCTTTTGGTTTGGGAGCAGAGGCCAATTGTTTGTGCTGTGCAAAGTGGGCTGCAGGCGAATGGGAGCACCTCAGAAGTGGCAATACAACGGACGTTTTCTCGACAAAGGAAAGAGAGACAGGAAAGTGGACGGCTCTGTTGCATAGCTTGCTGTGCACTGAAGAGATCCAGCAGCACCTTTCAGTCCTACCTCTTTTGGTTTGGGAGCAGAGGCCAATTGTTTGTGCTGTGCAAAGTGGGCTGCAGGCGAATGGGAGCACCTCAGAAGTGGCAATACAACGGACGTTTTCTCGACAAAGGAAAGAGAGACAGGAAAGTGGACGGCTCTGTTGCATAGCTTGCTGTGCACTGAAGAGATCCGGCAGCATCTTTCAGTCCTACCTCTTTTGGTTTGGGAGCAGAGGCCAATTGTTTGTGCTGTGCAAAGTGGGCTGCAGGCGAATGGGAGCACCTCAGAAGTGGCAATACAACGGACGTTTTCTCGACAAAGGAAAGAGAGACAGGAAAGTGGACGGCTCTGTTGCATAGCTTGCTGTGCACTGAAGAGATCCAGCAGCATCTTTCAGTCCTACCTCTTTTGGTTTGGGAGCAGAGGCCAATTGTTTGTGCTGTGCAAAGTGGGCTGCAGGCGAATGGGAGCACCTCAGAAGTGGCAATACAACGGACGTTTTCTCGACAAAGGAAAGAGAGACAGGAAAGTGGACGGCTCTGTTGCATAGCTTGCTGTGCACTGAAGAGATCCAGCAGCATCTTTCAGTCCTACCTGTTTTGGTTTGGGAGCAGAGGCCAATTGTTTGTGCTGTGCAAAGTGGGCTGCAGGCGAATGGGAGCACCTCAGAAGTGGCAATACAACGGACGTTTTCTCGACAAAGGAAAGAGAGACAGGAAAGTGGACGGCTCTGTTGCATAGCTTGCTGTGCACTGAAGAGATCCAGCAGCATCTTTCAGTCCTACCTCTTTTGGTTTGGGAGCAGAGGCCAATTGTTTGTGCTGTGCAAAGTGGGCTGCAGGCGAATGGGAGCACCTCAGAAGTGGCAATACAACGGACGTTTTCTCGACAAAGGAAAGAGAGACAGGAAAGTGGACGGCTCTGTTGCATAGCTTGCTGTGCACTGAAGAGATCCAGCAGCATCTTTCAGTCCTACCTCTTTTGGTTTGGGAGCAGAGGCCAATTGTTTGTGCTGTGCAAAGTGGGCTGCAGGCGAATGGGAGCACCTCAGAAGTGGCAATACAACGGACGTTTTCTCGACAAAGGAAAGAGAGACAGGAAAGTGGACGGCTCTGTTGCATAGCTTGCTGTGCACTGAAGAGTTCCGGCAGCATCTTTCAGTCCTACCTCTTTTGGTTTGGGAGCAGAGGCCAATTGTTTGTGCTGTGCAAACTGGGCTGCAGGCGAATGGGAGCACCTCAGAAGTGGCAATACAACGGACGTTTTCTCGACAAAGGAAAGAGAGAGAGGAAAGTGGACGGCTCTGTTGCATAGCTTGCTGTGCACTGAAGAGATCCAGCAGCATCTTTCAGTCCTACCTCTTTTGGTTTGGGAGCAGAGGCCAATTGTTTGTGCTGTGCAAACTGGGCTGCAGGCGAATGGGAGCACCTCAGAAGTGGCAATACAACGGGCGTTTTCTCGACAAAGGAAAGAGAGACAGGAAAGTGGACGGCTCTGTTGCATAGCTTGCTGTGCACTGAAGAGATCCAGCAGCATCTTTCAGTCCTACCTCTTTTGGTTTGGGAGCAGAGGCCAATTGTTAGTGCTGTGCAAAGTGGGCTGCAGGCGAATGGGAGCACCTCAGAAGTGGCAATACAACGGACGTTTTCTCGACAAAGGAAAGAGAGACAGGAAAGTGGACGGCTCTGTTGCATAGCTTGCTGTGCACTGAAGAGATCCAGCAGCATCTTTCAGTCCTACCTCTTTTGGTTTGGGAGCAGAGGCCAATTGTTTGTGCTGTGCAAAGTGGGCTGCAGGCGAATGGGAGCACCTCAGAAGTGGCAATACAACGGACGTTTTCTCGACAAAGGAAAGAGAGACAGGAAAGTGGACGGCTCTGTTGCATAGCTTGCTGTGCACTGAAGAGATCCAGCAGCATCTTTCAGTCCTATCTCTTTTGGTTTGGGAGCAGAGGCCAATTGTTTGTGCTGTGCAAAGTGGGCTGCAGGCGAATGGGAGCACCTCAGAAGTGGCAATACAACGGACGTTTTCTCGACAAAGGAAAGAGAGACAGGAAAGTGGACGGCTCTGTTGCATAGCTTGCTGTGCACTGAAGAGATCCAGCAGCATCTTTCAGTCCTACCTCTTTTGGTTTGGGAGCAGAGGCCAATTGTTTGTGCTGTGCAAAGTGGGCTGCAGGCGAATGGGAGCACCTCAGAAGTGGCAATACAACGGACGTTTTCTCGACAAAGGAAAGAGAGACAGGAAAGTGGACGGCTCTGTTGCATAGCTTGCTGTGCACTGAAGAGATCCGGCAGCATCTTTCAGTCCTACCTCTTTTGGTTTGGGAGCAGAGGCCAATTGTTTGTGCTGTGCTAAGTGGGCTGCAGGCGAATGGGAGCACCTCAGAAGTGGCAATACAACGGACGTTTTCTCGACAAAGGAAAGAGAGACAGGAAAGTGGACGGCTCTGTTGCATAGCTTGCTGTGCACTGAAGAGATCCAGCAGCATCTTTCAGTCCTACCTCTTTTGGTTTGGGAGCAGAGGCCAATTGTTTGTGCTGTGCAAAGTGGGCTGCAGGCGAATGGGAGCACCTCAGAAGTGGCAATACAACGGACGTTTTCTCGACAAAGGAAAGAGAGACAGGAAAGTGGACGGCTCTGTTGCATAGCTTGCTGTGCACTGAAGAGATCCAGCAGCATCTTTCAGTCCTACCTCTTTTGGTTTGGGAGCAGAGGCCAATTGTTTGTGCTGTGCAAAGTGGGCTGCAGGCGAATGGGAGCACCTCAGAAGTGGCAATACAACGGACGTTTTCTCGACAAAGGAAAGAGAGACAGGAAAGTGGACGGCTCTGTTGCATAGCTTGCTGTGCACTGAAGAGATCCAGCAGCATCTTTCAGTCCTACCTCTTTTGGTTTGGGAGCAGAGGCCAATTGTTTGTGCTGTGCAAACTGGGCTGCAGGCGAATGGGAGCACCTCAGAAGTGGCAATACAACGGACGTTTTCTCGACAAAGGAAAGAGAGACAGGAAAGTGGACGGCTCTGTTGCATAGCTTGCTGTGCACTGAAGAGATCCAGCAGCATCTTTCAGTCCTACCTCTTTTGGTTTGGGAGCAGAGGCCAATTGTTTGTGCTGTGCAAAGTGGGCTGCAGGCGAATGGGAGCACCTCAGAAGTGGCAATACAACGGACGTTTTCTCGACAAAGGAAAGAGAGACAGGAAAGTGGACGGCTCTGTTGCATAGCTTGCTGTGCACTGAAGAGATCCGGCAGCATCTTTCAGTCCTACCTCTTTTGGTTTGGGAGCAGAGGCCAATTGTTTGTGCTGTGCAAAGTGGGTTGCAGGCGAATGGGAGCACCTCAGAAGTGGCAATACAACGGACGTTTTCTCGACAAAGGAAAGAGAGACAGGAAAGTGGACGGCTCTGTTGCATAGCTTGCTGTGCACTGAAGAGATCCAGCAGCATCTTTCAGTCCTACCTCTTTTGGTTTGGGAGCAGAGGCCAATTGTTTGTGCTGTGCAAAGTGGGCTGCAGGCGAATGGGAGCACCTCAGAAGTGGCAATACAACGGACGTTTTCTCGACAAAGGAAAGAGAGACAGGAAAGTGGACGGCTCTGTTGCATAGCTTGCTGTGCACTGAAGAGATCCAGCAGCATCTTTCAGTCCTACCTCTTTTGGTTTGGGAGCAGAGGCCAATTGTTTGTGCTGTGCAAAGTGGGCTGCAGGCGAATGGGAGCACCTCAGAAGTGGCAATACAACGGACGTTTTCTCGACAAAGGAAAGAGAGACAGGAAAGTGGACGGCTCTGTTGCATAGCTTGCTGTGCACTGAAGAGATCCAGCAGCATCTTTCAGTCCTACCTCTTTTGGTTTGGGAGCAGAGGCCAATTGTTTGTGCTGTGCAAACTGGGCTGCAGGCGAATGGGAGCACCTCAGAAGTGGCAATACAACGGACGTTTTCTCGACAAAGGAAAGAGAGACAGGAAAGTGGACGGCTCTGTTGCATAGCTTGCTGTGCACTGAAGAGATCCAGCAGCATCTTTCAGTCCTACCTCTTTTGGTTTGGGAGCAGAGGCCAATTGTTTGTGCTGTGCAAAGTGGGCTGCAGGCGAATGGGAGCACCTCAGAAGTGGCAATACAACGGACGTTTTCTCGACAAAGGAAAGAGAGACAGGAAAGTGGACGGCTCTGTTGCATAGCTTG
Source organism: Amazona ochrocephala (assembly GCA_039720435.1). Lineage (NCBI taxonomy): Eukaryota > Metazoa > Chordata > Aves > Psittaciformes > Psittacidae > Amazona > Amazona ochrocephala. The sequence continues at coordinate 32,460 of JBCFXG010000982.1, read as the reverse complement.
CTGTGCACTGAAGAGATCCAGCAGCATCTTTCAGTCCTACCTCTTTTGGTTTGGGAGCAGAGGCCAATTGTTTGTGCTGTGCAAAGTGGGCTGCAGGCGAATGGGAGCACCTCAGAAGTGGCAATACAACGGACGTTTTCTCGACAAAGGAAAGAGAGACAGGAAAGTGGACGGCTCTGTTGCATAGCTTGCTGTGCACTGAAGAGATCCGCAGCATCTTTCAGTCCTACCTCTTTTGGTTTGGGAGCAGAGGCCAATTGTTTGTGCTGTGCAAAGTGGGTTGCAGGCGAATGGGAGCACCTCAGAAGTGGCAATACAACGGACGTTTTCTCGACAAAGGAAAGAGAGACAGGAAAGTGGACGGCTCTGTTGCATAGCTTGCTGTGCACTGAAGAGATCCAGCAGCATCTTTCAGTCCTACCTCTTTTGGTTTGGGAGCAGAGGCCAATTGTTTGTGCTGTGCAAAGTGGGCTGCAGGCGAATGGGAGCACCTCAGAAGTGGCAATACAACGGACGTTTTCTCGACAAAGGAAAGAGAGACAGGAAAGTGGACGGCTCTGTTGCATAGCTTGCTGTGCACTGAAGAGATCCAGCAGCATCTTTCAGTCCTACCTCTTTTGGTTTGGGAGCAGAGGCCAATTGTTTGTGCTGTGCAAAGTGGGCTGCAGGCGAATGGGAGCACCTCAGAAGTGGCAATACAACGGACGTTTTCTCGACAAAGGAAAGAGAGACAGGAAAGTGGACGGCTCTGTTGCATAGCTTGCTGTGCACTGAAGAGATCCAGCAGCACCTTTCAGTCCTACCTCTTTTGGTTTGGGAGCAGAGGCCAATTGTTTGTGCTGTGCAAAGTGGGCTGCAGGCGAATGGGAGCACCTCAGAAGTGGCAATACAACGGACGTTTTCTCGACAAAGGAAAGAGAGAGAGGCAAGTGGACGGCTCTGTTGCATAGCTTGCTGTGCACTGAAGAGATCCAGCAGCATCTTTCAGTCCTACCTCTTTTGGTTTGGGAGCAGAGGCCAATTGTTTGTGCTGTGCAAAGTGGGCTGCAGGCGAATGGGAGCACCTCAGAAGTGGCAATACAACGGACGTTTTCTCGACAAAGGAAAGAGAGAGAGGAAAGTGGATGGCTCTGTTGCATAGCTTGCTGTGCACTGAAGAGATCCAGCAGCATCTTTCAGTACCTCTTTTGGTTTGGGAGCAGAGGCCAATTGTTTGTGCTGTGCAAAGTGGGCTGCAGGCGAATGGGAGCACCTCAGAAGTGGCAATACAACGGACGTTTTCTCGACAAAGGAAAGAGAGACAGGAAAGTGGACGGCTCTGTTGCATAGCTTGCTGTGCACTGAAGAGATCCAGCAGCATCTTTCAGTCCCTACCTCTTTTGGTTTGGGAGCAGAGGCCAATTGTTTGTGCTGTGCAAAGTGGGCTGCAGGCAAATGGAGCACCTCAGAAGTGGCAATACAACGGACGTTCTCTCGACAAAGGAAAGAGAGACAGGAAAGTGGACGGCTCTGTTGCATAGCTTGCTGTGCACTGAAGAGATCCAGCAGCATCTTTCAGTCCTACCTCTTTTGGTTTGGGAGCAGAGGCCAATTGTTTGTGCTGTGCAAAGTGGGCTGCAGGCGAATGGGAGCACCTCAGAAGTGGCAATACAACGGACGTTTTCTCGACAAAGGAAAGAGAGGACAGGAAAGTGGACGGCTCTGTTGCATAGCTTGCTGTGCACTGAAGAGATCCAGCAGCATCTTTCAGTCCTACCTCTTTTGGTTTGGGAGCAGAGGCCAATTGTTTGTGCTGTGCAAAGTGGGCTGCAGGCGAATGGGAGCACCTCAGAAGTGGCAATACAACGGACGTTTTCTCGACAAAGGAAAGAGAGACAGGAAAGTGGACGGCTCTGTTGCATAGCTTGCTGTGCACTGAAGAGATCCAGCAGCATCTTTCAGTCCTACCTCTTTTGGTTTGGGAGCAGAGGCCAATTGTTTGTGCTGTGCAAAGTGGGCTGCAGGCGAATGGGAGCACCTCAGAAGTGGCAATACAACGGACGTTTTCTCGACAAAGGAAAGAGAGACAGGAAAGTGGACGGCTCTGTTGCATAGCTTGCTGTGCACTGAAGAGATCCAGCAGCATCTTTCAGTCCTACCTCTTTTGGTTTGGGAGCAGAGGCCAATTGTTTGTGCTGTGCAAAGTGGGCTGCAGGCGAATGGGAGCACCTCAGAAGTGGCAATACAACGGACGTTTTCTCGACAAAGGAAAGAGAGGCAGGAAAGTGGACGGCTCTGTTGCATAGCTTGCTGTGCACTGAAGAGATCCAGGCAGCATCTTTCAGTCCTACCTCTTTTGGTTTGGGAGCAGAGGCCAATTGTTTGTGCTGTGCAAAGTGGGCTGCAGGCGAATGGGAGCACCTCAGAAGTGGCAATACAACGGACGTTTTCTCGACAAAGGAAAGAGAGACAGGAAAGTGGACGGCTCTGTTGCATAGCTTGCTGTGCACTGAAGAGATCCAGCAGCATCTTTCAGTCCTACCTCTTTTGGTTTGGGAGCAGAGGCCAATTGTTTGTGCTGTGCAAAGTGGGCTGCAGGCGAATGGGAGCACCTCAGAAGTGGCAATACAACGGACGTTTTCTCGACAAAGGAAAGAGAGACAGGAAAGTGGACGGCTCTGTTGCATAGCTTGCTGTGCACTGAAGAGATCCAGCAGCATCTTTCAGTCCTACCTCTTTTGGTTTGGGAGCAGAGGCCAATTGTTTGTGCTGTGCAAAGTGGGCTGCAGGCGAATGGGAGCACCTCAGAAGTGGCAATACAACGGACGTTTTCTCGACAAAGGAAAGAGAGACAGGAAAGTGGACGGCTCTGTTGCATAGCTTGCTGTGCACTGAAGAGATCCAGCAGCATCTTTCAGTCCTACCTCTTTTGGTTTGGGAGCAGAGGCCAATTGTTTGTGCTGTGCAAAGTGGGCTGCAGGCGAATGGGAGCACCTCAGAAGTGGCAATACAACGGACGTTTTCTCGACAAAGAAAGAGAGACAGGAAAGTGGACGGCTCTGTTGCATAGCTTGCTGTGCACTGAAGAGATCCAGCAGCATCTTTCAGTCCTACCTCTTTTGGTTTGGGAGCAGAGGCCAATTGTTTGTGCTGTGCAAAGTGGGCTGCAGGCGAATGGGAGCACCTCAGAAGTGGCAATACAACGGACGTTTTCTCGACAAAGGAAAGAGAGACAGGAAAGTGGACGGCTCTGTTGCATAGCTTGCTGTGCACTGAAGAGATCCAGCAGCATCTTTCAGTCCTACCTCTTTTGGTTTGGGAGCAGAGGCCAATTGTTTGTGCTGTGCAAAGTGGGCTGCAGGCGAATGGGAGCACCTCAGAAGTGGCAATACAACGGACGTTTTCTCGACAAAGGAAAGAGAGACAGGAAAGTGGACGGCTCTGTTGCATAGCTTGCTGTGCACTGAAGAGATCCAGCAGCATCTTTCAGTCCTACCTCTTTTGGTTTGGGAGCAGAGGCCAATTGTTTGTGCTGTGCAAACTGGGCTGCAGGCGAATGGGAGCACCTCAGAAGTGGCAATACAACGGACGTTTTCTCGACAAAGGAAAGAGAGACAGGAAAGTGGACGGCTCTGTTGCATAGCTTGCTGTGCACTGAAGAGTTCCAGGCAGCATCTTTCAGTCCTACCTCTTTTGGTTTGGGAGCAGAGGCCAATTGTTTGTGCTGTGCAAACTGGGCTGCAGGCGAATGGGAGCACCTCAGAAGTGGCAATACAACGGACGTTTTCTCGACAAAGGAAAGAGAGACAGGAAAGTGGACGGCTCTGTTGCATAGCTTGCTGTGCACTGAAGAGATCCAGCAGCATCTTTCAGTCCTACCTCTTTTGGTTTGGGAGCAGAGGCCAATTGTTTGTGCTGTGCAAACTGGGCTGCAGGCGAATGGGAGCACCTCAGAAGTGGCAATACAACGGGACGTTTTCTCGACAAAGGAAAGAGAGACAGGAAAGTGGACGGCTCTGTTGCATAGCTTGCTGTGCACTGAAGAGATCCAGCAGCATCTTTCAGTCCTACCTCTTTTGGTTTGGGAGCAGAGGCCAATTGTTTGTGCTGTGCAAAGCTGGGCTGCAGGCGAATGGGAGCACCTCAGAAGTGGCAATACAACGGACGTTTTCTCGACAAAGGAAAGAGAGACAGGAAAGTGGACGGCTCTGTTGCATAGCTTGCTGTGCACTGAAGAGATCCAGCAGCATCTTTCAGTCCTACCTCTTTTGGTTTGGGAGCAGAGGCCAATTGTTTGTGCTGTGCAAAGTGGGCTGCAGGCGAATGGGAGCACCTCAGAAGTGGCAATACAACGGACGTTTTCTCGACAAAGGAAAGAGAGACAGGAAAGTGGACGGCTCTGTTGCATAGCTTGCTGTGCACTGAAGAGATCCAGCAGCATCTTTCAGTCCTACCTGCTTTTGGTTTGGGAGCAGAGGCCAATTGTTTGTGCTGTGCAAAGTGGGCTGCAGGCGAATGGGAGCACCTCAGAAGTGGCAATACAACGGACGTTTTCTCGACAAAGGAAAGAGAGACAGGAAAGTGGACGGCTCTGTTGCATAGCTTGCTGTGCACTGAAGAGATCCAGCAGCATCTTTCAGTCCTACCTCTTTTGGTTTGGGAGCAGAGGCCAATTGTTTGTGCTGTGCAAAGTGGGCTGCAGGCGAATGGGAGCACCTCAGAAGTGGCAATACAACGGACGTTTTCTCGACAAAGGAAAGAGAGACAGGAAAGTGGACGGCTCTGTTGCATAGCTTGCTGTGCACTGAAGAGATCCAGCAGCATCTTTCAGTCCTACCTCTTTTGGTTTGGGAGCAGAGGCCAATTGTTTGTGCTGTGCAAAGTGGGCTGCAGGCGAATGGGAGCACCTCAGAAGTGGCAATACAACGGACGTTTTCTCGACAAAGGAAAGAGAGACAGGAAAGTGGACGGCTCTGTTGCATAGCTTGCTGTGCACTGAAGAGATCCAGCAGCATCTTTCAGTCCTACCTCTTTTGGTTTGGGAGCAGAGGCCAATTGTTTGTGCTGTGCAAAGTGGGCTGCAGGCGAATGGAGCACCTCAGAAGTGGCAATACAACGGACGTTTTCTCGACAAAGGAAAGAGAGACAGGAAAGTGGACGGCTCTGTTGCATAGCTTGCTGTGCACTGAAGAGATCCAGCAGCATCTTTCAGTCCTACCTCTTTTGGTTTGGGAGCAGAGGCCAATTGTTTGTGCTGTGCAAACTGGGCTGCAGGCGAATGGGAGCACCTCAGAAGTGGCAATACAACGGACGTTTTCTCGACAAAGGAAAGAGAGACAGGAAAGTGGACGGCTCTGTTGCATAGCTTGCTGTGCACTGAAGAGATCCAGCAGCATCTTTCAGTCCTACCTCTTTTGGTTTGGGAGCAGAGGCCAATTGTTTGTGCTGTGCAAAGTGGGCTGCAGGCGAATGGGAGCACCTCAGAAGTGGCAATACAACGGACGTTTTCTCGACAAAGGAAAGAGAGACAGGAAAGTGGACGGCTCTGTTGCATAGCTTGCTGTGCACTGAAGAGATCCAGCAGCATCTTTCAGTCCTACCTCTTTTGGTTTGGGAGCAGAGGCCAATTGTTTGTGCTGTGCAAAGTGGGCTGCAGGCGAATGGGAGCACCTCAGAAGTGGCAATACAACGGACGTTTTCTCGACAAAGGAAAGAGAGACAGGAAAGTGGACGGCTCTGTTGCATAGCTTGCTGTGCACTGAAGAGATCCAGCAGCATCTTTCAGTCCTACCTCTTTTGGTTTGGGAGCAGAGGCCAATTGTTTGTGCTGTGCAAAGTGGGCTGCAGGCGAATGGGAGCACCTCAGAAGTGGCAATACAACGGACGTTTTCTCGACAAAGGAAAGAGAGACAGGAAAGTGGACGGCTCTGTTGCATAGCTTGCTGTGCACTGAAGAGATCCAGCAGCATCTTTCAGTCCTACCTCTTTTGGTTTGGGAGCAGAGGCCAATTGTTTGTGCTGTGCAAACTGGGCTGCAGGCGAATGGGAGCACCTCAGAAGTGGCAATACAACGGACGTTTTCTCGACAAAGGAAAGAGAGACAGGAAAGTGGACGGCTCTGTTGCATAGCTTGCTGTGCACTGAAGAGATCCAGCAGCATCTTTCAGTCCTACCTCTTTTGGTTTGGGAGCAGAGGCCAATTGTTTGTGCTGTGCAAAGTGGGCTGCAGGCGAATGGGAGCACCTCAGAAGTGGCAATACAACGGACGTTTTCTCGACAAAGGAAAGAGAGACAGGAAAGTGGACGGCTCTGTTGCATAGCTTGCTGTGCACTGAAGAGATCCAGCAGCATCTTTCAGTCCTACCTCTTTTGGTTTGGGAGCAGAGGCCAATTGTTTGTGCTGTGCAAAGTGGGCTGCAGGCGAATGGGAGCACCTCAGAAGTGGCAATACAACGGACGTTTTCTCGACAAAGGAAAGAGAGACAGGAAAGTGGACGGCTCTGTTGCATAGCTTGCTGTGCACTGAAGAGATCCAGCAGCATCTTTCAGTCCTACCTCTTTTGGTTTGGGAGCAGAGGCCAATTGTTTGTGCTGTGCAAAGTGGGCTGCAGGCGAATGGGAGCACCTCAGAAGTGGCAATACAACGGACGTTTTCTCGACAAAGGAAAGAGAGACAGGAAAGTGGACGGCTCTGTTGCATAGCTTGCTGTGCACTGAAGAGATCCAGCAGCATCTTTCAGTCCTACCTCTTTTGGTTTGGGAGCAGAGGCCAATTGTTTGTGCTGTGCAAACTGGGCTGCAGGCGAATGGGAGCACCTCAGAAGTGGCAATACAACGGACGTTTTCTCGACAAAGGAAAGAGAGACAGGAAAGTGGACGGCTCTGTTGCATAGCTTGCTGTGCACTGAAGAGATCCAGCAGCATCTTTCAGTCCTACCTCTTTTGGTTTGGGAGCAGAGGCCAATTGTTTGTGCTGTGCAAACTGGGCTGCAGGCGAATGGGAGCACCTCAGAAGTGGCAATACAACGGACGTTTTCTCGACAAAGGAAAGAGAGACAGGAAAGTGGACGGCTCTGTTGCATAGCTTGCTGTGCACTGAAGAGATCCAGCAGCATCTTTCAGTCCTACCTCTTTTGGTTTGGGAGCAGAGGCCAATTGTTTGTGCTGTGCAAACTGGGCTGCAGGCGAATGGGAGCACCTCAGAAGTGGCAATACAACGGACGTTTTCTCGACAAAGGAAAGAGAGACAGGAAAGTGGACGGCTCTGTTGCATAGCTTGCTGTGCACTGAAGAGATCCAGCAGCATCTTTCAGTCCTACCTCTTTTGGTTTGGGAGCAGAGGCCAATTGTTTGTGCTGTGCAAAGTGGGCTGCAGGCGAATGGGAGCACCTCAGAAGTGGCAATACAACGGACGTTTTCTCGACAAAGGAAAGAGAGACAGGAAAGTGGACGGCTCTGTTGCATAGCTTGCTGTGCACTGAAGAGATCCAGCAGCATCTTTCAGTCCTACCTCTTTTGGTTTGGGAGCAGAGGCCAATTGTTTGTGCTGTGCAAAGTGGGCTGCAGGCGAATGGGAGCACCTCAGAAGTGGCAATACAACGGACGTTTTCTCGACAAAGGAAAGAGAGACAGGAAAGTGGACGGCTCTGTTGCATAGCTTGCTGTGCACTGAAGAGATCCAGCAGCATCTTTCAGTCCTACCTCTTTTGGTTTGGGAGCAGAGGCCAATTGTTTGTGCTGTGCAAAGTGGGCTGCAGGCGAATGGGAGCACCTCAGAAGTGGCAATACAACGGACGTTTTCTCGACAAAGGAAAGAGAGACAGGAAAGTGGACGGCTCTGTTGCATAGCTTGCTGTGCACTGAAGAGATCCAGCAGCATCTTTCAGTCCTACCTCTTTTGGTTTGGGAGCAGAGGCCAATTGTTTGTGCTGTGCAAAGTGGGCTGCAGGCGAATGGGAGCACCTCAGAAGTGGCAATACAACGGACGTTTTCTCGACAAAGGAAAGAGAGACAGGAAAGTGGACGGCTCTGTTGCATAGCTTGCTGTGCACTGAAGAGATCCAGCAGCATCTTTCAGTCCTACCTCTTTTGGTTTGGGAGCAGAGGCCAATTGTTTGTGCTGTGCAAACTGGGCTGCAGGCGAATGGGAGCACCTCAGAAGTGGCAATACAACGGACGTTTTCTCGACAAAGGAAAGAGAGACAGGAAAGTGGACGGCTCTGTTGCATAGCTTGCTGTGCACTGAAGAGATCCAGCAGCATCTTTCAGTCCTACCTCTTTTGGTTTGGGAGCAGAGGCCAATTGTTTGTGCTGTGCAAAGTGGGCTGCAGGCGAATGGGAGCACCTCAGAAGTGGCAATACAACGGACGTTTTCTCGACAAAGGAAAGAGAGACAGGAAAGTGGACGGCTCTGTTACATAGCTTGCTGTGCACTGAAGAGATCCAGCAGCACCTTTCAGTCCTACCTCTTTTGGTTTGGGAGCAGAGGCCAATTGTTTGTGCTGTGCAAAGTGGGCTGCAGGCGAATGGGAGCACCTCAGAAGTGGCAATACAACGGACGTTTTCTCGACAAAGGAAAGAGAGACAGGAAAGTGGACGGCTCTGTTGCATAGCTTGCTGTGCACTGAAGAGATCCGGCAGCATCTTTCAGTCCTACCTCTTTTGGTTTGGGAGCAGAGGCCAATTGTTTGTGCTGTGCAAAGTGGGCTGCAGGCGAATGGGAGCACCTCAGAAGTGGCAATACAACGGACGTTTTCTCGACAAAGGAAAGAGAGAGAGGCAAGTGGACGGCTCTGTTGCATAGCTTGCTGTGCACTGAAGAGATCCAGCAGCATCTTTCAGTCCTACCTCTTTTGGTTTGGGAGCAGAGGCCAATTGTTTGTGCTGTGCAAAGTGGGCTGCAGGCGAATGGGAGCACCTCAGAAGTGGCAATACAACGGACGTTTTCTCGACAAAGGAAAGAGAGACAGGAAAGTGGACGGCTCTGTTGCATAGCTTGCTGTGCACTGAAGAGATCCAGCAGCATCTTTCAGTCCTACCTCTTTTGGTTTGGGAGCAGAGGCCAATTGTTTGTGCTGTGCAAAGTGGGCTGCAGGCGAATGGGAGCACCTCAGAAGTGGCAATACAACGGACGTTTTCTCGACAAAGGAAAGAGAGACAGGAAAGTGGACGGCTCTGTTGCATAGCTTGCTGTGCACTGAAGAGATCCAGCAGCACCTTTCAGTCCTACCTCTTTTGGTTTGGGAGCAGAGGCCAATTGTTTGTGCTGTGCAAAGTGGGCTGCAGGCGAATGGGAGCACCTCAGAAGTGGCAATACAACGGACGTTTTCTCGACAAAGGAAAGAGAGACAGGAAAGTGGACGGCTCTGTTGCATAGCTTGCTGTGCACTGAAGAGATCCAGCAGCATCTTTCAGTCCTACCTCTTTTGGTTTGGGAGCAGAGGCCAATTGTTTGTGCTGTGCAAAGTGGGCTGCAGGCGAATGGGAGCACCTCAGAAGTGGCAATACAACGGACGTTTTCTCGACAAAGGAAAGAGAGACAGGAAAGTGGACGGCTCTGTTGCATAGCTTGCTGTGCACTGAAGAGATCCAGCAGCATCTTTCAGTCCTACCTCTTTTGGTTTGGGAGCAGAGGCCAATTGTTTGTGCTGTGCAAAGTGGGCTGCAGGCGAATGGGAGCACCTCAGAAGTGGCAATACAACGGACGTTTTCTCGACAAAGGAAAGAGAGACAGGAAAGTGGACGGCTCTGTTGCATAGCTTGCTGTGCACTGAAGAGATCCGGCAGCATCTTTCAGTCCTACCTCTTTTGGTTTGGGAGCAGAGGCCAATTGTTTGTGCTGTGCAAAGTGGGCTGCAGGCGAATGGGAGCACCTCAGAAGTGGCAATACAACGGACGTTTTCTCGACAAAGGAAAGAGAGACAGGAAAGTGGACGGCTCTGTTGCATAGCTTGCTGTGCACTGAAGAGATCCAGCAGCATCTTTCAGTCCTACCTCTTTTGGTTTGGGAGCAGAGGCCAATTGTTTGTGCTGTGCAAACTGGGCTGCAGGCGAATGGGAGCACCTCAGAAGTGGCAATACAACGGACGTTTTCTCGACAAAGGAAAGAGAGACAGGAAAGTGGACGGCTCTGTTGCATAGCTTGCTGTGCACTGAAGAGATCCGGCAGCATCTTTCAGTCCTACCTCTTTTGGTTTGGGAGCAGAGGCCAATTGTTTGTGCTGTGCAAAGTGGGCTGCAGGCGAATGGGAGCACCTCAGAAGTGGCAATACAACGGACGTTTTCTCGACAAAGGAAAGAGAGAGAGGCAAGTGGACGGCTCTGTTGCATAGCTTGCTGTGCACTGAAGAGATCCAGCAGCATCTTTCAGTCCTACCTCTTTTGGTTTGGGAGCAGAGGCCAATTGTTTGTGCTGTGCAAAGTGGGCTGCAGGCGAATGGGAGCACCTCAGAAGTGGCAATACAACGGACGTTTTCTCGACAAAGGAAAGAGAGACAGGAAAGTGGACGGCTCTGTTGCATAGCTTGCTGTGCACTGAAGAGATCCAGCAGCATCTTTCAGTCCTACCTCTTTTGGTTTGGGAGCAGAGGCCAATTGTTTGTGCTGTGCAAAGTGGGCTGCAGGCGAATGGGAGCACCTCAGAAGTGGCAATACAACGGACGTTTTCTCGACAAAGGAAAGAGAGACAGGAAAGTGGACGGCTCTGTTGCATAGCTTGCTGTGCACTGAAGAGATCCAGCAGCACCTTTCAGTCCTACCTCTTTTGGTTTGGGAGCAGAGGCCAATTGTTTGTGCTGTGCAAAGTGGGCTGCAGGCGAATGGGAGCACCTCAGAAGTGGCAATACAACGGACGTTTTCTCGACAAAGGAAAGAGAGACAGGAAAGTGGACGGCTCTGTTGCATAGCTTGCTGTGCACTGAAGAGATCCAGCAGCATCTTTCAGTCCTACCTCTTTTGGTTTGGGAGCAGAGGCCAATTGTTTGTGCTGTGCAAAGTGGGCTGCAGGCGAATGGGAGCACCTCAGAAGTGGCAATACAACGGACGTTTTCTCGACAAAGGAAAGAGAGACAGGAAAGTGGACGGCTCTGTTGCATAGCTTGCTGTGCACTGAAGAGATCCAGCAGCATCTTTCAGTCCTACCTCTTTTGGTTTGGGAGCAGAGGCCAATTGTTTGTGCTGTGCAAAGTGGGCTGCAGGCGAATGGGAGCACCTCAGAAGTGGCAATACAACGGACGTTTTCTCGACAAAGGAAAGAGAGACAGGAAAGTGGACGGCTCTGTTGCATAGCTTGCTGTGCACTGAAGAGATCCGGCAGCATCTTTCAGTCCTACCTCTTTTGGTTTGGGAGCAGAGGCCAATTGTTTGTGCTGTGCAAAGTGGGCTGCAGGCGAATGGGAGCACCTCAGAAGTGGCAATACAACGGACGTTTTCTCGACAAAGGAAAGAGAGACAGGAAAGTGGACGGCTCTGTTGCATAGCTTGCTGTGCACTGAAGAGATCCAGCAGCATCTTTCAGTCCTACCTCTTTTGGTTTGGGAGCAGAGGCCAATTGTTTGTGCTGTGCAAAGTGGGCTGCAGGCGAATGGGAGCACCTCAGAAGTGGCAATACAACGGACGTTTTCTCGACAAAGGAAAGAGAGACAGGAAAGTGGACGGCTCTGTTGCATAGCTTGCTGTGCACTGAAGAGATCCAGCAGCACCTTTCAGTCCTACCTCTTTTGGTTTGGGAGCAGAGGCCAATTGTTTGTGCTGTGCAAACTGGGCTGCAGGCGAATGGGAGCACCTCAGAAGTGGCAATACAACGGACGTTTTCTCGACAAAGGAAAGAGAGACAGGAAAGTGGACGGCTCTGTTGCATAGCTTGCTGTGCACTGAAGAGATCCGGCAGCATCTTTCAGTCCTACCTCTTTTGGTTTGGGAGCAGAGGCCAATTGTTTGTGCTGTGCAAAGTGGGCTGCAGGCGAATGGGAGCACCTCAGAAGTGGCAATACAACGGACGTTTTCTCGACAAAGGAAAGAGAGAGAGGCAAGTGGACGGCTCTGTTGCATAGCTTGCTGTGCACTGAAGAGATCCAGCAGCATCTTTCAGTCCTACCTCTTTTGGTTTGGGAGCAGAGGCCAATTGTTTGTGCTGTGCAAAGTGGGCTGCAGGCGAATGGGAGCACCTCAGAAGTGGCAATACAACGGACGTTTTCTCGACAAAGGAAAGAGAGACAGGAAAGTGGACGGCTCTGTTGCATAGCTTGCTGTGCACTGAAGAGATCCAGCAGCATCTTTCAGTCCTACCTCTTTTGGTTTGGGAGCAGAGGCCAATTGTTTGTGCTGTGCAAAGTGGGCTGCAGGCGAATGGGAGCACCTCAGAAGTGGCAATACAACGGACGTTTTCTCGACAAAGGAAAGAGAGACAGGAAAGTGGACGGCTCTGTTGCATAGCTTGCTGTGCACTGAAGAGATCCAGCAGCACCTTTCAGTCCTACCTCTTTTGGTTTGGGAGCAGAGGCCAATTGTTTGTGCTGTGCAAAGTGGGCTGCAGGCGAATGGGAGCACCTCAGAAGTGGCAATACAACGGACGTTTTCTCGACAAAGGAAAGAGAGACAGGAAAGTGGACGGCTCTGTTGCATAGCTTGCTGTGCACTGAAGAGATCCAGCAGCATCTTTCAGTCCTACCTCTTTTGGTTTGGGAGCAGAGGCCAATTGTTTGTGCTGTGCAAAGTGGGCTGCAGGCGAATGGGAGCACCTCAGAAGTGGCAATACAACGGACGTTTTCTCGACAAAGGAAAGAGAGATAGGAAAGTGGACGGCTCTGTTGCATAGCTTGCTGTGCACTGAAGAGATCCAGCAGCATCTTTCAGTCCTACCTCTTTTGGTTTGGGAGCAGAGGCCAATTGTTTGTGCTGTGCAAAGTGGGCTGCAGGCGAATGGGAGCACCTCAGAAGTGGCAATACAACGGACGTTTTCTCGACAAAGGAAAGAGAGACAGGAAAGTGGACGGCTCTGTTGCATAGCTTGCTGTGCACTGAAGAGATCCAGCAGCATCTTTCAGTCCTTCCTCTTTTGGTTTTGGGAGCAGAGGCCAATTGTTTGTGCTGTGCAAAGTGGGCTGCAGGCGAATGGGAGCACCTCAGAAGTGGCAATACAACGGACGTTTTCTCGACAAAGGAAAGAGAGACAGGAAAGTGGACGGCTCTGTTGCATAGCTTGCTGTGCACTGAAGAGATCCAGCAGCATCTTTCAGTCCTACCTCTTTTGGTTTGGGAGCAGAGGCCAATTGTTTGTGCTGTGCAAACTGGGCTGCAGGCGAATGGGAGCACCTCAGAAGTGGCAATACAACGGACGTTTTCTCGACAAAGGAAAGAGAGGCAGGAAAGTGGACGGCTCTGTTGCATAGCTTGCTGTGCACTGAAGAGATCCAGCAGCATCTTTCAGTCCTACCTCTTTTGGTTTGGGAGCAGAGGCCAATTGTTTGTGCTGTGCAAACTGGGCTGCAGGCGAATGGGAGCACCTCAGAAGTGGCAATACAACGGACGTTTTCTCGACAAAGGAAAGAGAGACAGGAAAGTGGACGGCTCTGTTGCATAGCTTGCTGTGCACTGAAGAGATCCAGCAGCATCTTTCAGTCCTACCTCTTTTGGTTTGGGAGCAGAGGCCAATTGTTTGTGCTGTGCAAAGTGGGCTGCAGGCGAATGGGAGCACCTCAGAAGTGGCAATACAACGGACGTTTTCTCGACAAAGGAAAGAGAGACAGGAAAGTGGACGGCTCTGTTGCATAGCTTGCTGTGCACTGAAGAGATCCAGCAGCATCTTTCAGTCCTACCTCTTTTGGTTTGGGAGCAGAGGCCAATTGTTTGTGCTGTGCAAAGTGGGCTGCAGGCGAATGGGAGCACCTCAGAAGTGGCAATACAACGGACGTTTTCTCGACAAAGGAAAGAGAGACAGGAAAGTGGACGGCTCTGTTGCATAGCTTGCTGTGCACTGAAGAGATCCGCAGCATCTTTCAGTCCTACCTCTTTTGGTTTGGGAGCAGAGGCCAATTGTTTGTGCTGTGCAAAGTGGGCTGCAGGCGAATGGGAGCACCTCAGAAGTGGCAATACAACGGACGTTTTCTCGACGAAGGAAAGAGAGGCAGGAAAGTGGACGGCTCTGTTGCATAGCTTGCTGTGCACTGAAGAGATCCAGCAGCATCTTTCAGTCCTACCTCTTTTGGTTTGGGAGCAGAGGCCAATTGTTTGTGCTGTGCAAACTGGGCTGCAGGCGAATGGGAGCACCTCAGAAGTGGCAATACAACGGACGTTTTCTCGACAAAGGAAAGAGAGACAGGAAAGTGGACGGCTCTGTTGCATAGCTTGCTGTGCACTGAAGAGATCCAGCAGCATCTTTCAGTCCTACCTCTTTTGGTTTGGGAGCAGAGGCCAATTGTTTGTGCTGTGCAAAGTGGGCTGCAGGCGAATGGGAGCACCTCAGAAGTGGCAATACAACGGACGTTTTCTCGACAAAGGAAAGAGAGACAGGAAAGTGGACGGCTCTGTTGCATAGCTTGCTGTGCACTGAAGAGATCCAGCAGCATCTTTCAGTCCTACCTCTTTTGGTTTGGGAGCAGAGGCCAATTGTTTGTGCTGTGCAAAGTGGGCTGCAGGCGAATGGGAGCACCTCAGAAGTGGCAATACAACGGACGTTTTCTCGACAAAGGAAAGAGAGACAGGAAAGTGGACGGCTCTGTTGCATAGCTTGCTGTGCACTGAAGAGATCCAGCAGCATCTTTCAGTCCTACCTCTTTTGGTTTGGGAGCAGAGGCCAATTGTTTGTGCTGTGCAAAGTGGGCTGCAGGCGAATGGGAGCACCTCAGAAGTGGCAATACAACGGACGTTTTCTCGACAAAGGAAAGAGAGACAGGAAAGTGGACGGCTCTGTTGCATAGCTTGCTGTGCACTGAAGAGATCCGGCAGCATCTTTCAGTCCTACCTCTTTTGGTTTGGGAGCAGAGGCCAATTGTTTGTGCTGTGCAAAGTGGGCTGCAGGCGAATGGGAGCACCTCAGAAGTGGCAATACAACGGACGTTTTCTCGACAAAGGAAAGAGAGACAGGAAAGTGGACGGCTCTGTTGCATAGCTTGCTGTGCACTGAAGAGATCCAGCAGCATCTTTCAGTCCTACCTCTTTTGGTTTGGGAGCAGAGGCCAATTGTTTGTGCTGTGCAAAGTGGGCTGCAGGCGAATGGGAGCACCTCAGAAGTGGCAATACAACGGACGTTTTCTCGACAAAGGAAAGAGAGACAGGAAAGTAGACGGCTCTGTTGCATAGCTTGCTGTGCACTGAAGAGATCCGGCAGCATCTTTCAGTACTACCTCTTTTGGTTTGGGAGCAGAGGCCAATTGTTTGTGCTGTGCAAAGTGGGCTGCAGGCGAATGGGAGCACCTCAGAAGTGGCAATACAACGGACGTTTTCTCGACAAAGGAAAGAGAGACAGGAAAGTGGACGGCTCTGTTGCATAGCTTGCTGTGCACTGAAGAGATCCAGCAGCATCTTTCAGTCCTACCTCTTTTGGTTTGGGAGCAGAGGCCAATTGTTTGTGCTGTGCAAAGTGGGCTGCAGGCGAATGGGAGCACCTCAGAAGTAGCAATACAACGGACGTTTTCTCGACAAAGGAAAGAGAGACAGGAAAGTGGACGGCTCTGTTGCATAGCTTGCTGTGCACTGAAGAGATCCAGCAGCATCTTTCAGTCCTACCTCTTTTGGTTTGGGAGCAGAGGCCAATTGTTTGTGCTGTGCAAAGTGGGCTGCAGGCGAATGGGAGCACCTCAGAAGTGGCAATACAACGGACGTTTTCTCGACAAAGGAAAGAGAGACAGGAAAGTGGACGGCTCTGTTGCATAGCTTGCTGTGCACTGAAGAGATCCAGCAGCATCTTTCAGTCCTACCTCTTTTGGTTTGGGAGCAGAGGCCAATTGTTTGTGCTGTGCAAAGTGGGCTGCAGGCGAATGGGAGCACCTCAGAAGTGGCAATACAACGGACGTTTTCTCGACAAAGGAAAGAGAGACAGGAAAGTGGACGGCTCTGTTGCATAGCTTGCTGTGCACTGAAGAGATCCAGCAGCATCTTTCAGTCCTACCTCTTTTGGTTTGGGAGCAGAGGCCAATTGTGCTGTGCAAAGTGGGCTGCAGGCGAATGGGAGCACCTCAGAAGTGGCAATACAACGGACGTTTTCTCGACAAAGGAAAGAGAGACAGGAAAGTGGACGGCTCTGTTGCATAGCTTGCTGTGCACTGAAGAGATCCAGCAGCATCTTTCAGTCCTACCTCTTTTGGTTTGGGAGCAGAGGCCAATTGTTTGTGCTGTGCAAAGTGGGCTGCAGGCGAATGGGAGCACCTCAGAAGTGGCAATACAACGGACGTTTTCTCGACAAAGGAAAGAGAGACAGGAAAGTGGACGGCTCTGTTGCATAGCTTGCTGTGCACTGAAGAGATCCGGCAGCATCTTTCAGTCCTACCTCTTTTGGTTTGGGAGCAGAGGCCAATTGTTTGTGCTGTGCAAAGTGGGCTGCAGGCGAATGGGAGCACCTCAGAAGTGGCAATACAACGGACGTTTTCTCGACAAAGGAAAGAGAGACAGGAAAGTGGACGGCTCTGTTGCATAGCTTGCTGTGCACTGAAGAGATCCAGCAGCATCTTTCAGTCCTACCTCTTTTGGTTTGGGAGCAGAGGCCAATTGTTTGTGCTGTGCAAACTGGGCTGCAGGCGAATGGGAGCACCTCAGAAGTAGCAATACAACGGACGTTTTCTCGACAAAGGAAAGAGAGAGAGGCAAGTGGACGGCTCTGTTGCATAGCTTGCTGTGCACTGAAGAGATCCAGCAGCATCTTTCAGTCCTACCTCTTTTGGTTTGGGAGCAGAGGCCAATTGTTTGTGCTGTGCAAAGTGGGCTGCAGGCGAATGGGAGCACCTCAGAAGTGGCAATACAACGGACGTTTTCTCGACAAAGGAAAGAGAGACAGGAAAGTGGACGGCTCTGTTGCATAGCTTGCTGTGCACTGAAGAGATCCAGCAGCATCTTTCAGTCCTACCTCTTTTGGTTTGGGAGCAGAGGCCAATTGTTTGTGCTGTGCAAAGTGGGCTGCAGGCGAATGGGAGCACCTCAGAAGTGGCAATACAACGGGCGTTTTCTCGACAAAGGAAAGAGAGACAGGAAAGTGGACGGCTCTGTTGCATAGCTTGCTGTGCACTGAAGAGATCCAGCAGCATCTTTCAGTCCTACCTCTTTTGGTTTGGGAGCAGAGGCCAATTGTTTGTGCTGTGCAAAGTGGGCTGCAGGCGAATGGGAGCACCTCAGAAGTGGCAATACAACGGACGTTTTCTCGACAAAGGAAAGAGAGACAGGAAAGTGGACGGCTCTGTTGCATAGCTTGCTGTGCACTGAAGAGATCCAGCAGCATCTTTCAGTCCTACCTCTTTTGGTTTGGGAGCAGAGGCCAATTGTTTGTGCTGTGCAAAGTGGGCTGCAGGCGAATGGGAGCACCTCAGAAGTGGCAATACAACGGACGTTTTCTCGACAAAGGAAAGAGAGAGAGGAAAGTGGACGGCTCTGTTGCATAGCTTGCTGTGCACTGAAGAGATCCAGCAGCATCTTTCAGTCCTACCTCTTTTGGTTTGGGAGCAGAGGCCAATTGTTTGTGCTGTGCAAAGTGGGCTGCAGGCGAATGGGAGCACCTCAGAAGTGGCAATACAACGGACGTTTTCTCGACAAAGGAAAGAGAGACAGGAAAGTGGACGGCTCTGTTGCATAGCTTGCTGTGCACTGAAGAGATCCAGCAGCATCTTTCAGTCCTACCTCTTTTGGTTTGGGAGCAGAGGCCAATTGTTTGTGCTGTGCAAAGTGGGCTGCAGGCGAATGGGAGCACCTCAGAAGTGGCAATACAACGGACGTTTTCTCGACAAAGGAAAGAGAGACAGGAAAGTGACGGCTCTGTTGCATAGCTTGCTGTGCACTGAAGAGATCCAGCAGCATCTTTCAGTCCTACCTCTTTTGGTTTGGGAGCAGAGGCCAATTGTTTGTGCTGTGCAAAGTGGGCTGCAGGCGAATGGGAGCACCTCAGAAGTGGCAATACAACGGACGTTTTCTCGACAAAGGAAAGAGAGACAGGAAAGTGGACGGCTCTGTTGCATAGCTTGCTGTGCACTGAAGAGATCCAGCAGCATCTTTCAGTCCTACCTCTTTTGGTTTGGGAGCAGAGGCCAATTGTTTGTGCTGTGCAAAGTGGGCTGCAGGCGAATGGGAGCACCTCAGAAGTGGCAATACAACGGACGTTTTCTCGACAAAGGAAAGAGAGACAGGAAAGTGGACGGCTCTGTTGCATAGCTTGCTGTGCACTGAAGAGATCCAGCAGCATCTTTCAGTCCTACCTCTTTTGGTTTGGGAGCAGAGGCCAATTGTTTGTGCTGTGCAAAGTGGGCTGCAGGCGAATGGGAGCACCTCAGAAGTGGCAATACAACGGACGTTTTCTCGACAAAGGAAAGAGAGACAGGAAAGTGGACGGCTCTGTTGCATAGCTTGCTGTGCACTGAAGAGATCCAGCAGCATCTTTCAGTCCTACCTCTTTTGGTTTGGGAGCAGAGGCCAATTGTTCGTGCTGTGCAAAGTGGGCTGCAGGCGAATGGGAGCACCTCAGAAGTGGCAATACAATGGACGTTTTCTCGACAAAGGAAAGAGAGACAGGAAAGTGGACGGCTCTGTTGCATAGCTTGCTGTGCACTGAAGAGATCCAGCAGCATCTTTCAGTCCTACCTGTTTTGGTTTGGGAGCAGAGGCCAATTGTTTGTGCTGTGCAAACTGGGCTGCAGGCGAATGGGAGCACCTCAGAAGTGGCAATACAACGGACGTTTTCTCGACAAAGGAAAGAGAGACAGGAAAGTGGACGGCTCTGTTGCATAGCTTGCTGTGCACTGAAGAGATCCAGCAGCATCTTTCAGTCCTACCTCTTTTGGTTTGGGAGCAGAGGCCAATTGTTTGTGCTGTGCAAACTGGGCTGCAGGCGAATGGGAGCACCTCAGAAGTGGCAATACAACGGACGTTTTCTCGACAAAGGAAAGAGAGACAGGAAAGTGGACGGCTCTGTTGCATAGCTTGCTGTGCACTGAAGAGATCCAGCAGCATCTTTCAGTCCTACCTCTTTTGGTTTGGGAGCAGAGGCCAATTGTTTGTGCTGTGCAAAGTGGGCTGCAGGCGAATGGGAGCACCTCAGAAGTGGCAATACAACGGACGTTTTCTCGACAAAGGAAAGAGAGACAGGAAAGTGGACGGCTCTGTTGCATAGCTTGCTGTGCACTGAAGAGATCCAGCAGCACCTTTCAGTCCTACCTCTTTTGGTTTGGGAGCAGAGGCCAATTGTTTGTGCTGTGCAAAGTGGGCTGCAGGCGAATGGGAGCACCTCAGAAGTGGCAATACAACGGACGTTTTCTCGACAAAGGAAAGAGAGAGAGGAAAGTGGACGGCTCTGTTGCATAGCTTGCTGTGCACTGAAGAGATCCAGCAGCATCTTTCAGTCCTACCTCTTTTGGTTTGGGAGCAGAGGCCAATTGTTTGTGCTGTGCAAAGTGGGCTGCAGGCGAATGGGAGCACCTCAGAAGTGGCAATACAACGGACGTTTTCTCGACAAAGGAAAGAGAGACAGGAAAGTGGACTCTCTGTTGCATAGCTTGCTGTGCACTGAAGAGATCCAGCAGCATCTTTCAGTCCTACCTCTTTTGGTTTGGGAGCAGAGGCCAATTGTTTGTGCTGTGCAAAGTGGGCTGCAGGCGAATGGGAGCACCTCAGAAGTGGCAATACAACGGACGTTTTCTCGACAAAGGAAAGAGAGACAGGAAAGTGGACGGCTCCGTTGCATAGCTTGCTGTGCACTGAAGAGATCCAGCAGCATCTTTCAGTCCTACCTCTTTTGGTTTGGGAGCAGAGGCCAATTGTTTGTGCTGTGCAAAGTGGGCTGCAGGCGAATGGGAGCACCTCAGAAGTGGCAATACAACGGACGTTTTCTCGACAAAGGAAAGAGAGACAGGAAAGTGGACGGCTCTGTTGCATAGCTTGCTGTGCACTGAAGAGATCCAGCAGCATCTTTCAGTCCTACCTCTTTTGGTTTGGGAGCAGAGGCCAATTGTTTGTGCTGTGCAAAGTGGGCTGCAGGCGAATGGGAGCACCTCAGAAGTGGCAATACAACGGGCGTTTTCTCGACAAAGGAAAGAGAGACAGGAAAGTGGACGGCTCTGTTGCATAGCTTGCTGTGCACTGAAGAGATCCAGCAGCATCTTTCAGTCCTACCTCTTTTGGTTTGGGAGCAGAGGCCAATTGTTTGTGCTGTGCAAAGTGGGCTGCAGGCGAATGGGAGCACCTCAGAAGTGGCAATACAACGGACGTTTTCTCGACAAAGGAAAGAGAGACAGGAAAGTGGACGGCTCTGTTGCATAGCTTGCTGTGCACTGAAGAGATCCAGCAGCATCTTTCAGTCCTACCTCTTTTGGTTTGGGAGCAGAGGCCAATTGTTTGTGCTGTGCAAAGTGGGCTGCAGGCGAATGGGAGCACCTCAGAAGTGGCAATACAACGGACGTTTTCTCGACAAAGGAAAGAGAGAGAGGAAAGTGGACGGCTCTGTTGCATAGCTTGCTGTGCACTGAAGAGATCCAGCAGCATCTTTCAGTCCTACCTCTTTTGGTTTGGGAGCAGAGGCCAATTGTTTGTGCTGTGCAAAGTGGGCTGCAGGCGAATGGGAGCACCTCAGAAGTGGCAATACAACGGACGTTTTCTCGACAAAGGAAAGAGAGACAGGAAAGTGGACGGCTCTGTTGCATAGCTTGCTGTGCACTGAAGAGATCCAGCAGCATCTTTCAGTCCTACCTCTTTTGGTTTGGGAGCAGAGGCCAATTGTTTGTGCTGTGCAAACTGGGCTGCAGGCGAATGGGAGCACCTCAGAAGTGGCAATACAACGGACGTTTTCTCGACAAAGGAAAGAGAGACAGGAAAGTGGACGGCTCTGTTGCATAGCTTGCTGTGCACTGAAGAGATCCAGCAGCATCTTTCAGTCCTACCTCTTTTGGTTTGGGAGCAGAGGCCAATTGTTTGTGCTGTGCAAACTGGGCTGCAGGCGAATGGGAGCACCTCAGAAGTGGCAATACAACGGACGTTTTCTCGACAAAGGAAAGAGAGACAGGAAAGTGGACGGCTCTGTTGCATAGCTTGCTGTGCACTGAAGAGATCCAGCAGCACCTTTCAGTCCTACCTCTTTTGGTTTGGGAGCAGAGGCCAATTGTTTGTGCTGTGCAAAGTGGGCTGCAGGCGAATGGGAGCACCTCAGAAGTGGCAATACAACGGACGTTTTCTCGACAAAGGAAAGAGAGAGAGGAAAGTGGACGGCTCTGTTGCATAGCTTGCTGTGCACTGAAGAGATCCAGCAGCATCTTTCAGTCCTACCTCTTTTGGTTTGGGAGCAGAGGCCAATTGTTTGTGCTGTGCAAAGTGGGCTGCAGGCGAATGGGAGCACCTCAGAAGTGGCAATACAACGGACGTTTTCTCGACAAAGGAAAGAGAGACAGGAAAGTGGACGGCTCTGTTGCATAGCTTGCTGTGCACTGAAGAGATCCAGCAGCATCTTTCAGTCCTACCTCTTTTGGTTTGGGAGCAGAGGCCAATTGTTTGTGCTGTGCAAAGTGGGCTGCAGGCGAATGGGAGCACCTCAGAAGTGGCAATACAACGGACGTTTTCTCGACAAAGGAAAGAGAGACAGGAAAGTGGATGGCTCTGTTGCATAGCTTGCTGTGCACTGAAGAGATCCAGCAGCATCTTTCAGTCCTACCTCTTTTGGTTTGGGAGCAGAGGCCAATTGTTTGTGCTGTGCAAACTGGGCTGCAGGCGAATGGGAGCACCTCAGAAGTGGCAATACAACGGACATTTTCTCGACAAAGGAAAGAGAGACAGGAAAGTGGACGGCTCTGTTGCATAGCTTGCTGTGCACTGAAGAGATCCGGCAGCATCTTTCAGTCCTACCTCTTTTGGTTTGGGAGCAGAGGCCAATTGTTTGTGCTGTGCAAACTGGGCTGCAGGCGAATGGGAGCACCTCAGAAGTGGCAATACAACGGACGTTTTCTCGACAAAGGAAAGAGAGACAGGAAAGTGGACGGCTCTGTTGCATAGCTTGCTGTGCACTGAAGAGATCCAGCAGCATCTTTCAGTCCTACCTGTTTTGGTTTGGGAGCAGAGGCCAATTGTTTGTGCTGTGCAAACTGGGCTGCAGGCGAATGGGAGCACCTCAGAAGTGGCAATACAACGGACGTTTTCTCGACAAAGGAAAGAGAGACAGGAAAGTGGACGGCTCTGTTGCATAGCTTGCTGTGCACTGAAGAGATCCAGCAGCATCTTTCAGTCCTACCTCTTTTGGTTTGGGAGCAGAGGCCAATTGTTTGTGCTGTGCAAACTGGGCTGCAGGCGAATGGGAGCACCTCAGAAGTGGCAATACAACGGACGTTTTCTCGACAAAGGAAAGAGAGACAGGAAAGTGGACGGCTCTGTTGCATAGCTTGCTGTGCACTGAAGAGATCCAGCAGCATCTTTCAGTCCTACCTCTTTTGGTTTGGGAGCAGAGGCCAATTGTTTGTGCTGTGCAAACTGGGCTGCAGGCGAATGGGAGCACCTCAGAAGTGGCAATACAACGGACGTTTTCTCGACAAAGGAAAGAGAGACAGGAAAGTGGACGGCTCTGTTGCATAGCTTGCTGTGCACTGAAGAGATCCAGCAGCACCTTTCAGTCCTACCTCTTTTGGTTTGGGAGCAGAGGCCAATTGTTTGTGCTGTGCAAAGTGGGCTGCAGGCGAATGGGAGCACCTCAGAAGTGGCAATACAACGGACGTTTTCTCGACAAAGGAAAGAGAGAGAGGAAAGTGGACGGCTCTGTTGCATAGCTTGCTGTGCACTGAAGAGATCCAGCAGCATCTTTCAGTCCTACCTCTTTTGGTTTGGGAGCAGAGGCCAATTGTTTGTGCTGTGCAAAGTGGGCTGCAGGCGAATGGGAGCACCTCAGAAGTGGCAATACAACGGACGTTTTCTCGACAAAGGAAAGAGAGACAGGAAAGTGGACGGCTCTGTTGCATAGCTTGCTGTGCACTGAAGAGATCCAGCAGCATCTTTCAGTCCTACCTCTTTTGGTTTGGGAGCAGAGGCCAATTGTTTGTGCTGTGCAAAGTGGGCTGCAGGCGAATGGGAGCACCTCAGAAGTGGCAATACAACGGACGTTTTCTCGACAAAGGAAAGAGAGACAGGAAAGTGGACGGCTCTGTTGCATAGCTTGCTGTGCACTGAAGAGATCCAGCAGCATCTTTCAGTCCTACCTCTTTTGGTTTGGGAGCAGAGGCCAATTGTTTGTGCTGTGCAAAGTGGGCTGCAGGCGAATGGGAGCACCTCAGAAGTGGCAATACAACGGACGTTTTCTCGACAAAGGAAAGAGAGACAGGAAAGTGGACGGCTCTGTTGCATAGCTTGCTGTGCACTGAAGAGATCCAGCAGCATCTTTCAGTCCTACCTCTTTTGGTTTGGGAGCAGAGGCCAATTGTTTGTGCTGTGCAAAGTGGGCTGCAGGCGAATGGGAGCACCTCAGAAGTGGCAATACAACGGACGTTTTCTCGACAAAGGAAAGAGAGACAGGAAAGTGGACGGCTCTGTTGCATAGCTTGCTGTGCACTGAAGAGATCCAGCAGCATCTTTCAGTCCTACCTCTTTTGGTTTGGGAGCAGAGGCCAATTGTTTGTGCTGTGCAAAGTGGGCTGCAGGCGAATGGGAGCACCTCAGAAGTGGCAATACAACGGACGTTTTCTCGACAAAGGAAAGAGAGACAGGAAAGTGGACGGCTCTGTTGCATAGCTTGCTGTGCACTGAAGAGATCCGGCAGCATCTTTCAGTCCTACCTCTTTTGGTTTGGGAGCAGAGGCCAATTGTTTGTGCTGTGCAAAGTGGGCTGCAGGCGAATGGGAGCACCTCAGAAGTGGCAATACAACGGACGTTTTCTCGACAAAGGAAAGAGAGACAGGAAAGTGGACGGCTCTGTTGCATAGCTTGCTGTGCACTGAAGAGATCCAGCAGCATCTTTCAGTCCTACCTCTTTTGGTTTGGGAGCAGAGGCCAATTGTTTGTGCTGTGCAAACTGGGCTGCAGGCGAATGGGAGCACCTCAGAAGTAGCAATACAACGGACGTTTTCTCGACAAAGGAAAGAGAGAGAGGCAAGTGGACGGCTCTGTTGCATAGCTTGCTGTGCACTGAAGAGATCCAGCAGCATCTTTCAGTCCTACCTCTTTTGGTTTGGGAGCAGAGGCCAATTGTTTGTGCTGTGCAAAGTGGGCTGCAGGCGAATGGGAGCACCTCAGAAGTGGCAATACAACGGACGTTTTCTCGACAAAGGAAAGAGAGACAGGAAAGTGGACGGCTCTGTTGCATAGCTTGCTGTGCACTGAAGAGATCCAGCAGCATCTTTCAGTCCTACCTCTTTTGGTTTGGGAGCAGAGGCCAATTGTTTGTGCTGTGCAAAGTGGGCTGCAGGCGAATGGGAGCACCTCAGAAGTGGCAATACAACGGACGTTTTCTCGACAAAGGAAAGAGAGACAGGAAAGTGGACGGCTCTGTTGCATAGCTTGCTGTGCACTGAAGAGATCCAGCAGCATCTTTCAGTCCTACCTCTTTTGGTTTGGGAGCAGAGGCCAATTGTTTGTGCTGTGCAAAGTGGGCTGCAGGCGAATGGGAGCACCTCAGAAGTGGCAATACAACGGACGTTTTCTCGACAAAGGAAAGAGAGACAGGAAAGTGGACGGCTCTGTTGCATAGCTTGCTGTGCACTGAAGAGATCCAGCAGCATCTTTCAGTCCTACCTCTTTTGGTTTGGGAGCAGAGGCCAATTGTTTGTGCTGTGCAAAGTGGGCTGCAGGCGAATGGGAGCACCTCAGAAGTGGCAATACAACGGACGTTTTCTCGACAAAGGAAAGAGAGACAGGAAAGTGGACGGCTCTGTTGCATAGCTTGCTGTGCACTGAAGAGATCCAGCAGCATCTTTCAGTCCTACCTCTTTTGGTTTGGGAGCAGAGGCCAATTGTTTGTGCTGTGCAAAGTGGGCTGCAGGCGAATGGGAGCACCTCAGAAGTGGCAATACAACGGACGTTTTCTCGACAAAGGAAAGAGAGACAGGAAAGTGGACGGCTCTGTTGCATAGCTTGCTGTGCACTGAAGAGATCCAGCAGCATCTTTCAGTCCTACCTCTTTTGGTTTGGGAGCAGAGGCCAATTGTTTGTGCTGTGCAAAGTGGGCTGCAGGCGAATGGGAGCACCTCAGAAGTGGCAATACAACGGACGTTTTCTCGACAAAGGAAAGAGAGACAGGAAAGTGGACGGCTCTGTTGCATAGCTTGCTGTGCACTGAAGAGATCCAGCAGCATCTTTCAGTCCTACCTCTTTTGGTTTGGGAGCAGAGGCCAATTGTTTGTGCTGTGCAAAGTGGGCTGCAGGCGAATGGGAGCACCTCAGAAGTGGCAATACAACGGACGTTTTCTCGACAAAGGAAAGAGAGACAGGAAAGTGGACGGCTCTGTTGCATAGCTTGCTGTGCACTGAAGAGATCCAGCAGCATCTTTCAGTCCTACCTCTTTTGGTTTGGGAGCAGAGGCCAATTGTTCGTGCTGTGCAAAGTGGGCTGCAGGCGAATGGGAGCACCTCAGAAGTGGCAATACAACGGACATTTTCTCGACAAAGGAAAGAGAGACAGGAAAGTGGACGGCTCTGTTGCATAGCTTGCTGTGCACTGAAGAGATCCGGCAGCATCTTTCAGTCCTACCTCTTTTGGTTTGGGAGCAGAGGCCAATTGTTTGTGCTGTGCAAACTGGGCTGCAGGCGAATGGGAGCACCTCAGAAGTGGCAATACAACGGACGTTTTCTCGACAAAGGAAAGAGAGACAGGAAAGTGGACGGCTCTGTTGCATAGCTTGCTGTGCACTGAAGAGATCCAGCAGCATCTTTCAGTCCTACCTGTTTTGGTTTGGGAGCAGAGGCCAATTGTTTGTGCTGTGCAAACTGGGCTGCAGGCGAATGGGAGCACCTCAGAAGTGGCAATACAACGGACGTTTTCTCGACAAAGGAAAGAGAGACAGGAAAGTGGACGGCTCTGTTGCATAGCTTGCTGTGCACTGAAGAGATCCAGCAGCATCTTTCAGTCCTACCTCTTTTGGTTTGGGAGCAGAGGCCAATTGTTTGTGCTGTGCAAACTGGGCTGCAGGCGAATGGGAGCACCTCAGAAGTGGCAATACAACGGACGTTTTCTCGACAAAGGAAAGAGAGACAGGAAAGTGGACGGCTCTGTTGCATAGCTTGCTGTGCACTGAAGAGATCCAGCAGCATCTTTCAGTCCTACCTCTTTTGGTTTGGGAGCAGAGGCCAATTGTTTGTGCTGTGCAAACTGGGCTGCAGGCGAATGGGAGCACCTCAGAAGTGGCAATACAACGGACGTTTTCTCGACAAAGGAAAGAGAGACAGGAAAGTGGACGGCTCTGTTGCATAGCTTGCTGTGCACTGAAGAGATCCAGCAGCACCTTTCAGTCCTACCTCTTTTGGTTTGGGAGCAGAGGCCAATTGTTTGTGCTGTGCAAAGTGGGCTGCAGGCGAATGGGAGCACCTCAGAAGTGGCAATACAACGGACGTTTTCTCGACAAAGGAAAGAGAGACAGGAAAGTGGACGGCTCTGTTGCATAGCTTGCTGTGCACTGAAGAGATCCAGCAGCATCTTTCAGTCCTACCTCTTTTGGTTTGGGAGCAGAGGCCAATTGTTTGTGCTGTGCAAACTGGGCTGCAGGCGAATGGGAGCACCTCAGAAGTGGCAATACAACGGACGTTTTCTCGACAAAGGAAAGAGAGACAGGAAAGTGGACGGCTCTGTTGCATAGCTTGCTGTGCACTGAAGAGATCCAGCAGCATCTTTCAGTCCTACCTCTTTTGGTTTGGGAGCAGAGGCCAATTGTTTGTGCTGTGCAAAGTGGGCTGCAGGCGAATGGGAGCACCTCAGAAGTGGCAATACAACGGACGTTTTCTCGACAAAGGAAAGAGAGACAGGAAAGTGGACGGCTCTGTTGCATAGCTTGCTGTGCACTGAAGAGATCCAGCAGCATCTTTCAGTCCTACCTCTTTTGGTTTGGGAGCAGAGGCCAATTGTTTGTGCTGTGCAAAGTGGGCTGCAGGCGAATGGGAGCACCTCAGAAGTGGCAATACAATGGACGTTTTCTCGACAAAGGAAAGAGAGACAGGAAAGTGGACGGCTCTGTTGCATAGCTTGCTGTGCACTGAAGAGATCCAGCAGCATCTTTCAGTCCTACCTCTTTTGGTTTGGGAGCAGAGGCCAATTGTTTGTGCTGTGCAAAGTGGGCTGCAGGCGAATGGGAGCACCTCAGAAGTGGCAATACAACGGACGTTTTCTCGACAAAGGAAAGAGAGACAGGAAAGTGGATGGCTCTGTTGCATAGCTTGCTGTGCACTGAAGAGATCCAGCAGCATCTTTCAGTCCTACCTCTTTTGGTTTGGGAGCAGAGGCCAATTGTTTGTGCTGTGCAAAGTGGGCTGCAGGCGAATGGGAGCACCTCAGAAGTGGCAATACAACGGACGTTTTCTCGACAAAGGAAAGAGAGACAGGAAAGTGGACGGCTCTGTTGCATAGCTTGCTGTGCACTGAAGAGATCCAGCAGCATCTTTCAGTCCTACCTCTTTTGGTTTGGGAGCAGAGGCCAATTGTTTGTGCTGTGCAAAGTGGGCTGCAGGCGAATGGGAGCACCTCAGAAGTGGCAATACAACGGACGTTTTCTCGACAAAGGAAAGAGAGACAGGAAAGTGGACGGCTCTGTTGCATAGCTTGCTGCGCACTGAAGAGATCCGGCAGCATCTTTCAGTCCTACCTCTTTTGGTTTGGGAGCAGAGGCCAATTGTTTGTGCTGTGCAAAGTGGGCTGCAGGCGAATGGGAGCACCTCAGAAGTGGCAATACAACGGACGTTTTCTCGACAAAGGAAAGAGAGACAGGAAAGTGGACGGCTCTGTTGCATAGCTTGCTGTGCACTGAAGAGATCCAGCAGCATCTTTCAGTCCTACCTCTTTTGGTTCGGGAGCAGAGGCCAATTGTTTGTGCTGTGCAAAGTGGGCTGCAGGCGAATGGGAGCACCTCAGAAGTGGCAATACAACGGACGTTTTCTCGACAAAGGAAAGAGAGACAGGAAAGTGGACGGCTCTGTTGCATAGCTTGCTGTGCACTGAAGAGATCCAGCAGCACCTTTCAGTCCTACCTCTTTTGGTTTGGGAGCAGAGGCCAATTGTTTGTGCTGTGCAAAGTGGGCTGCAGGCGAATGGGAGCACCTCAGAAGTGGCAACACAACGGACGTTTTCTCGACAAAGGAAAGAGAGACAGGAAAGTGGACGGCTCTGTTGCATAGCTTGCTGTGCACTGAAGAGATCCAGCAGCATCTTTCAGTCCTACCTCTTTTGGTTTGGGAGCAGAGGCCAATTGTTTGTGCTGTGCAAACTGGGCTGCAGGCGAATGGGAGCACCTCAGAAGTGGCAATACAACGGACGTTTTCTCGACAAAGGAAAGAGAGACAGGAAAGTGGACGGCTCTGTTGCATAGCTTGCTGTGCACTGAAGAGATCCAGCAGCATCTTTCAGTCCTACCTCTTTTGGTTTGGGAGCAGAGGCCAATTGTTTGTGCTGTGCAAACTGGGCTGCAGGCGAATGGGAGCACCTCAGAAGTGGCAATACAACGGACGTTTTCTCGACAAAGGAAAGAGAGACAGGAAAGTGGACGGCTCTGTTGCATAGCTTGCTGTGCACTGAAGAGATCCAGCAGCACCTTTCAGTCCTACCTCTTTTGGTTTGGGAGCAGAGGCCAATTGTTTGTGCTGTGCAAAGTGGGCTGCAGGCGAATGGGAGCACCTCAGAAGTGGCAATACAACGGACGTTTTCTCGACAAAGGAAAGAGAGACAGGAAAGTGGACGGCTCTGTTGCATAGCTTGCTGTGCACTGAAGAGATCCAGCAGCACCTTTCAGTCCTACCTCTTTTGGTTTGGGAGCAGAGGCCAATTGTTTGTGCTGTGCAAAGTGGGCTGCAGGCGAATGGGAGCACCTCAGAAGTGGCAATACAACGGACGTTTTCTCGACAAAGGAAAGAGAGACAGGAAAGTGGACGGCTCTGTTGCATAGCTTGCTGTGCACTGAAGAGATCCAGCAGCATCTTTCAGTCCTACCTCTTTTGGTTTGGGAGCAGAGGCCAATTGTTTGTGCTGTGCAAAGTGGGCTGCAGGCGAATGGGAGCACCTCAGAAGTGGCAATACAACGGACGTTTTCTCGACAAAGGAAAGAGAGACAGGAAAGTGGACGGCTCTGTTGCATAGCTTGCTGTGCACTGAAGAGATCCAGCAGCATCTTTCAGTCCTACCTCTTTTGGTTTGGGAGCAGAGGCCAATTGTTTGTGCTGTGCAAAGTGGGCTGCAGGCGAATGGGAGCACCTCAGAAGTGGCAATACAACGGACGTTTTCTCGACAAAGGAAAGAGAGACAGGAAAGTGGACGGCTCTGTTGCATAGCTTGCTGTGCACTGAAGAGATCCAGCAGCATCTTTCAGTCCTACCTCTTTTGGTTTGGGAGCAGAGGCCAATTGTTTGTGCTGTGCAAAGTGGGCTGCAGGCGAATGGGAGCACCTCAGAAGTGGCAATACAACGGACGTTTTCTCGACAAAGGAAAGAGAGACAGGAAAGTGGACGGCTCTGTTGCATAGCTTGCTGTGCACTGAAGAGATCCAGCAGCATCTTTCAGTCCTACCTCTTTTGGTTTGGGAGCAGAGGCCAATTGTTTGTGCTGTGCAAAGTGGGCTGCAGGCGAATGGGAGCACCTCAGAAGTGGCAATACAACGGACGTTTTCTCGACAAAGGAAAGAGAGACAGGAAAGTGGACGGCTCTGTTGCATAGCTTGCTGTGCACTGAAGAGATCCAGCAGCATCTTTCAGTCCTACCTCTTTTGGTTTGGGAGCAGAGGCCAATTGTTTGTGCTGTGCAAAGTGGGCTGCAGGCGAATGGGAGCACCTCAGAAGTGGCAATACAACGGACGTTTTCTCGACAAAGGAAAGAGAGACAGGAAAGTGGACGGCTCTGTTGCATAGCTTGCTGTGCACTGAAGAGATCCAGCAGCATCTTTCAGTCCTACCTCTTTTGGTTTGGGAGCAGAGGCCAATTGTTTGTGCTGTGCAAAGTGGGCTGCAGGCGAATGGGAGCACCTCAGAAGTGGCAATACAACGGACGTTTTCTCGACAAAGGAAAGAGAGACAGGAAAGTGGACGGCTCTGTTGCATAGCTTGCTGTGCACTGAAGAGATCCAGCAGCATCTTTCAGTCCTACCTCTTTTGGTTTGGGAGCAGAGGCCAATTGTTTGTGCTGTGCAAAGTGGGCTGCAGGCGAATGGGAGCACCTCAGAAGTGGCAATACAACGGACGTTTTCTCGACAAAGGAAAGAGAGACAGGAAAGTGGACGGCTCTGTTGCATAGCTTGCTGTGCACTGAAGAGATCCAGCAGCATCTTTCAGTCCTACCTCTTTTGGTTTGGGAGCAGAGGCCAATTGTTTGTGCTGTGCAAAGTGGGCTGCAGGCGAATGGGAGCACCTCAGAAGTGGCAATACAACGGACGTTTTCTCGACAAAGGAAAGAGAGACAGGAAAGTGGACGGCTCTGTTGCATAGCTTGCTGTGCACTGAAGAGATCCGGCAGCATCTTTCAGTCCTACCTCTTTTGGTTTGGGAGCAGAGGCCAATTGTTTGTGCTGTGCAAAGTGGGCTGCAGGCGAATGGGAGCACCTCAGAAGTGGCAATACAACGGACGTTTTCTCGACAAAGGAAAGAGAGACAGGAAAGTGGACGGCTCTGTTGCATAGCTTGCTGTGCACTGAAGAGATCCAGCAGCATCTTTCAGTCCTACCTCTTTTGGTTTGGGAGCAGAGGCCAATTGTTTGTGCTGTGCAAAGTGGGCTGCAGGCGAATGGGAGCACCTCAGAAGTGGCAATACAACGGACGTTTTCTCGACAAAGGAAAGAGAGACAGGAAAGTGGACGGCTCTGTTGCATAGCTTGCTGTGCACTGAAGAGATCCAGCAGCATCTTTCAGTCCTACCTCTTTTGGTTTGGGAGCAGAGGCCAATTGTTTGTGCTGTGCAAAGTGGGCTGCAGGCGAATGGGAGCACCTCAGAAGTGGCAATACAACGGACGTTTTCTCGACAAAGGAAAGAGAGACAGGAAAGTGGACGGCTCTGTTGCATAGCTTGCTGTGCACTGAAGAGATCCAGCAGCATCTTTCAGTCCTACCTCTTTTGGTTTGGGAGCAGAGGCCAATTGTTTGTGCTGTGCAAAGTGGGCTGCAGGCGAATGGGAGCACCTCAGAAGTGGCAATACAACGGACGTTTTCTCGACAAAGGAAAGAGAGACAGGAAAGTGGACGGCTCTGTTGCATAGCTTGCTGTGCACTGAAGAGATCCAGCAGCATCTTTCAGTCCTACCTCTTTTGGTTTGGGAGCAGAGGCCAATTGTTTGTGCTGTGCAAAGTGGGCTGCAGGCGAATGGGAGCACCTCAGAAGTGGCAATACAACGGACGTTTTCTCGACAAAGGAAAGAGAGACAGGAAAGTGGACGGCTCTGTTGCATAGCTTGCTGTGCACTGAAGAGATCCAGCAGCATCTTTCAGTCCTACCTCTTTTGGTTTGGGAGCAGAGGCCAATTGTTTGTGCTGTGCAAAGTGGGCTGCAGGCGAATGGGAGCACCTCAGAAGTGGCAATACAACGGACGTTTTCTCGACAAAGGAAAGAGAGACAGGAAAGTGGACGGCTCTGTTGCATAGCTTGCTGTGCACTGAAGAGATCCAGCAGCATCTTTCAGTCCTACCTCTTTTGGTTTGGGAGCAGAGGCCAATTGTTTGTGCTGTGCAAAGTGGGCTGCAGGCGAATGGGAGCACCTCAGAAGTGGCAATACAACGGACGTTTTCTCGACAAAGGAAAGAGAGACAGGAAAGTGGACGGCTCTGTTGCATAGCTTGCTGTGCACTGAAGAGATCCAGCAGCATCTTTCAGTCCTACCTCTTTTGGTTTGGGAGCAGAGGCCAATTGTTTGTGCTGTGCAAAGTGGGCTGCAGGCGAATGGGAGCACCTCAGAAGTGGCAATACAACGGACGTTTTCTCGACAAAGGAAAGAGAGACAGGAAAGTGGACGGCTCTGTTGCATAGCTTGCTGTGCACTGAAGAGATCCGGCAGCATCTTTCAGTCCTACCTCTTTTGGTTTGGGAGCAGAGGCCAATTGTTTGTGCTGTGCAAAGTGGGCTGCAGGCGAATGGGAGCACCTCAGAAGTGGCAATACAACGGACGTTTTCTCGACAAAGGAAAGAGAGAGAGGAAAGTGGACGGCTCTGTTGCATAA
>JBCFXG010000980.1:0-39675 GCA_039720435.1 Amazona ochrocephala | reverse complement strand
TCCACTTTGCACAGCACAAACAATTGGCCTCTGTTCCCAAACCAAAGAGGTAGGACTGAACGATGCTGCTGGATCTCTTCAGTGCACAGCAAGCTATGCAACAGAGCCGTCCACATTGCTGTCTCTCTTTCCTTTGTCAAGAAAACGTCCGTTGTATTGCCACTTCGGAGGTGCTCCCATTCGCCTGCAGGCCACTTTGCACAGCACAACAATTGGCCTCTGTTCCCAAACCAAAAGAGGTAGGACTGAAAGATGCTGCTGGATCTCTTCAGTGCACAGCAAGCTATGCAACAGAGCCGTCCACATTGCTGTCTCTCTTTCCTTTGTCAAGAAAACGTCCGTTGTATTGCCACTTCGGAGGTGCTCCCATTCGCCTGCAGGCCACTTTGCACAGCACAAACAATTGGCCTCTGTTCCCAAACCAAAAGAGGTAGGACTGAAAGATGCTGCTGGATCTCTTCAGTGCACAGCAAGCTATGCAACAGAGCCGTCCACATTGCTGTCTCTCTTTCCTTTGTCAAGAAAACGTCCGTTGTATTGCCACTTCGGAGGTGCTCCCATTCGCCTGCAGGCCACTTTGCACAGCACAACCAATTGGCCTCTGTTCCCAAACCAAAAGAGGTAGGACTGAAAGATGCTGCTGGATCTCTTCAGTGCACAGCAAGCTATGCAACAGAGCCGTCCACATTGCTGTCTCTCTTTCCTTTGTCAAGAAAACGTCCGTTGTATTGCCACTTCGGAGGTGCTCCCATTCGCCTGCAGGCCACTTTGCACAGCACAAACAATTGGCCTCTGTTCCCAAACCAAAAGAGGTAGGACTGAAAGATGCTGCTGGATCTCTTCAGTGCACAGCAAGCTATGCAACAGAGCCGTCCACATTGCTGTCTCTCTTTCCTTTGTCAAGAAAACGTCCGTTGTATTGCCACTTCGGAGGTGCTCCCATTCGCCTGCAGGCCACTTTGCACAGCACAAACAATTGGCCTCTGTTCCCAAACCAAAAGAGGTAGGACTGAAAGATGCTGCTGGATCTCTTCAGTGCACAGCAAGCTATGCAACAGAGCCGTCCACATTGCTGTCTCTCTTTCCTTTGTCAAGAAAACGTCCGTTGTATTGCCACTTCGGAGGTGCTCCCATTCGCCTGCAGGCCACTTTGCACAGCACAAACAATTGGCCTCTGTTCCCAAACCAAAAGAGGTAGGACTGAAAGATGCTGCTGGATCTCTTCAGTGCACAGCAAGCTATGCAACAGAGCCGTCCACATTGCTGTCTCTCTTTCCTTTGTCAAGAAAACGTCCGTTGTATTGCCACTTCGGAGGTGCTCCCATTCGCCTGCAGGCCACTTTGCACAGCACAAACAATTGGCCTCTGTTCCCAAACCAAAAGAGGTAGGACTGAAAGATGCTGCTGGATCTCTTCAGTGCACAGCAAGCTATGCAACAGAGCCGTCCACATTGCTGTCTCTCTTTCCTTTGTCAAGAAAACGTCCGTTGTATTGCCACTTCGGAGGTGCTCCCATTCGCCTGCAGGCCACTTTGCACAGCACAAACAATTGGCCTCTGTTCCCAAACCAAAAGAGGTAGGACTGAAAGATGCTGCTGGATCTCTTCAGTGCACAGCAAGCTATGCAACAGAGCCGTCCACATTGCTGTCTCTCTTTCCTTTGTCAAGAAAACGTCCGTTGTATTGCCACTTCGGAGGTGCTCCCATTCGCCTGCAGGCCACTTTGCACAGCACAACAATTGGCCTCTGTTCCCAAACCAAAAGAGGTAGGACTGAAAGATGCTGCTGGATCTCTTCAGTGCACAGCAAGCTATGCAACAGAGCCGTCCACATTGCTGTCTCTCTTTCCTTTGTCAAGAAAACGTCCGTTGTATTGCCACTTCGGAGGTGCTCCCATTCGCCTGCAGGCCACTTTGCACAGCACAAACAATTGGCCTCTGTTCCCAAACCAAAAGAGGTAGGACTGAAAGATGCTGCTGGATCTCTTCAGTGCACAGCAAGCTATGCAACAGAGCCGTCCACATTGCTGTCTCTCTTTCCTTTGTCAAGAAAACGTCCGTTGTATTGCCACTTCGGAGGTGCTCCCATTCGCCTGCAGGCCACTTTGCACAGCACAACCAATTGGCCTCTGTTCCCAAACCAAAAGAGGTAGGACTGAAAGATGCTGCTGGATCTCTTCAGTGCACAGCAAGCTATGCAACAGAGCCGTCCACATTGCTGTCTCTCTTTCCTTTGTCAAGAAAACGTCCGTTGTATTGCCACTTCGGAGGTGCTCCCATTCGCCTGCAGGCCACTTTGCACAGCACAACCAATTGGCCTCTGTTCCCAAACCAAAAGAGGTAGGACTGAAAGATGCTGCTGGATCTCTTCAGTGCACAGCAAGCTATGCAACAGAGCCGTCCACATTGCTGTCTCTCTTTCCTTTGTCAAGAAAACGTCCGTTGTATTGCCACTTCGGAGGTGCTCCCATTCGCCTGCAGGCCACTTTGCACAGCACAAACAATTGGCCTCTGTTCCCAAACCAAAAGAGGTAGGACTGAAAGATGCTGCTGGATCTCTTCAGTGCACAGCAAGCTATGCAACAGAGCCGTCCACATTGCTGTCTCTCTTTCCTTTGTCAAGAAAACGTCCGTTGTATTGCCACTTCGGAGGTGCTCCCATTCGCCTGCAGGCCACTTTGCACAGCACAACCAATTGGCCTCTGTTCCCAAACCAAAAGAGGTAGGACTGAAAGATGCTGCTGGATCTCTTCAGTGCACAGCAAGCTATGCAACAGAGCCGTCCACATTGCTGTCTCTCTTTCCTTTGTCAAGAAAACGTCCGTTGTATTGCCACTTCGGAGGTGCTCCCATTCGCCTGCAGGCCACTTTGCACAGCACAACCAATTGGCCTCTGTTCCCAAACCAAAAGAGGTAGGACTGAAAGATGCTGCTGGATCTCTTCAGTGCACAGCAAGCTATGCAACAGAGCCGTCCACATTGCTGTCTCTCTTTCCTTTGTCAAGAAAACGTCCGTTGTATTGCCACTTCGGAGGTGCTCCCATTCGCCTGCAGGCCACTTTGCACAGCACAAACAATTGGCCTCTGTTCCCAAACCAAAAGAGGTAGGACTGAAAGATGCTGCTGGATCTCTTCAGTGCACAGCAAGCTATGCAACAGAGCCGTCCACATTGCTGTCTCTCTTTCCTTTGTCAAGAAAACGTCCGTTGTATTGCCACTTCGGAGGTGCTCCCATTCGCCTGCAGGCCACTTTGCACAGCACAAACAATTGGCCTCTGTTCCCAAACCAAAAGAGGTAGGACTGAAAGATGCTGCTGGATCTCTTCAGTGCACAGCAAGCTATGCAACAGAGCCGTCCACATTGCTGTCTCTCTTTCCTTTGTCAAGAAAACGTCCGTTGTATTGCCACTTCGGAGGTGCTCCCATTCGCCTGCAGGCCACTTTGCACAGCACAAACAATTGGCCTCTGTTCCCAAACCAAAAGAGGTAGGACTGAAAGATGCTGCTGGATCTCTTCAGTGCACAGCAAGCTATGCAACAGAGCCGTCCACATTGCTGTCTCTCTTTCCTTTGTCAAGAAAACGTCCGTTGTATTGCCACTTCGGAGGTGCTCCCATTCGCCTGCAGGCCACTTTGCACAGCACAACCAATTGGCCTCTGTTCCCAAACCAAAAGAGGTAGGACTGAAAGATGCTGCTGGATCTCTTCAGTGCACAGCAAGCTATGCAACAGAGCCGTCCACATTGCTGTCTCTCTTTCCTTTGTCAAGAAAACGTCCGTTGTATTGCCACTTCGGAGGTGCTCCCATTCGCCTGCAGGCCACTTTGCACAGCACAAACAATTGGCCTCTGTTCCCAAACCAAAAGAGGTAGGACTGAAAGATGCTGCTGGATCTCTTCAGTGCACAGCAAGCTATGCAACAGAGCCGTCCACATTGCTGTCTCTCTTTCCTTTGTCAAGAAAACGTCCGTTGTATTGCCACTTCGGAGGTGCTCCCATTCGCCTGCAGGCCACTTTGCACAGCACAACCAATTGGCCTCTGTTCCCAAACCAAAAGAGGTAGGACTGAAAGATGCTGCTGGATCTCTTCAGTGCACAGCAAGCTATGCAACAGAGCCGTCCACATTGCTGTCTCTCTTTCCTTTGTCAAGAAAACGTCCGTTGTATTGCCACTTCGGAGGTGCTCCCATTCGCCTGCAGGCCACTTTGCACAGCACAACCAATTGGCCTCTGTTCCCAAACCAAAAGAGGTAGGACTGAAAGATGCTGCTGGATCTCTTCAGTGCACAGCAAGCTATGCAACAGAGCCGTCCACATTGCTGTCTCTCTTTCCTTTGTCAAGAAAACGTCCGTTGTATTGCCACTTCGGAGGTGCTCCCATTCGCCTGCAGGCCACTTTGCACAGCACAACCAATTGGCCTCTGTTCCCAAACCAAAAGAGGTAGGACTGAAAGATGCTGCTGGATCTCTTCAGTGCACAGCAAGCTATGCAACAGAGCCGTCCACATTGCTGTCTCTCTTTCCTTTGTCAAGAAAACGTCCGTTGTATTGCCACTTCGGAGGTGCTCCCATTCGCCTGCAGGCCACTTTGCACAGCACAACCAATTGGCCTCTGTTCCCAAACCAAAAGAGGTAGGACTGAAAGATGCTGCTGGATCTCTTCAGTGCACAGCAAGCTATGCAACAGAGCCGTCCACATTGCTGTCTCTCTTTCCTTTGTCAAGAAAACGTCCGTTGTATTGCCACTTCGGAGGTGCTCCCATTCGCCTGCAGGCCACTTTGCACAGCACAACCAATTGGCCTCTGTTCCCAAACCAAAAGAGGTAGGACTGAAAGATGCTGCTGGATCTCTTCAGTGCACAGCAAGCTATGCAACAGAGCCGTCCACATTGCTGTCTCTCTTTCCTTTGTCAAGAAAACGTCCGTTGTATTGCCACTTCGGAGGTGCTCCCATTCGCCTGCAGGCCACTTTGCACAGCACAACCAATTGGCCTCTGTTCCCAAACCAAAAGAGGTAGGACTGAAAGATGCTGCTGGATCTCTTCAGTGCACAGCAAGCTATGCAACAGAGCCGTCCACATTGCTGTCTCTCTTTCCTTTGTCAAGAAAACGTCCGTTGTATTGCCACTTCGGAGGTGCTCCCATTCGCCTGCAGGCCACTTTGCACAGCACAAACAATTGGCCTCTGTTCCCAAACCAAAAGAGGTAGGACTGAAAGATGCTGCTGGATCTCTTCAGTGCACAGCAAGCTATGCAACAGAGCCGTCCACATTGCTGTCTCTCTTTCCTTTGTCAAGAAAACGTCCGTTGTATTGCCACTTCGGAGGTGCTCCCATTCGCCTGCAGGCCACTTTGCACAGCACAAACAATTGGCCTCTGTTCCCAAACCAAAAGAGGTAGGACTGAAAGATGCTGCTGGATCTCTTCAGTGCACAGCAAGCTATGCAACAGAGCCGTCCACATTGCTGTCTCTCTTTCCTTTGTCAAGAAAACGTCCGTTGTATTGCCACTTCGGAGGTGCTCCCATTCGCCTGCAGGCCACTTTGCACAGCACAAACAATTGGCCTCTGTTCCCAAACCAAAAGAGGTAGGACTGAAAGATGCTGCTGGATCTCTTCAGTGCACAGCAAGCTATGCAACAGAGCCGTCCACATTGCTGTCTCTCTTTCCTTTGTCAAGAAAACGTCCGTTGTATTGCCACTTCGGAGGTGCTCCCATTCGCCTGCAGGCCACTTTGCACAGCACAAACAATTGGCCTCTGTTCCCAAACCAAAAGAGGTAGGACTGAAAGATGCTGCTGGATCTCTTCAGTGCACAGCAAGCTATGCAACAGAGCCGTCCACATTGCTGTCTCTCTTTCCTTTGTCAAGAAAACGTCCGTTGTATTGCCACTTCGGAGGTGCTCCCATTCGCCTGCAGGCCACTTTGCACAGCACAACCAATTGGCCTCTGTTCCCAAACCAAAAGAGGTAGGACTGAAAGATGCTGCTGGATCTCTTCAGTGCACAGCAAGCTATGCAACAGAGCCGTCCACATTGCTGTCTCTCTTTCCTTTGTCAAGAAAACGTCCGTTGTATTGCCACTTCGGAGGTGCTCCCATTCGCCTGCAGGCCACTTTGCACAGCACAACCAATTGGCCTCTGTTCCCAAACCAAAAGAGGTAGGACTGAACGATGCTGCTGGATCTCTTCAGTGCACAGCAAGCTATGCAACAGAGCCGTCCACATTGCTGTCTCTCTTTCCTTTGTCAAGAAAACGTCCGTTGTATTGCCACTTCGGAGGTGCTCCCATTCGCCTGCAGGCCACTTTGCACAGCACAACCAATTGGCCTCTGTTCCCAAACCAAAAGAGGTAGGACTGAAAGATGCTGCTGTCTCTTCAGTGCACAGCAAGCTATGCAACAGAGCCGTCCACATTGCTGTCTCTCTTCCCTTTGTCAAGAAAACGTCCGTTGTATTGCCACTTCGGAGGTGCTCCCATTCGCCTGCAGGCCACTTTGCACAGCACAACCAATTGGCCTCTGTTCCCAAACCAAAAGAGGTAGGACTGAAAGATGCTGCTGGATCTCTTCAGTGCACAGCAAGCTATGCAACAGAGCCGTCCACATTGCTGTCTCTCTTTCCTTTGTCAAGAAAACGTCCGTTGTATTGCCACTTCGGAGGTGCTCCCATTCGCCTGCAGGCCACTTTGCACAGCACAACCAATTGGCCTCTGTTCCCAAACCAAAAGAGGTAGGACTGAAAGATGCTGCTGGATCTCTTCAGTGCACAGCAAGCTATGCAACAGAGCCGTCCACATTGCTGTCTCTCTTTCCTTTGTCAAGAAAACGTCCGTTGTATTGCCACTTCGGAGGTGCTCCCATTCGCCTGCAGGCCACTTTGCACAGCACAACCAATTGGCCTCTGTTCCCAAACCAAAAGAGGTAGGACTGAAAGATGCTGCTGGATCTCTTCAGTGCACAGCAAGCTATGCAACAGAGCCGTCCACATTGCTGTCTCTCTTTCCTTTGTCAAGAAAACGTCCGTTGTATTGCCACTTCGGAGGTGCTCCCATTCGCCTGCAGGCCACTTTGCACAGCACAAACAATTGGCCTCTGTTCCCAAACCAAAAGAGGTAGGACTGAACGATGCTGCTGGATCTCTTCAGTGCACAGCAAGCTATGCAACAGAGCCGTCCACATTGCTGTCTCTCTTTCCTTTGTCAAGAAAACGTCCAGTTGTATTGCCACTTCGGAGGTGCTCCCATTCGCCTGCAGGACACTTTGCACAGCACAAACAATTGGCTTCTGTTCCCAAACCAAAAGAGGTAGGACTGAAAGATGCTGCTGGATCTCTTCAGTGCACAGCAAGCTATGCAACAGAGCCGTCCACATTGCTGTCTCTCTTTCCTTTGTCAAGAAAACGTCCGTTGTATTGCCACTTCTGAGGTGCTCCCATTCGCCTGCAGGCCACTTTGCACAGCACAACCAATTGGCCTCTGTTCCCAAACCAAAAGAGGTAGGACTGAAAGATGCTGCTGGATCTCTTCAGTGCACAGCAAGCTATGCAACAGAGCCGTCCACATTGCTGTCTCTCTTTCCTTTGTCAAGAAAACGTCCGTTGTATTGCCACTTCGGAGGTGCTCCCATTCGCCTGCAGGCCACTTTGCACAGCACAACCAATTGGCCTCTGTTCCCAAACCAAAAGAGGTAGGACTGAAAGATGCTGCTGGATCTCTTCAGTGCACAGCAAGCTATGCAACAGAGCCGTCCACATTGCTGTCTCTCTTTCCTTTGTCAAGAAAACGTCCGTTGTATTGCCACTTCTGAGGTGCTCCCATTCGCCTGCAGGCCACTTTGCACAGCACAACCAATTGGCCTCTGTTCCCAAACCAAAAGAGGTAGGACTGAAAGATGCTGCTGGATCTCTTCAGTGCACAGCAAGCTATGCAACAGAGCCGTCCACATTGCTGTCTCTCTTTCCTTTGTCAAGAAAACGTCCGTTGTATTGCCACTTCGGAGGTGCTCCCATTCGCCTGCAGGCCACTTTGCACAGCACAATCAATTGGCCTCTGTTCCCAAACCAAAAGAGGTAGGACTGAAAGATGCTGCTGGATCTCTTCAGTGCACAGCAAGCTATGCAACAGAGCCGTCCACATTGCTGTCTCTCTTTCCTTTGTCAAGAAAACGTCCGTTGTATTGCCACTTCGGAGGTGCTCCCATTCGCCTGCAGGCCACTTTGCACAGCACAACCAATTGGCCTCTGTTCCCAAACCAAAAGAGGTAGGACTGAACGATGCTGCTGGATCTCTTCAGTGCACAGCAAGCTATGCAACAGAGCTGTCCACATTGCTGTCTCTCTTTCCTTTGTCAAGAAAACGTCCGTTGTATTGCCACTTCGGAGGTGCTCCCATTCGCCTGCAGGCCACATTGCACAGCACAAACAATTGGCCTCTGTTCCCAAACCAAA
Source organism: Amazona ochrocephala (assembly GCA_039720435.1). Lineage (NCBI taxonomy): Eukaryota > Metazoa > Chordata > Aves > Psittaciformes > Psittacidae > Amazona > Amazona ochrocephala. The sequence goes on along the minus strand of JBCFXG010000980.1, from coordinate 31,229 downwards.
AGAGGTAGGACTGAAAGATGCTGCTGGATCTCTTCAGTGCACAGCAAGCTATGCAACAGAGCCGTCCACATTGCTGTCTCTCTTTCCTTTGTCAAGAAAACGTCCGTTGTATTGCCACTTCGGAGGTGCTCCCATTCGCCTGCAGGCCACTTTGCACAGCACAACCAATTGGCCTCTGTTCCCAAACCAAAAGAGGTAGGACTGAAAGATGCTGCTGGATCTCTTCAGTGCACAGCAAGCTATGCAACAGAGCCGTCCACATTGCTGTCTCTCTTTCCTTTGTCAAGAAAACGTCCGTTGTATTGCCACTTCTGAGGTGCTCCCATTCGCCTGCAGGCCACTTTGCACAGCACAACCAATTGGCCTCTGTTCCCAAACCAAAAGAGGTAGGACTGAAAGATGCTGCTGGATCTCTTCAGTGCACAGCAAGCTATGCAACAGAGCCGTCCACATTGCTGTCTCTCTTTCCTTTGTCAAGAAAACGTCCGTTGTATTGCCACTTCGGAGGTGCTCCCATTCGCCTGCAGGCCACTTTGCACAGCACAACCAATTGGCCTCTGTTCCCAAACCAAAAGAGGTAGGACTGAAAGATGCTGCTGGATCTCTTCAGTGCACAGCAAGCTATGCAACAGAGCCGTCCACATTGCTGTCTCTCTTTCCTTTGTCAAGAAAACGTCCGTTGTATTGCCACTTCGGAGGTGCTCCCATTCGCCTGCAGGCCACTTTGCACAGCACAACCAATTGGCCTCTGTTCCCAAACCAAAAGAGGTAGGACTGAAAGATGCTGCTGGATCTCTTCAGTGCACAGCAAGCTATGCAACAGAGCCGTCCACATTGCTGTCTCTCTTTCCTTTGTCAAGAAAACGTCCGTTGTATTGCCACTTCGGAGGTGCTCCCATTCGCCTGCAGGCCACTTTGCACAGCACAACCAATTGGCCTCTGTTCCCAAACCAAAAGAGGTAGGACTGAAAGATGCTGCTGGATCTCTTCAGTGCACAGCAAGCTATGCAACAGAGCCGTCCACATTGCTGTCTCTCTTTCCTTTGTCAAGAAAACGGCCGTTGTATTGCCACTTCGGAGGTGCTCCCATTCGCCTGCAGGCCACTTTGCACAGCACAAACAATTGGCCTCTGTTCCCAAACCAAAAGAGGTAGGACTGAAAGATGCTACAGGATCTCTTCAGTGCACAGCAAGCTATGCAACAGAGCCGTCCACATTGCTGTCTCTCTTTCCTTTGTCAAGAAAACGTCCGTTGTATTGCCACTTCGGAGGTGCTCCCATTCGCCTGCAGGCCACTTTGCACAGCACAAACAATTGGCCTCTGTTCCCAAACCAAAAGAGGTAGGACTGAACGATGCTGCTGGATCTCTTCAGTGCACAGCAAGCTATGCAACAGAGCCGTCCACATTGCTGTCTCTCTTTCCTTTGTCAAGAAAACGTCCGTTGTATTGCCACTTCTGAGGTGCTCCCATTCGCCTGCAGGCCACTTTGCACAGCACAAACAATTGTCTTCTGTTCCCAAACAAAAAGAGGTAGGACTGAAAGATGCTGCTGGATCTCTTCAGTGCACAGCAAGCTATGCAACAGAGCCGTCCACATTGCTGTCTCTCTTTCCTTTGTCAAGAAAACGTCCGTTGTATTGCCACTTCTGAGGTGCTCCCATTCGCCTGCAGCCACTTTGCACAGCACAACCAATTGGCCTCTGTTCCCAAACCAAAAGAGGTAGGACTGAAAGATGCTGCTGGATCTCTTCAGTGCACAGCAAGCTATGCAACAGAGCCGTCCACATTGCTGTCTCTCTTTCCTTTGTCAAGAAAACGTCCGTTGTATTGCCACTTCGGAGGTGCTCCCATTCGCCTGCAGGCCACTTTGCACAGCACAAACAATTGGCCTCTGTTCCCAAACCAAAAGAGGTAGGACTGAAAGATGCTGCTGGATCTCTTCAGTGCACAGCAAGCTATGCAACAGAGCCGTCCACATTGCTGTCTCTCTTTCCTTTGTCAAGAAAACGTCCGTTGTATTGCCACTTCTGAGGTGCTCCCATTCGCCTGCAGGCCACTTTGCACAGCACAAACAATTGGCTTCTGTTCCCAAACCAAAAGAGGTAGGACTGAAAGATGCTGCTGGATCTCTTCAGTGCACAGCAAGCTATGCAACAGAGCCGTCCACATTGCTGTCTCTCTTTCCTTTGTCAAGAAAACGTCCGTTGTATTGCCACTTCGGAGGTGCTCCCATTCGCCTGCAGGCCACTTTGCACAGCACAACCAATTGGCCTCTGTTCCCAAACCAAAAGAGGTAGGACTGAAAGATGCTGCTGGATCTCTTCAGAGCACAGCAAGCTATGCAACAGAGCCGTCCACATTGCTGTCTCTCTTTCCTTTGTCAAGAAAACGTCCGTTGTATTGCCACTTCGGAGGTGCTCCCATTCGCCTGCAGGCCACTTTGCACAGCACAAACAATTGGCCTCTGTTCCCAAACCAAAAGAGGTAGGACTGAAAGATGCTGCTGGATCTCTTCAGTGCACAGCAAGCTATGCAACAGAGCCGTCCACATTGCTGTCTCTCTTTCCTTTGTCAAGAAAACGTCCGTTGTATTGCCACTTCGGAGGTGCTCCCATTCGCCTGCAGGCCACTTTGCACAGCACAACCAATTGGCCTCTGTTCCCAAACCAAAAGAGGTAGGACTGAACGATGCTGCTGGATCTCTTCAGTGCACAGCAAGCTATGCAACAGAGCCGTCCACATTGCTGTCTCTCTTTCCTTTGTCAAGAAAACGTCCGTTGTATTGCCACTTCGGAGGTGCTCCCATTCGCCTGCAGGCCACTTTGCACAGCACAAACAATTGGCCTCTGTTCCCAAACCAAAAGAGGTAGGACTGAACGATGCTGCTGGATCTCTTCAGTGCACAGCAAGCTATGCAACAGAGCCGTCCACATTGCTGTCTCTCTTCCTTTGTCAAGAAAACGTCCGTTGTATTGCCACTTCGGAGGTGCTCCCATTCGCCTGCAGGCCACTTTGCACAGCACAAACAATTGGCCTCTGTTCCCAAACCAAAAGAGGTAGGACTGAAAGATGCTGCTGGATCTCTTCAGTGCACAGCAAGCTATGCAACAGAGCCGTCCACATTGCTGTCTCTCTTTCCTTTGTCAAGAAAACGTCCGTTGTATTGCCACTTCGGAGGTGCTCCCATTCGCCTGCAGGCCACTTTGCACAGCACAACCAATTGGCCTCTGTTCCCAAACCAAAAGAGGTAGGACTGAACGATGCTGCTGGATCTCTTCAGTGCACAGCAAGCTATGCAACAGAGCCGTGCACATTGCTGTCTCTCTTTCCTTTGTCAAGAAAACGTCCGTTGTATTGCCACTTCGGAGGTGCTCCCATTCGCCTGCAGGCCACTTTGCACAGCACAAACAATTGGCCTCTGTTCCCAAACCAAAAGAGGTAGGACTGAAAGATGCTGCTGGATCTCTTCAGTGCACAGCAAGCTATGCAACAGAGCCGTCCACATTGCTGTCTCTCTTTCCTTTGTCAAGAAAACGTCCGTTGTATTGCCACTTCGGAGGTGCTCCCATTCGCCTGCAGGCCACTTTGCACAGCACAACCAATTGGCCTCTGTTCCCAAACCAAAAGAGGTAGGACTGAAAGATGCTGCTGGATCTCTTCAGTGCACAGCAAGCTATGCAACAGAGCCGTCCACATTGCTGTCTCTCTTTCCTTTGTCAAGAAAACGTCCGTTGTATTGCCACTTCGGAGGTGCTCCCATTCGCCTGCAGGCCACTTTGCACAGCACAAACAATTGGCCTCTGTTCCCAAACCAAAAGAGGTAGGACTGAAAGATGCTGCTGGATCTCTTCAGTGCACAGCAAGCTATGCAACAGAGCCGTCCACATTGCTGTCTCTCTTTCCTTTGTCAAGAAAACGTCCGTTGTATTGCCACTTCTGAGGTGCTCCCATTCGCCTGCAGGCCACTTTGCACAGCACAACCAATTGGCCTCTGTTCCCAAACCAAAAGAGGTAGGACTGAACGATGCTGCTGGATCTCTTCAGTGCACAGCAAGCTATGCAACAGAGCCGTCCACATTGCTGTCTCTCTTTCCTTTGTCAAGAAAACGTCCGTTGTATTGCCACTTCGGAGGTGCTCCCATTCGCCTGCAGGCCACTTTGCACAGCACAACCAATTGGCCTCTGTTCCCAAACCAAAAGAGGTAGGACTGAAAGATGCTGCTGGATCTCTTCAGTGCACAGCAAGCTATGCAACAGAGCCGTCCACATTGCTGTCTCTCTTTCCTTTGTCAAGAAAACGTCCGTTGTATTGCCACTTCTGAGGTGCTCCCATTCGCCTGCAGGCCACTTTGCACAGCACAACCAATTGGCTTCTGTTCCCAAACCAAAAGAGGTAGGACTGAAAGATGCTGCTGGATCTCTTCAGTGCACAGCAAGCTATGCAACAGAGCCGTCCACATTGCTGTCTCTCTTTCCTTTGTCAAGAAAACGTCCGTTGTATTGCCACTTCGGAGGTGCTCCCATTCGCCTGCAGGCCACTTTGCACAGCACAAACAATTGGCCTCTGTTCCCAAACCAAAAGAGGTACTGAACGATGCTGCTGGATCTCTTCAGTGCACAGCAAGCTATGCAACAGAGCCGTCCACATTGCTGTCTCTCTTTCCTTTGTCAAGAAAACGTCCGTTGTATTGCCACTTCGGAGGTGCTCCCATTCGCCTGCAGGCCACTTTGCACAGCACAACCAATTGGCCTCTGTTCCCAAACCAAAAGAGGTAGGACTGAAAGATGCTGCTGGATCTCTTCAGTGCACAGCAAGCTATGCAACAGAGCCGTCCACATTGCTGTCTCTCTTTCCTTTGTCAAGAAAACGTCCGTTGTATTGCCACTTCGGAGGTGCTCCCATTCGCCTGCAGGCCACTTTGCACAGCACAAACAATTGGCTTCTGTTCCCAAACCAAAAGAGGTAGGACTGAAAGATGCTGCTGATCTCTTCAGTGCACAGCAAGCTATGCAACAGAGCCGTCCACATTGCTGTCTCTCTTTCCTTTGTCAAGAAAACGTCCGTTGTATTGCCACTTCGGAGGTGCTCCCATTCGCCTGCAGGCCACTTTGCACAGCACAAACAATTGGCTCTGTTCCCAAACCAAAAGAGGTAGGACTGAAAGATGCTGCTGGATCTCTTCAGTGCACAGCAAGCTATGCAACAGAGCCGTCCACATTGCTGTCTCTCTTTCCTTTGTCAAGAAAACGTCCGTTGTATTGCCACTTCGGAGGTGCTCCCATTCGCCTGCAGGCCACTTTGCACAGCACAACCAATTGGCCTCTGTTCCCAAACCAAAAGAGGTAGGACTGAAAGATGCTGCTGGATCTCTTCAGTGCACAGCAAGCTATGCAACAGAGCCGTCCACATTGCTGTCTCTCTTTCCTTTGTCAAGAAAACGTCCGTTGTATTGCCACTTCGGAGGTGCTCCCATTCGCCTGCAGGCCACTTTGCACAGCACAACCAATTGGCCTCTGTTCCCAAACCAAAAGAGGTAGGACTGAACGATGCTGCTGGATCTCTTCAGTGCACAGCAAGCTATGCAACAGAGCCGTCCACATTGCTGTCTCTCTTTCCTTTGTCAAGAAAACGTCCGTTGTATTGCCACTTCGGAGGTGCTCCCATTCGCCTGCAGGCCACTTTGCACAGCACAAACAATTGGCCTCTGTTCCCAAACCAAAAGAGGTAGGACTGAAAGATGCTGCTGGATCTCTTCAGTGCACAGCAAGCTATGCAACAGAGCCGTCCACATTGCTGTCTCTCTTTCCTTTGTCAAGAAAACGTCCGTTGTATTGCCACTTCGGAGGTGCTCCCATTCGCCTGCAGGCCACTTTGCACAGCACAACCAATTGGCCTCTGTTCCCAAACCAAAAGAGGTAGGACTGAAAGATGCTGCTGGATCTCTTCAGTGCACAGCAAGCTATGCAACAGAGCCGTCCACATTGCTGTCTCTCTTTCCTTTGTCAAGAAAACGTCCGTTGTATTGCCACTTCGGAGGTGCTCCCATTCGCCTGCAGGCCACTTTGCACAGCACAACAATTGGCCTCTGTTCCCAAACCAAAAGAGGTAGGACTGAAAGATGCTGCTGGATCTCTTCAGTGCACAGCAAGCTATGCAACAGAGCCGTCCACATTGCTGTCTCTCTTTCCTTTGTCAAGAAAACGTCCGTTGTATTGCCACTTCGGAGGTGCTCCCATTCGCCTGCAGGCCAGTTTGCACAGCACAAACAATTGGCCTCTGTTCCCAAACCAAAAGAGGTAGGACTGAACGATGCTGCTGGATCTCTTCAGTGCACAGCAAGCTATGCAACAGAGCCGTCCACATTGCTGTCTCTCTTTCCTTTGTCAAGAAAACGGCCGTTGTATTGCCACTTCGGAGGTGCTCCCATTCGCCTGCAGGCCACTTTGCACAGCACAAACAATTGGCCTCTGTTCCCAAACCAAAAGAGGTAGGACTGAAAGATGCTGCTGGATCTCTTCAGTGCACAGCAAGCTATGCAACAGAGCCTGTCCACATTGCTGTCTCTCTTTCCTTTGTCAAGAAAACGTCCGTTGTATTGCCACTTCGGAGGTGCTCCCATTCGCCTGCAGGCCACTTTGCACAGCACAAACAATTGGCCTCTGTTCCCAAACCAAAAGAGGTAGGACTGAACGATGCTGCTGGATCTCTTCAGTGCACAGCAAGCTATGCAACAGAGCCGTCCACATTGCTGTCTCTCTTTCCTTTGTCAAGAAAACGTCCGTTGTATTGCCACTTCGGAGGTGCTCCCATTCGCCTGCAGGCCACTTTGCACAGCACAACCAATTGGCCTCTGTTCCCAAACCAAAAGAGGTAGGACTGAAAGATGCTGCTGGATCTCTTCAGTGCACAGCAAGCTATGCAACAGAGCCGTCCACATTGCTGTCTCTCTTCCCTTTGTCAAGAAAACGTCCGTTGTATTGCCACTTCGGAGGTGCTCCCATTCGCCTGCAGGCCACTTTGCACAGCACAAACAATTGGCCTCTGTTCCCAAACCAAAAGAGGTAGGACTGAAAGATGCTGCTGGATCTCTTCAGTGCACAGCAAGCTATGCAACAGAGCCGTCCACATTGCTGTCTCTCTTTCCTTTGTCAAGAAAACGTCCGTTGTATTGCCACTTCGGAGGTGCTCCCATTCGCCTGCAGGCCACTTTGCACAGCACAAACAATTGGCCTCTGTTCCCAAACCAAAAGAGGTAGGACTGAAAGATGCTGCTGGATCTCTTCAGTGCACAGCAAGCTATGCAACAGAGCCGTCCACATTGCTGTCTCTCTTTCCTTTGTCAAGAAAACGTCCGTTGTATTGCCACTTCGGAGGTGCTCCCATTCGCCTGCAGGCCACTTTGCACAGCACAACCAATTGGCCTCTGTTCCCAAACCAAAAGAGGTAGGACTGAAAGATGCTGCTGGATCTCTTCAGTGCACAGCAAGCTATGCAACAGAGCCGTCCACATTGCTGTCTCTCTTTCCTTTGTCAAGAAAACGTCCGTTGTATTGCCACTTCGGAGGTGCTCCCATTCGCCTGCAGGCCACTTTGCACAGCACAACCAATTGGCCTCTGTTCCCAAACCAAAAGAGGTAGGACTGAAAGATGCTGCTGGATCTCTTCAGTGCACAGCAAGCTATGCAACAGAGCCGTCCACATTGCTGTCTCTCTTTCCTTTGTCAAGAAAACGTCCGTTGTATTGCCACTTCGGAGGTGCTCCCATTCGCCTGCAGGCCAGTTTGCACAGCACAAACAATTGGCCTCTGTTCCCAAACCAAAAGAGGTAGGACTGAAAGATGCTGCTGGATCTCTTCAGTGCACAGCAAGCTATGCAACAGAGCCGTCCACATTGCTGTCTCTCTTTCCTTTGTCAAGAAAACGGCCGTTGTATTGCCACTTCTGAGGTGCTCCCATTCGCCTGCAGGCCACTTTGCACAGCACAAACAATTGGCCTCTGTTCCCAAACCAAAAGAGGTAGGACTGAACGATGCTGCTGGATCTCTTCAGTGCACAGCAAGCTATGCAACAGAGCCGTGCACATTGCTGTCTCTCTTTCCTTTGTCAAGAAAACGTCCGTTGTATTGCCACTTCGGAGGTGCTCCCATTCGCCTGCAGGCCACTTTGCACAGCACAAACAATTGGCCTCTGTTCCCAAACCAAAAGAGGTAGGACTGAACGATGCTGCTGGATCTCTTCAGTGCACAGCAAGCTATGCAACAGAGCCGTCCACATTGCTGTCTCTCTTTCCTTTGTCAGGAAAACGTCCATTGTATTGCCACTTCGGAGGTGCTCCCATTCGCCTGCAGGCCACTTTGCACAGCACAAACAATTGGCTTCTGTTCCCAAACCAAAAGAGGTAGGACTGAAAGATGCTGCTGGATCTCTTCAGTGCACAGCAAGCTATGCAACAGAGCCGTCCACATTGCTGTCTCTCTTTCCTTTGTCAAGAAAACGTCCGTTGTATTGCCACTTCGGAGGTGCTCCCATTCGCCTGCAGGCCACTTTGCACAGCACAAACAATTGGCCTCTGTTCCCAAACCAAAAGAGGTAGGACTGAAAGATGCTGCTGGATCTCTTCAGTGCACAGCAAGCTATGCAACAGAGCCGTCCACATTGCTGTCTCTCTTTCCTTTGTCAAGAAAACGTCCGTTGTATTGCCACTTCGGAGGTGCTCCCATTCGCCTGCAGGCCACTTTGCACAGCACAAACAATTGGCCTCTGTTCCCAAACCAAAAGAGGTAGGACTGAAAGATGCTGCTGGATCTCTTCAGTGCACAGCAAGCTATGCAACAGAGCCGTCCACATTGCTGTCTCTCTTTCCTTTGTCAGGAAAACGTCCGTTGTATTGCCACTTCTGAGGTGCTCCCATTCGCCTGCAGGCCACTTTGCACAGCACAAACAATTGGCCTCTGTTCCCAAACCAAAAGAGGTAGGACTGAACGATGCTGCTGGATCTCTTCAGTGCACAGCAAGCTATGCAACAGAGCCGTCCACATTGCTGTCTCTCTTTCCTTTGTCAAGAAAACGTCCGTTGTATTGCCACTTCGGAGGTGCTCCCATTCGCCTGCAGGCCACTTTGCACAGCACAAACAATTGGCCTCTGTTCCCAAACCAAAAGAGGTAGGACTGAAAGATGCTGCTGGATCTCTTCAGTGCACAGCAAGCTATGCAACAGAGCCGTCCACATTGCTGTCTCTCTTTCCTTTGTCAAGAAAACGTCCGTTGTATTGCCACTTCGGAGGTGCTCCCATTCGCCTGCAGGCCACTTTGCACAGCACAAACAATTGGCCTCTGTTCCCAAACCAAAAGAGGTAGGACTGAACGATGCTGCTGGATCTCTTCAGTGCACAGCAAGCTATGCAACAGAGCCGTCCACATTGCTGTCTCTCTTTCCTTTGTCAAGAAAACGTCCGTTGTATTGCCACTTCGGAGGTGCTCCCATTCGCCTGCAGGCCACTTTGCACAGCACAAACAATTGGCCTCTGTTCCCAAACCAAAAGAGGTAGGACTGAACGATGCTGCTGGATCTCTTCAGTGCACAGCAAGCTATGCAACAGAGCCGTCCACATTGCTGTCTCTCTTTCCTTTGTCAAGAAAACGTCCGTTGTATTGCCACTTCGGAGGTGCTCCCATTCGCCTGCAGGCCACTTTGCACAGCACAAACAATTGGCCTCTGTTCCCAAACCAAAAGAGGTAGGACTGAAAGATGCTGCTGGATCTCTTCAGTGCACAGCAAGCTATGCAACAGAGCCGTCCACATTGCTGTCTCTCTTTCCTTTGTCAAGAAAACGTCCGTTGTATTGCCACTTCTGAGGTGCTCCCATTGGCCTGCAGGCCAGTTGGCACAGCACAAACAATTGGCCTCTGTTCCCAAACCAAAAGAGGTAGGACTGAAAGATGCTGCTGGATCTCTTCAGTGCACAGCAAGCTATGCAACAGAGCCGTCCACATTGCTGTCTCTCTTTCCTTTGTCAAGAAAACGTCCGTTGTATTGCCGCTTCGGAGGTGCTCCCATTCGCCTGCAGGCCACTTTGCACAGCACAAACAATTGGCCTCTGTTCCCAAACCAAAAGAGGTAGGACTGAAAGATGCTGCTGGATCTCTTCAGTGCACAGCAAGCTATGCAACAGAGCCGTCCACATTGCTGTCTCTCTTTCCTTTGTCAAGAAAACGGCCGTTGTATTGCCACTTCGGAGGTGCTCCCATTCGCCTGCAGGCCACTTTGCACAGCACAAACAATTGGCCTCTGTTCCCAAACCAAAAGAGGTAGGACTGAAAGATGCTGCTGGATCTCTTCAGTGCACAGCAAGCTATGCAACAGAGCCGTCCACATTGCTGTCTCTCTTTCCTTTGTCAAGAAAACATCCGTTGTATTGCCACTTCGGAGGTGCTCCCATTCGCCTGCAGGCCACTTTGCACAGCACAACCAATTGGCCTCTGTTCCCAAACCAAAAGAGGTAGGACTGAAAGATGCTGCTGGATCTCTTCAGTGCACAGCAAGCTATGTCAACAGAGCCGTCCACATTGCTGTCTCTCTTTCCTTTGTCAAGAAAACGTCCGTTGTATTGCCACTTCGGAGGTGCTCCCATTCGCCTGCAGGCCACTTTGCACAGCACAACCAATTGGCCTCTGTTCCCAAACCAAAAGAGGTAGGACTGAACGATGCTGCTGGATCTCTTCAGTGCACAGCAAGCTATGCAACAGAGCCGTCCACATTGCTGTCTCTCTTTCCTTTGTCAAGAAAACGTCCGTTGTATTGCCACTTCGGAGGTGCTCCCATTCGCCTGCAGGCCACTTTGCACAGCACAAACAATTGGCCTCTGTTCCCAAACCAAAAGAGGTAGGACTGAACGATGCTGCTGGATCTCTTCAGTGCACAGCAAGCTATGCAACAGAGCCGTCCACATTGCTGTCTCTCTTTCTTTGTCAAGAAAACGTCCGTTGTATTGCCACTTCGGAGGTGCTCCATTCGCCTGCAGGCCACTTTGCACAGCACAAACAATTGGCTTCTGTTCCCAAACCAAAAGAGGTAGGACTGAAAGATGCTGCTGGATCTCTTCAGTGCACAGCAAGCTATGCAACAGAGCCGTCCACATTGCTGTCTCTCTTTCCTTTGTCAAGAAAACGTCCGTTGTATTGCCACTTCGGAGGTGCTCCCATTCGCCTGCAGGCCACTTTGCACAGCACAAACAATTGGCCTCTGTTCCCAAACCAAAAGAGGTAGGACTGAACGATGCTGCTGGATCTCTTCAGTGCACAGCAAGCTATGCAACAGAGCCGTCCACATTGCTGTCTCTCTTTCCTTTGTCAAGAAAACGTCCGTTGTATTGCCACTTCGGAGGTGCTCCCATTCGCCTGCAGGCCACTTTGCACAGCACAACCAATTGGCCTCTGTTCCCAAACCAAAAGAGGTAGGACTGAAAGATGCTGCTGGATCTCTTCAGTGCACAGCAAGCTATGCAACAGAGCCGTCCACATTGCTGTCTCTCTTTCCTTTGTCAAGAAAACGTCCGTTGTATTGCCACTTCGGAGGTGCTCCCATTCGCCTGCAGGCCACTTTGCACAGCACAAACAATTGGCCTCTGTTCCCAAACCAAAAGAGGTAGGACTGAAAGATGCTGCTGGATCTCTTCAGTGCACAGCAAGCTATGCAACAGAGCCGTCCACATTGCTGTCTCTCTTTCCTTTGTCAAGAAAACGTCCGTTGTATTGCCACTTCGGAGGTGCTCCCATTCGCCTGCAGGCCACTTTGCACAGCACAACCAATTGGCCTCTGTTCCCAAACCAAAAGAGGTAGGACTGAAAGATGCTTGCTGGATCTCTTCAGTGCACAGCAAGCTATGCAACAGAGCCGTCCACATTGCTGTCTCTCTTTCCTTTGTCAAGAAAACGTCCGTTGTATTGCCACTTGGGAGGTGCTCCCATTCGCCTGCAGGCCACTTTGCACAGCACAACCAATTGGCCTCTGTTCCCAAACCAAAAGAGGTAGGACTGAAAGATGCTGCTGGATCTCTTCAGTGCACAGCAAGCTATGCAACAGAGCCGTCCACATTGCTGTCTCTCTTTCCTTTGTCAAGAAAACGTCTGTTGTATTGCCACTTCGGAGGTGCTCCCATTCGCCTGCAGGCCACTTTGCACAGCACAACCAATTGGCCTCTGTTCCCAAACCAAAAGAGGTAGGACTGAACGATGCTGCTGGATCTCTTCAGTGCACAGCAAGCTATGCAACAGAGCCGTCCACATTGCTGTCTCTCTTTCCTTTGTCAAGAAAACGTCCGTTGTATTGCCACTTCGGAGGTGCTCCCATTCGCCTGCAGGCCTCTTTGCACAGCACAACCAATTGGCCTCTGTTCCCAAACCAAAAGAGGTAGGACTGAAAGATGCTGCTGGATCTCTTCAGTGCACAGCAAGCTATGCAACAGAGCCGTCCACATTGCTGTCTCTCTTTCCTTTGTCAAGAAAACGTCTGTTGTATTGCCACTTCGGAGGTGCTCCCATTCGCCTGCAGGCCACTTTGCACAGCACAACCAATTGGCCTCTGTTCCCAAACCAAAAGAGGTAGGACTGAACGATGCTGCTGGATCTCTTCAGTGCACAGCAAGCTATGCAACAGAGCCGTCCACATTGCTGTCTCTCTTTCCTTTGTCAAGAAAACGTCCGTTGTATTGCCACTTCGGAGGTGCTCCCATTCGCCTGCAGGCCTCTTTGCACAGCACAAACAATTGGCCTCTGTTCCCAAACCAAAAGAGGTAGGACTGAAAGATGCTGCTGGATCTCTTCAGTGCACAGCAAGCTATGCAACAGAGCCGTCCACATTGCTGTCTCTCTTTCCTTTGTCAAGAAAACGTCCGTTGTATTGCCACTTCGGAGGTGCTCCCATTCGCCTGCAGGCCACTTTGCACAGCACAACCAATTGGCCTCTGTTCCCAAACCAAAAGAGGTAGGACTGAAAGATGCTGCTGGATCTCTTCAGTGCACAGCAAGCTATGCAACAGAGCCGTCCACATTGCTGTCTCTCTTTCCTTTGTCAAGAAAACGTCCGTTGTATTGCCACTTCGGAGGTGCTCCCATTCGCCTGCAGGCCACTTTGCACAGCACAAACAATTGGCCTCTGTTCCCAAACCAAAAGAGGTAGGACTGAACGATGCTGCTGGATCTCTTCAGTGCACAGCAAGCTATGCAACAGAGCCGTCCACATTGCTGTCTCTCTTTCCTTTGTCAAGAAAACGTCCGTTGTATTGCCACTTCGGAGGTGCTCCCATTCGCCTGCAGGCCACTTTGCACAGCACAAACAATTGGCCTCTGTTCCCAAACCAAAAGAGGTAGGACTGAACGATGCTGCTGGATCTCTTCAGTGCACAGCAAGCTATGCAACAGAGCCGTCCACATTGCTGTCTCTCTTCCTTTGTCAAGAAAACGTCCGTTGTATTGCCACTTCGGAGGTGCTCCCATTCGCCTGCAGGCCACTTTGCACAGCACAACCAATTGGCCTCTGTTCCCAAACCAAAAGAGGTAGGACTGAACGATGCTGCTGGATCTCTTCAGTGCACAGCAAGCTATGCAACAGAGCCGTCCACATTGCTGTCTCTCTTTCCTTTGTCAAGAAAACGTCCGTTGTATTGCCACTTCTGAGGTGCTCCCATTCGCCTGCAGGCCACTTTGCACAGCACAAACAATTGGCCTCTGTTCCCAAACCAAAAGAGGTAGGACTGAAAGATGCTGCTGGATCTCTTCAGTGCACAGCAAGCTATGCAACAGAGCCGTCCACATTGCTGTCTCTCTTTCCTTTGTCAAGAAAACGTCCGTTGTATTGCCGCTTCGGAGGTGCTCCCATTCGCCTGCAGACCACTTTGCACAGCACAAACAATTGGCCTCTGTTCCCAAACCAAAAGAGGTAGGACTGAAAGATGCTGCTGGATCTCTTCAGTGCACAGCAAGCTATGCAACAGAGCCGTCCACATTGCTGTCTCTCTTTCCTTTGTCAAGAAAACGGCCGTTGTATTGCCACTTCGGAGGTGCTCCCATTCGCCTGCAGGCCACTTTGCACAGCACAAACAATTGGCCTCTGTTCCCAAACCAAAAGAGGTAGGACTGAAAGATGCTGCTGGATCTCTTCAGTGCACAGCAAGCTATGCAACAGAGCCGTCCACATTGCTGTCTCTCTTTCCTTTGTCATGAAAACATCCGTTGTATTGCCACTTCGGAGGTGCTCCCATTCGCCTGCAGGCCACTTTGCACAGCACAACCAATTGGCCTCTGTTCCCAAACCAAAAGAGGTAGGACTGAAAGATGCTGCTGGATCTCTTCAGTGCACAGCAAGCTATGCAACAGAGCCGTCCACATTGCTGTCTCTCTTTCCTTTGTCAAGAAAACGTCCGTTGTATTGCCACTTCGGAGGTGCTCCCATTCGCCTGCAGGCCACTTTGCACAGCACAACCAATTGGCCTCTGTTCCCAAACCAAAAGAGGTAGGACTGAACGATGCTGCTGGATCTCTTCAGTGCACAGCAAGCTATGCAACAGAGCCGTCCACATTGCTGTCTCTCTTTCCTTTGTCAAGAAAACGTCCGTTGTATTGCCACTTCTGAGGTGCTCCCATTCGCCTGCAGGCCACTTTGCACAGCACAAACAATTGGCCTCTGTTCCCAAACCAAAAGAGGTAGGACTGAACGATGCTGCTGGATCTCTTCAGTGCACAGCAAGCTATGCAACAGAGCCGTCCACATTGCTGTCTCTCTTTCCTTTGTCAAGAAAACGTCCGTTGTATTGCCACTTCGGAGGTGCTCCCATTCGCCTGCAGGCCACTTTGCACAGCACAAACAATTGGCTTCTGTTCCCAAACCAAAAGAGGTAGGACTGAAAGATGCTGCTGGATCTCTTCAGTGCACAGCAAGCTATGCAACAGAGCCGTCCACATTGCTGTCTCTCTTTCCTTTGTCAAGAAAACGTCCGTTGTATTGCCACTTCTGAGGTGCTCCCATTCGCCTGCAGGCCACTTTGCACAGCACAAACAATTGGCCTCTGTTCCCAAACCAAAAGAGGTAGGACTGAAAGATGCTGCTGGATCTCTTCAGTGCACAGCAAGCTATGCAACAGAGCCGTCCACATTGCTGTCTCTCTTTCCTTTGTCAAGAAAACGTCCGTTGTATTGCCACTTCGGAGGTGCTCCCATTCGCCTGCAGGCCACTTTGCACAGCACAAACAATTGGCCTCTGTTCCCAAACCAAAAGAGGTAGGACTGAAAGATGCTGCTGGATCTCTTCAGTGCACAGCAAGCTATGCAACAGAGCCGTCCACATTGCTGTCTCTCTTTCCTTTGTCAAGAAAACGTCCGTTGTATTGCCACTTCGGAGGTGCTCCCATTCGCCTGCAGGCCACTTTGCACAGCACAACCAATTGGCCTCTGTTCCCAAACCAAAAGAGGTAGGACTGAAAGATGCTGCTGGATCTCTTCAGTGCACAGCAAGCTATGCAACAGAGCCGTCCACATTGCTGTCTCTCTTTCCTTTGTCAAGAAAACGTCCGTTGTATTGCCACTTCGGAGGTGCTCCCATTCGCCTGCAGGCCACTTTGCACAGCACAACCAATTGGCCTCTGTTCCCAAACCAAAAGAGGTAGGACTGAAAGATGCTGCTGGATCTCTTCAGTGCACAGCAAGCTATGCAACAGAGCCGTCCACATTGCTGTCTCTCTTTCCTTTGTCAAGAAAACGTCTGTTGTATTGCCACTTCGGAGGTGCTCCCATTCGCCTGCAGGCCACTTTGCACAGCACAACCAATTGGCCTCTGTTCCCAAACCAAAAGAGGTAGGACTGAACGATGCTGCTGGATCTCTTCAGTGCACAGCAAGCTATGCAACAGAGCCGTCCACATTGCTGTCTCTCTTTCCTTTGTCAAGAAAACGTCCGTTGTATTGCCACTTCGGAGGTGCTCCCATTCGCCTGCAGGCCTCTTTGCACAGCACAACCAATTGGCCTCTGTTCCCAAACCAAAAGAGGTAGGACTGAAAGATGCTGCTGGATCTCTTCAGTGCACAGCAAGCTATGCAACAGAGCCGTCCACATTGCTGTCTCTCTTTCCTTTGTCAAGAAAACGTCTGTTGTATTGCCACTTCGGAGGTGCTCCCATTCGCCTGCAGGCCACTTTGCACAGCACAACCAATTGGCCTCTGTTCCCAAACCAAAAGAGGTAGGACTGAACGATGCTGCTGGATCTCTTCAGTGCACAGCAAGCTATGCAACAGAGCCGTCCACATTGCTGTCTCTCTTTCCTTTGTCAAGAAAACGTCCGTTGTATTGCCACTTCGGAGGTGCTCCCATTCGCCTGCAGGCCTCTTTGCACAGCACAAACAATTGGCCTCTGTTCCCAAACCAAAAGAGGTAGGACTGAAAGATGCTGCTGGATCTCTTCAGTGCACAGCAAGCTATGCAACAGAGCCGTCCACATTGCTGTCTCTCTTTCCTTTGTCAAGAAAACGTCCGTTGTATTGCCACTTCGGAGGTGCTCCCATTCGCCTGCAGGCCACTTTGCACAGCACAACCAATTGGCCTCTGTTCCCAAACCAAAAGAGGTAGGACTGAAAGATGCTGCTGGATCTCTTCAGTGCACAGCAAGCTATGCAACAGAGCCGTCCACATTGCTGTCTCTCTTTCCTTTGTCAAGAAAACGTCCGTTGTATTGCCACTTCGGAGGTGCTCCCATTCGCCTGCAGGCCACTTTGCACAGCACAAACAATTGGCCTCTGTTCCCAAACCAAAAGAGGTAGGACTGAACGATGCTGCTGGATCTCTTCAGTGCACAGCAAGCTATGCAACAGAGCCGTCCACATTGCTGTCTCTCTTTCCTTTGTCAAGAAAACGTCCGTTGTATTGCCACTTCGGAGGTGCTCCCATTCGCCTGCAGGCCACTTTGCACAGCACAAACAATTGGCCTCTGTTCCCAAACCAAAAGAGGTAGGACTGAACGATGCTGCTGGATCTCTTCAGTGCACAGCAAGCTATGCAACAGAGCCGTCCACATTGCTGTCTCTCTTCCCTTTGTCAAGAAAACGTCCGTTGTATTGCCACTTCGGAGGTGCTCCCATTCGCCTGCAGGCCACTTTGCACAGCACAAACAATTGGCCTCTGTTCCCAAACCAAAAGAGGTAGGACTGAACGATGCTGCTGGATCTCTTCAGTGCACAGCAAGCTATGCAACAGAGCCGTCCACATTGCTGTCTCTCTTTCCTTTGTCAAGAAAACGTCCGTTGTATTGCCACTTCGGAGGTGCTCCCATTCGCCTGCAGGCCACTTTGCACAGCACAAACAATTGGCCTCTGTTCCCAAACCAAAAGAGGTAGGACTGAAAGATGCTGCTGGATCTCTTCAGTGCACAGCAAGCTATGCAACAGAGCCGTCCACATTGCTGTCTCTCTTTCCTTTGTCAAGAAAACGTCCGTTGTATTGCCACTTCGGAGGTGCTCCCATTCGCCTGCAGGCCACTTTGCACAGCACAACCAATTGGCCTCTGTTCCCAAACCAAAAGAGGTAGGACTGAAAGATGCTGCTGGATCTCTTCAGTGCACAGCAAGCTATGCAACAGAGCCGTCCACATTGCTGTCTCTCTTTCCTTTGTCAAGAAAACGTCCGTTGTATTGCCACTTCTGAGGTGCTCCCATTCGCCTGCAGGCCACTTTGCACAGCACAAACAATTGGCCTCTGTTCCCAAACCAAAAGAGGTAGGACTGAAAGATGCTGCTGGATCTCTTCAGTGCACAGCAAGCTATGCAACAGAGCCGTCTACATTGCTGTCTCTCTTTCCTTTGTCAAGAAAACGTCCATTGTATTGCCACTTCGGAGGTGCTCCCATTCGCCTGCAGGCCACTTTGCACAGCACAACCAATTGGCCTCTGTTCCCAAACCAAAAGAGGTAGGACTGAAAGATGCTGCTGGGTCTCTTCAGTGCACAGCAAGCTATGCAACAGAGCCGTCCACATTGCTGTCTCTCTTTCCTTTGTCAAGAAAACGTCCGTTGTATTGCCACTTCGGAGGTGCTCCCATTCGCCTGCAGGCCACTTTGCACAGCACAACCAATTGGCCTCTGTTCCCAAACCAAAAGAGGTAGGACTGAAAGATGCTGCTGGATCTCTTCAGTGCACAGCAAGCTATGCAACAGAGCCGTCCACATTGCTGTCTCTCTTTCCTTTGTCAAGAAAACGTCCGTTGTATTGCCACTTCGGAGGTGCTCCCATTCGCCTGCAGGCCACTTTGCACAGCACAAACAATTGGCCTCTGTTCCCAAACCAAAAGAGGTAGGACTGAAAGATGCTGCTGGATCTCTTCAGTGCACAGCAAGCTATGCAACAGAGCCGTCCACATTGCTGTCTCTCTTTCCTTTGTCAAGAAAACGTCCGTTGTATTGCCACTTCGGAGGTGTTCCCATTCGCCTGCAGGCCACTTTGCACAGCACAACCAATTGGCCTCTGTTCCCAAACCAAAAGAGGTAGGACTGAACGATGCTGCTGGATCTCTTCAGTGCACAGCAAGCTATGCAACAGAGCCGTGCACATTGCTGTCTCTCTTTCCTTTGTCAAGAAAACGTCCGTTGTATTGCCACTTCGGAGGTGCTCCCATTCGCCTGCAGGCCACTTTGCACAGCACAAACAATTGGCCTCTGTTCCCAAACCAAAAGAGGTAGGACAGAACGATGCTGCTGGATCTCTTCAGTGCACAGCAAGCTATGCAACAGAGCCGTCCACATTGCTGTCTCTCTTTCCTTTGTCAGGAAAACGTCCATTGTATTGCCACTTCGGAGGTGCTCCCATTCGCCTGCAGGCCACTTTGCACAGCACAACCAATTGGCCTCTGTTCCCAAACCAAAAGAGGTAGGACTGAAAGATGCTGCTGGATCTCTTCAGTGCACAGCAAGCTATGCAACAGAGCCGTCCACATTGCTGTCTCTCTTCCATTTGTCAAGAAAACGTCCGTTGTATTGCCACTTCGGAGGTGCTCCCATTCACCTGCAGGCCACTTTGCACAGCACAAACAATTGGCCTCTGTTCCCAAACCAAAAGAGGTAGGACTGAACGATGCTGCTGGATCTCTTCAGTGCACAGCAAGCTATGCAACAGAGCCGTCCACATTGCTGTCTCTCTTTCCTTTGTCAAGAAAACGTCCGTTGTATTGCCACTTCTGAGGTGCTCCCATTCGCCTGCAGGCCACTTTGCACAGCACAAACAATTGGCCTCTGTTCCCAAACCAAAAGAGGTAGGACTGAAAGATGCTGCTGGATCTCTTCAGTGCACAGCAAGCTATGCAACAGAGCCGTCCACATTGCTGTCTCTCTTTCCTTTGTCAAGAAAACGTCCGTTGTATTGCCGCTTCGGAGGTGCTCCCATTCGCCTGCAGACCACTTTGCACAGCACAAACAATTGGCCTCTGTTCCCAAACCAAAAGAGGTAGGACTGAAAGATGCTGCTGGATCTCTTCAGTGCACAGCAAGCTATGCAACAGAGCCGTCCACATTGCTGTCTCTCTTTCCTTTGTCAAGAAAACGGCCGTTGTATTGCCACTTCGGAGGTGCTCCCTTTCGCCTGCAGGCCACTTTGCACAGCACAAACAATTGGCCTCTGTTCCCAAACCAAAAGAGGTAGGACTGAAAGATGCTGCTGGATCTCTTCAGTGCACAGCAAGCTATGCAACAGAGCCGTCCACATTGCTGTCTCTCTTTCCTTTGTCAAGAAAACATCCGTTGTATTGCCACTTCGGAGGTGCTCCCATTCGCCTGCAGGCCACTTTGCACAGCACAACCAATTGGCCTCTGTTCCCAAACCAAAAGAGGTAGGACTGAAAGATGCTGCTGGATCTCTTCAGTGCACAGCAAGCTATGCAACAGAGCCGTCCACATTGCTGTCTCTCTTTCCTTTGTCAAGAAAACGTCCGTTGTATTGCCACTTCGGAGGTGCTCCCATTCGCCTGCAGGCCACTTTGCACAGCACAACCAATTGGCCTCTGTTCCCAAACCAAAAGAGGTAGGACTGAACGATGCTGCTGGATCTCTTCAGTGCACAGCAAGCTATGCAACAGAGCCGTCCACATTGCTGTCTCTCTTTCCTTTGTCAAGAAAACGTCCGTTGTATTGCCACTTCGGAGGTGCTCCCATTCGCCTGCAGGCCACTTTGCACAGCACAACCAATTGGCCTCTGTTCCCAAACCAAAAGAGGTAGGACTGAACGATGCTGCTGGATCTCTTCAGTGCACAGCAAGCTATGCAACAGAGCCGTCCACATTGCTGTCTCTCTTTCCTTTGTCAAGAAAACGTCCGTTGTATTGCCACTTCGGAGGTGCTCCCATTCGCCTGCAGGCCACTTTGCACAGCACAACCAATTGGCCTCTGTTCCCAAACCAAAAGAGGTAGGACTGAAAGATGCTGCTGGATCTCTTCAGTGCACAGCAAGCTATGCAACAGAGCCGTCCACATTGCTGTCTCTCTTTCCTTTGTCAAGAAAACGTCCGTTGTATTGCCACTTCTGAGGTGCTCCCATTCGCCTGCAGGCCACTTTGCACAGCACAAACAATTGGCCTCTGTTCCCAAACCAAAAGAGGTAGGACTGAACGATGCTGCTGGATCTCTTCAGTGCACAGCAAGCTATGCAACAGAGCCGTCCACATTGCTGTCTCTCTTTCCTTTGTCAAGAAAACATCCGTTGTATTGCCACTTCGGAGGTGCTCCCATTCGCCTGCAGGCCACTTTGCACAGCACAACCAATTGGCCTCTGTTCCCAAACCAAAAGAGGTAGGACTGAAAGATGCTGCTGGATCTCTTCAGTGCACAGCAAGCTATGCAACAGAGCCGTCCACATTGCTGTCTCTCTTTCCTTTGTCAAGAAAACGTCCGTTGTATTGCCACTTCGGAGGTGCTCCCATTCGCCTGCAGGCCACTTTGCACAGCACAACCAATTGGCCTCTGTTCCCAAACCAAAAGAGGTAGGACTGAACGATGCTGCTGGATCTCTTCAGTGCACAGCAAGCTATGCAACAGAGCCGTCCACATTGCTGTCTCTCTTTCCTTTGTCAAGAAAACGTCCGTTGTATTGCCACTTCGGAGGTGCTCCCATTCGCCTGCAGGCCACTTTGCACAGCACAACCAATTGGCCTCTGTTCCCAAACCAAAAGAGGTAGGACTGAACGATGCTGCTGGATCTCTTCAGTGCACAGCAAGCTATGCAACAGAGCCGTCCACATTGCTGTCTCTCTTTCCTTTGTCAAGAAAACGTCCGTTGTATTGCCACTTCGGAGGTGCTCCCATTCGCCTGCAGGCCACTTTGCACAGCACAACCAATTGGCCTCTGTTCCCAAACCAAAAGAGGTAGGACTGAAAGATGCTGCTGGATCTCTTCAGTGCACAGCAAGCTATGCAACAGAGCCGTCCACATTGCTGTCTCTCTTTCCTTTGTCAAGAAAACGTCCGTTGTATTGCCACTTCTGAGGTGCTCCCATTCGCCTGCAGGCCACTTTGCACAGCACAAACAATTGGCCTCTGTTCCCAAACCAAAAGAGGTAGGACTGAACGATGCTGCTGGATCTCTTCAGTGCACAGCAAGCTATGCAACAGAGCCGTCCACATTGCTGTCTCTCTTTCCTTTGTCAAGAAAACGTCCGTTGTATTGCCACTTCGGAGGTGCTCCCATTCGCCTGCAGGCCTCTTTGCACAGCACAAACAATTGGCCTCTGTTCCCAAACCAAAAGAGGTAGGACTGAAAGATGCTGCTGGATCTCTTCAGTGCACAGCAAGCTATGCAACAGAGCCGTCCACATTGCTGTCTCTCTTTCCTTTGTCAAGAAAACGTCCGTTGTATTGCCACTTCTGAGGTGCTCCCATTCGCCTGCAGGCCACTTTGCACAGCACAAACAATTGGCCTCTGTTCCCAAACCAAAAGAGGTAGGACTGAACGATGCTGCTGGATCTCTTCAGTGCACAGCAAGCTATGCAACAGAGCCGTCCACATTGCTGTCTCTCTTTCCTTTGTCAAGAAAACGTCCGTTGTATTGCCACTTCGGAGGTGCTCCCATTCGCCTGCAGGCCACTTTGCACAGCACAACCAATTGGCCTCTGTTCCCAAACCAAAAGAGGTAGGACTGAAAGATGCTGCTGGATCTCTTCAGTGCACAGCAAGCTATGCAACAGAGCCGTCCACATTGCTGTCTCTCTTTCCTTTGTCAAGAAAACGTCCGTTGTATTGCCACTTGGGAGGTGCTCCCATTCGCCTGCAGGCCACTTTGCACAGCACAACCAATTGGCCTCTGTTCCCAAACCAAAAGAGGTAGGACTGAAAGATGCTGCTGGATCTCTTCAGTGCACAGCAAGCTATGCAACAGAGCCGTCCACATTGCTGTCTCTCTTTCCTTTGTCAAGAAAACGTCTGTTGTATTGCCACTTCGGAGGTGCTCCCATTCGCCTGCAGGCCACTTTGCACAGCACAACCAATTGGCCTCTGTTCCCAAACCAAAAGAGGTAGGACTGAAAGATGCTGCTGGATCTCTTCAGTGCACAGCAAGCTATGCAACAGAGCCGTCCACATTGCTGTCTCTCTTTCCTTTGTCAAGAAAACGTCCGTTGTATTGCCACTTCGGAGGTGCTCCCATTCGCCTGCAGGCCTCTTTGCACAGCACAACCAATTGGCCTCTGTTCCCAAACCAAAAGAGGTAGGACTGAAAGATGCTGCTGGATCTCTTCAGTGCACAGCAAGCTATGCAACAGAGCCGTCCACATTGCTGTCTCTCTTTCCTTTGTCAAGAAAACGTCTGTTGTATTGCCACTTCGGAGGTGCTCCCATTCGCCTGCAGGCCACTTTGCACAGCACAACCAATTGGCCTCTGTTCCCAAACCAAAAGAGGTAGGACTGAACGATGCTGCTGGATCTCTTCAGTGCACAGCAAGCTATGCAACAGAGCCGTCCACATTGCTGTCTCTCTTTCCTTTGTCAAGAAAACGTCCGTTGTATTGCCACTTCGGAGGTGCTCCCATTCGCCTGCAGGCCTCTTTGCACAGCACAAACAATTGGCCTCTGTTCCCAAACCAAAAGAGGTAGGACTGAAAGATGCTGCTGGATCTCTTCAGTGCACAGCAAGCTATGCAACAGAGCCGTCCACATTGCTGTCTCTCTTTCCTTTGTCAAGAAAACGTCCGTTGTATTGCCACTTCGGAGGTGCTCCCATTCGCCTGCAGGCCACTTTGCACAGCACAACCAATTGGCCTCTGTTCCCAAACCAAAAGAGGTAGGACTGAACGATGCTGCTGGATCTCTTCAGTGCACAGCAAGCTATGCAACAGAGCCGTCCACATTGCTGTCTCTCTTTCCTTTGTCAAGAAAACGTCCGTTGTATTGCCACTTCGGAGGTGCTCCCATTCGCCTGCAGGCCACTTTGCACAGCACAAACAATTGGCCTCTGTTCCCAAACCAAAAGAGGTAGGACTGAACGATGCTGCTGGATCTCTTCAGTGCACAGCAAGCTATGCAACAGAGCCGTCCACATTGCTGTCTCTCTTCCCTTTGTCAAGAAAACGTCCGTTGTATTGCCACTTGGGAGGTGCTCCCATTCGCCTGCAGGCCACTTTGCACAGCACAAACAATTGGCCTCTGTTCCCAAACCAAAAGAGGTAGGACTGAACGATGCTGCTGGATCTCTTCAGTGCACAGCAAGCTATGCAACAGAGCCGTCCACATTGCTGTCTCTCTTTCCTTTGTCAAGAAAACGTCCGTTGTATTGCCACTTCGGAGGTGCTCCCATTCGCCTGCAGGCCACTTTGCACAGCACAACCAATTGGCCTCTGTTCCCAAACCAAAAGAGGTAGGACTGAAAGATGCTGCTGGATCTCTTCAGTGCACAGCAAGCTATGCAACAGAGCCGTCCACATTGCTGTCTCTCTTTCCTTTGTCAAGAAAACGTCCGTTGTATTGCCACTTCGGAGGTGCTCCCATTCGCCTGCAGGCCACTTTGCACAGCACAACCAATTGGCCTCTGTTCCCAAACCAAAAGAGGTAGGACTGAAAGATGCTGCTGGATCTCTTCAGTGCACAGCAAGCTATGCAACAGAGCCGTCCACATTGCTGTCTCTCTTTCCTTTGTCAAGAAAACGTCCGTTGTATTGCCACTTCTGAGGTGCTCCCATTCGCCTGCAGGCCACTTTGCACAGCACAAACAATTGGCCTCTGTTCCCAAACCAAAAGAGGTAGGACTGAAAGATGCTGCTGGATCTCTTCAGTGCACAGCAAGCTATGCAACAGAGCCGTCTACATTGCTGTCTCTCTTTCCTTTGTCAAGAAAACGTCCGTTGTATTGCCACTTCGGAGGTGCTCCCATTCGCCTGCAGGCCACTTTGCACAGCACAAACAATTGGCCTCTGTTCCCAAACCAAAAGAGGTAGGACTGAAAGATGCTGCTGGATCTCTTCAGTGCACAGCAAGCTATGCAACAGAGCCGTCCACATTGCTGTCTCTCTTTCCTTTGTCAAGAAAACGTCCGTTGTATTGCCACTTCGGAGGTGCTCCCATTCGCCTGCAGGCCACTTTGCACAGCACAACCAATTGGCCTCTGTTCCCAAACCAAAAGAGGTAGGACTGAAAGATGCTGCTGGATCTCTTCAGTGCACAGCAAGCTATGCAACAGAGCCGTCCACATTGCTGTCTCTCTTTCCTTTGTCAAGAAAACGTCCGTTGTATTGCCACTTCTGAGGTGCTCCCATTCGCCTGCAGGCCACTTTGCACAGCACAAACAATTGGCCTCTGTTCCCAAACCAAAAGAGGTAGGACTGAAAGATGCTGCTGGATCTCTTCAGTGCACAGCAAGCTATGCAACAGAGCCGTCCACATTGCTGTCTCTCTTTCCTTTGTCAAGAAAACGTCCGTTGTATTGCCACTTCGGAGGTGTTCCCATTCGCCTGCAGGCCACTTTGCACAGCACAACCAATTGGCCTCTGTTCCCAAACCAAAAGAGGTAGGACTGAACGATGCTGCTGGATCTCTTCAGTGCACAGCAAGCTATGCAACAGAGCCGTCCACATTGCTGTCTCTCTTTCCTTGGTCAAGAAAACGTCCGTTGTATTGCCACTTCGGAGGTGCTCCCATTCGCCTGCAGGCCACTTTGCACAGCACAAACAATTGGCCTCTGTTCCCAAACCAAAAGAGGTAGGACTGAACGATGCTGCTGGATCTCTTCAGTGCACAGCAAGCTATGCAACAGAGCCGTCCACATTGCTGTCTCTCTTCCTTTGTCAAGAAAACGTCCGTTGTATTGCCACTTCGGAGGTGCTCCCATTCGCCTGCAGGCCACTTTGCACAGCACAAACAATTGGCCTCTGTTCCCAAACCAAAAGAGGTAGGACTGAACGATGCTGCTGGATCTCTTCAGTGCACAGCAAGCTATGCAACAGAGCCGTCCACATTGCTGTCTCTCTTTCCTTTGTCAAGAAAACGTCCGTTGTATTGCCACTTCTGAGGTGCTCCCATTCGCCTGCAGGCCACTTTGCGCAGCGCAAACAATTGGCCTGTGTTCCCAAACCAAAAGAGGTAGGACTGAAAGATGCTGCTGGATCTCTTCAGTGCACAGCAAGCTATGCAACAGAGCCGTCCACATTGCTGTCTCTCTTTCCTTTGTCAAGAAAACGTCCGTTGTATTTCCACTTCTGAGGTGCTCCCATTCGCCTGCAGGCCACTTTGCACAGCACAACCAATTGGCCTCTGTTCCCAAACCAAAAGAGGTAGGACTGAAAGATGCTGCTGGATCTCTTCAGTGCACAGCAAGCTATGCAACAGAGCCGTCCACATTGCTGTCTCTCTTTCCTTTGTCAAGAAAACGTCCGTTGTATTGCCACTTCTGAGGTGCTCCCATTCGCCTGCAGGCCACTTTGCACAGCACAAACAATTGGCCTCTGTTCCCAAACCAAAAGAGGTAGGACTGAAAGATGCTGCTGGATCTCTTCAGTGCACAGCAAGCTATGCAACAGAGCCGTCCACATTGCTGTCTCTCTTTCCTTTGTCAAGAAAACGTCCGTTGTATTGCCACTTCGGAGGTGCTCCCATTCGCCTGCAGGCCACTTTGCACAGCACAAACAATTGGCTTCTGTTCCCAAACCAAAAGAGGTAGGACTGAAAGATGCTGCTGGATCTCTTCAGTGCACAGCAAGCTATGCAACAGAGCCGTCCACATTGCTGTCTCTCTTTCCTTTGTCAAGAAAACGTCCGTTGTATTGCCACTTCGGAGGTGCTCCCATTCGCCTGCAGGCCACTTTGCACAGCACAACCAATTGGCCTCTGATCCCAAACCAAAAGAGGTAGGACTGAAAGATGCTGCTGGATCTCTTCAGTGCACAGCAAGCTATGCAACAGAGCCGTCCACATTGCTGTCTCTCTTTCCTTTGTCAAGAAAACGTCCGTTGTATTGCCACTTCGGAGGTGCTCCCATTCGCCTGCAGGCCACTTTGCACAGCACAACCAATTGGCCTCTGTTCCCAAACCAAAAGAGGTAGGACTGAAAGATGCTGCTGGATCTCTTCAGTGCACAGCAAGCTATGCAACAGAGCCGTCCACATTGCTGTCTCTCTTTCCTTTGTCAAGAAAACGTCCGTTGTATTGCCACTTCGGAGGTGCTCCCATTCGCCTGCAGGCCACTTTGCACAGCACAAACAATTGGCCTCTGTTCCCAAACCAAAAGAGGTAGGACTGAAAGATGCTGCTGGATCTCTTCAGTGCACAGCAAGCTATGCAACAGAGCCGTCCACATTGCTGTCTCTCTTTCCTTTGTCAAGAAAACGTCCGTTGTATTGCCACTTCGGAGGTGCTCCCATTCGCCTGCAGGCCACTTTGCACAGCACAAACAATTGGCCTCTGTTCCCAAACCAAAAGAGGTAGGACTGAACGATGCTGCTGGATCTCTTCAGTGCACAGCAAGCTATGCAACAGAGCCGTCCACATTGCTGTCTCTCTTTCCTTTGTCAAGAAAACGTCCGTTGTATTGCCACTTCGGAGGTGCTCCCATTCGCCTGCAGGCCACTTTGCACAGCACAACCAATTGGCCTCTGTTCCCAAACCAAAAGAGGTAGGACTGAAAGATGCTGCTGGATCTCTTCAGTGCACAGCAAGCTATGCAACAGAGCCGTCCACATTGCTGTCTCTCTTTCCTTTGTCAAGAAAACGTCCGTTGTATTGCCACTTTGGAGGTGCTCCCATTCGCCTGCAGGCCACTTTGCACAGCACAAACAATTGGCTTCTGTTCCCAAACCAAAAGAGGTAGGACTGAAAGATGCTGCTGGATCTCTTCAGTGCACAGCAAGCTATGCAACAGAGCCGTCCACATTGCTGTCTCTCTTTCCTTTGTCAAGAAAACGTCCGTTGTATTGCCACTTCGGAGGTGCTCCCATTCGCCTGCAGGCCACTTTGCACAGCACAACCAATTGGCCTCTGTTCCCAAACCAAAAGAGGTAGGACTGAACGATGCTGCTGGATCTCTTCAGTGCACAGCAAGCTATGCAACAGAGCCGTCCACATTGCTGTCTCTCTTTCCTTTGTCAAGAAAACGTCCGTTGTATTGCCACTTCGGAGGTGCTCCCATTCGCCTGCAGGCCACTTTGCACAGCACAACCAATTGGCCTCTGTTCCCAAACCAAAAGAGGTAGGACTGAAAGATGCTGCTGGATCTCTTCAGTGCACAGCAAGCTATGCAACAGAGCCGTCCACATTGCTGTCTCTCTTCCCTTTGTCAAGAAAACGTCCGTTGTATTGCCACTTCGGAGGTGCTCCCATTCGCCTGCAGGCCACTTTGCACAGCACAACCAATTGGCCTCTGTTCCCAAACCAAAAGAGGTAGGACTGAAAGATGCTGCTGGATCTCTTCAGTGCACAGCAAGCTATGCAACAGAGCCGTCCACATTGCTGTCTCTCTTCCCTTTGTCAAGAAAACGTCCGTTGTATTGCCACTTCGGAGGTGCTCCCATTCGCCTGCAGGCCACTTTGCACAGCACAACCAATTGGCCTCTGTTCCCAAACCAAAAGAGGTAGGACTGAAAGATGCTGCTGGATCTCTTCAGTGCACAGCAAGCTATGCAACAGAGCCGTCCACATTGCTGTCTCTCTTTCCTTTGTCAAGAAAACGTCCGTTGTATTGCCACTTCGGAGGTGCTCCCATTCGCCTGCAGGCCACTTTGCACAGCACAAACAATTGGCCTCTGTTCCCAAACCAAAAGAGGTAGGACTGAACGATGCTGCTGGATCTCTTCAGTGCACAGCAAGCTATGCAACAGAGCCGTCCACATTGCTGTCTCTCTTCCCTTTGTCAAGAAAACGTCCGTTGTATTGCCACTTCGGAGGTGCTCCCATTCGCCTGCAGGCCACTTTGCACAGCACAACCAATTGGCCTCTGTTCCCAAACCAAAAGAGGTAGGACTGAAAGATGCTGCTGGATCTCTTCAGTGCACAGCAAGCTATGCAACAGAGCCGTCCACATTGCTGTCTCTCTTTCCTTTGTCAAGAAAACGTCCGTTGTATTGCCACTTCTGAGGTGCTCCCATTCGCCTGCAGGCCACTTTGCACAGCACAAGCAATTGGCCTCTGTTCCCAAACCAAAAGAGGTAGGACTGAAAGATGCTGCTGGATCTCTTCAGTGCACAGCAAGCTATGCAACAGAGCCGTCCACATTGCTGTCTCTCTTTCCTTTGTCAAGAAAACGTCCGTTGTATTGCCACTTCGGAGGTGCTCCCATTCGCCTGCAGGCCACTTTGCACAGCACAACCAATTGGCCTCTGTTCCCAAACCAAAAGAGGTAGGACTGAAAGATGCTGCTGGATCTCTTCAGTGCACAGCAAGCTATGCAACAGAGCCGTCCACATTGCTGTCTCTCTTCCCTTTGTCAAGAAAACGTCCGTTGTATTGCCACTTCGGAGGTTCTCCCATTCGCCTGCAGGCCACTTTGCACAGCACAACCAATTGGCCTCTGTTCCCAAACCAAAAGAGGTAGGACTGAAAGATGCTGCTGGATCTCTTCAGTGCACAGCAAGCTATGCAACAGAGCCGTCCACATTGCTGTCTCTCTTTCCTTTGTCAAGAAAACGTCCGTTGTATTGCCACTTCGGAGGTGCTCCCATTCGCCTGCAGGCCACTTTGCACAGCACAACCAATTGGCCTCTGTTCCCAAACCAAAAGAGGTAGGACTGAAAGATGCTGCTGGATCTCTTCAGTGCACAGCAAGCTATGCAACAGAGCCGTCCACATTGCTGTCTCTCTTTCCTTTGTCAAGAAAACGTCCGTTGTATTGCCACTTCGGAGGTGCTCCCATTTGCCTGCAGGCCACTTTGCACAGCACAAACAATTGGCCTCTGTTCCCAAACCAAAAGAGGTAGGACTGAAAGATGCTGCTGGATCTCTTCAGTGCACAGCAAGCTATGCAACAGAGCCGTCCACATTGCTGTCTCTCTTCCCTTTGTCAAGAAAACGTCCGTTGTATTGCCACTTCTGAGGTGCTCCCATTCGCCTGCAGGCCACTTTGCACAGCACAACCAATTGGCCTCTGTTCCCAAACCAAAAGAGGTAGGACTGAAAGATGCTGCTGGATCTCTTCAGTGCACAGCAAGCTATGCAACAGAGCCGTCCACATTGCTGTCTCTCTTTCCTTTGTCAAGAAAACGTCCGTTGTATTGCCACTTCGGAGGTGCTCCCATTCGCCTGCAGGCCACTTTGCACAGCACAAACAATTGGCCTCTGTTCCCAAACCAAAAGAGGTAGGACTGAAAGATGCTGCTGGATCTCTTCAGTGCACAGCAAGCTATGCAACAGAGCCGTCCACATTGCTGTCTCTCTTTCTTTGTCAAGAAAACGTCCGTTGTATTGCCACTTCTGAGGTGCTCCCATTCGCCTGCAGGCCACTTTGCACAGCACAACCAATTGGCCTCTGTTCCCAAACCAAAAGAGGTAGGACTGAAAGATGCTGCTGGATCTCTTCAGTGCACAGCAAGCTATGCAACAGAGCCGTCCACATTGCTGTCTCTCTTTCCTTTGTCAAGAAAACGTCCGTTGTATTGCCACTTCGGAGGTGCTCCCATTCGCCTGCAGGCCACTTTGCACAGCACAACCAATTGGCCTCTGTTCCCAAACCAAAAGAGGTAGGACTGAAAGATGCTGCTGGATCTCTTCAGTGCACAGCAAGCTATGCAACAGAGCCGTCCACATTGCTGTCTCTCTTTCCTTTGTCAAGAAAACGTCCGTTGTATTGCCACTTCTGAGGTGCTCCCATTCGCCTGCAGGCCACTTTGCACAGCACAAACAATTGGCCTCTGTTCCCAAACCAAAAGAGGTAGGACTGAAAGATGCTGCTGGATCTCTTCAGTGCACAGCAAGCTATGCAACAGAGCCGTCCACATTGCTGTCTCTCTTTCCTTTGTCAAGAAAACGTCCGTTGTATTGCCACTTCGGAGGTGCTCCCATTCGCCTGCAGGCCACTTTGCACAGCACAAACAATTGGCCTCTGTTCCCAAACCAAAAGAGGTAGGACTGAAAGATGCTGCTGGATCTCTTCAGTGCACAGCAAGCTATGCAACAGAGCCGTCCACATTGCTGTCTCTCTTTCCTTTGTCAAGAAAACGTCCGTTGTATTGCCACTTCGGAGGTGCTCCCATTCGCCTGCAGGCCACTTTGCACAGCACAACCAATTGGCCTCTGATCCCAAACCAAAAGAGGTAGGACTGAAAGATGCTGCTGGATCTCTTCAGTGCACAGCAAGCTATGCAACAGAGCCGTCCACATTGCTGTCTCTCTTTCCTTTGTCAAGAAAACGTCCGTTGTATTGCCACTTCGGAGGTGCTCCCATTCGCCTGCAGGCCACTTTGCACAGCACAACCAATTGGCCTCTGTTCCCAAACCAAAAGAGGTAGGACTGAAAGATGCTGCTGGATCTCTTCAGTGCACAGCAAGCTATGCAACAGAGCCGTCCACATTGCTGTCTCTCTTTCCTTTGTCAAGAAAACGTCCGTTGTATTGCCACTTCGGAGGTGCTCCCATTCGCCTGCAGGCCACTTTGCACAGCACAACCAATTGGCCTCTGTTCCCAAACCAAAAGAGGTAGGACTGAAAGATGCTGCTGGATCTCTTCAGTGCACAGCAAGCTATGCAACAGAGCCGTCCACATTGCTGTCTCTCTTTCCTTTGTCAAGAAAACGTCCA
>JBCFXG010000038.1:935000-1144286 GCA_039720435.1 Amazona ochrocephala | reverse complement strand
TCGAACCTCTGGTCTTGCGATGCTGCCATGCGTGCTTCCCAATCTTCCCCAGTGGAGAAAGGGGAAGGGGGCTTGTGGCACTTTTGGGTTGTTTTTTCCTCCCCCCTCTCAGGAGACTGATCCCTCTGAGATGGCATCTTTGCTGCCTCTCGTCACCTTGTCACTGGTGTTTGGGACCCTGGTTTGGTGGGACCCACAAGGCATGTTATGAAAATTCTCTTCCCCCTGACTAGTAGATCAGCCAGTCTTAAGTATTAATAGGTCTTTTCATGATGTATGTGCATATATACATGTACACTGTAATGCGATGAGGTAGTGGTTCTTTCCTGGAAGCTTCAGCCTAGCCCTGGAAGTGGACTTTTCTTTAGGGTATCTTGGAGCTGTCTGTGAAGGAGAAGGGGTATTGCAGCACAGCAGAAATAATGGCAGAATCCCAGCCCCTCAGCCTGTCTTTGAAACCCTCCCGCTGTCCCGCACTCCATTAATCAGTATCTCTTGCAGGACTGGCTCAGGGACATGTGCATCACTAGACAAGAGCCAGGACTGCAGCAGAAGTAGCATGGGCCCCTGACAGAGTTTGACTAGGACTAGTAATTGGTAGTGAGGGTGCTTGTGCTTGGTTCCAGTGTGTGGTACGTGGCCGTTTGAAGGGTGTGAGAACCCTGTGTAAAACCACATTTGGGGTTCCCCAGCGGGACTGGAACACCCCTGTAATTCTCTCCTTTGCATCCCAGCCTCTGGGCGCGGTGGGCACGGGCACTTGCGGATTGTGGTGGCAGTTTGTCAAGTCAGATGGGACACAGCTGACTGCATGAGCCAGCGTGGTGTCCAGAACCTGGGGTCCCGAGGACCAGCACTGCCGGCTGGGAGTGACTTCAGCTCCGGATACTGCACTATCAGGGCAGTAGAATCTCCGTGGCTAGGCTGTTCTATGCTGTGCTGTGCTATTCCATTTTAATCCCTGCACTGACCATTAGTCGAGTAATGATGACCCTGTTATTTGCCTGAAATATCAGCTACTTTTTCAGCTCCACAATCAGTTTTAAGTACGTGCAATGGTTCCAAGTGGAAACAGGGTTTAATTTCATTTCACTGACTTCATTAATTTCAATTCATGTTAGGAAAATCTTTCTCACATTGAGGGTAGCGAGACCCTGCACTCTTGCCCAGAGAAGCTGTGGCTGCTTCACGCCTTGCAGTGTCAAGGCCAGGTTGGAGAGGCCAAGGAGGAGCTGCTTAAACCTGACAGAGGGCAGAGTGAGATGAGCACTCAGGAGGAAGCTCTTCTCTGTGAGGGTGGTGGGACACTGGCGCAGCGCATGGTGCTCGGTGAAGCTGTGCCTGCCCCACCCCTTGCTGTGCTCAAGGCCGGGTTGGATGAAGGGGCTTGGAGGAAGCTGCTCCAGTGGAAGGTGTCTGTGCCATGTCAGCGGTATAGATGAGCTTTAAGGCCCCTTCCAGCCCAACCCAGTCTGGGATTCCATGATTCTCTGCTGTGCCGATGTCGGTCACTCTCCCCTTCCCGTAGGTGGCTGTGATGCTCTGTTCCATTGCCCAAGTTGAGCTGTGACTTCCTAGCATGCTCCACCTCCGGACCAAAGGCACTGAGGAAGAGCAGCCCCTGAGTGACCTCCCTGAGGTAACTGGGCAGAGGGTGGTCCCCCTATGGCACCTCCCAGAGCACCCGTGGGTGCCCAGTGGCCATGGGCAGGATGCTGCCACCACCACAAAGCTGTGGCGGTTGCTGTAGAGACGCCCATTTTGACGGGGCCCTCACGGTGAAAGTGGGCTATTGAAGGAGCAGAACCCTGGAGGAACCAGTGCAGAGGAGAGCCCTCTGTCGGGAGGCTGCATCTGCCCTGGCTGCCCTGCACATCCAGGTACGTGTTCTTTGACTTTGCAATGCTGGTTTAGTGTTGCTTCAAACACACTGTGGGTGTGTGCTGCAAAGGGAGGAGAAGCTGTCAGATGTGCTGGTGCCATCCCAGCTGTGGGAGCAGGGGATGGGTGAGGAGGAGGCACTGGGCCTGTTCATGTGCTTGGAGCTCCCCTCTGCCTGCAGAGGTGCTGGGGAAGAAGCGGGATCCTTCTGTGTGCAGGAGCTGCGGGTGTCAGAGGTGCTGAGCAGGTGTCAGGGCAGGAGAACTACCTCCCTGTCAGCGCCTGGGGCAGAGCAAGGGTCACCCCAGCTCTCAGGAACCTCATTTTAGTTTCTTTCCTCTCCCTGGCAGAGGGTTGAGTTCACTGTCAGCATCCTCACTGGTAGAATTTATGGGAGCCGCCAGCGCATTCCCAAAAGCTGGCAGGGTCTCCCTATATATCCTGTTCCCCCTCCCCAATGGTCTGTGGTGTGGTCTCTGGTGGCTGTAGCTCTGTTTGAGGGCTCTGGTGGTCCCTCAAATTACTCTGCCCCCCCACAACCCCGAGCTTGGGGCATTCCCATGAACCTCCAAATCCCCCCAACCTTCCAGTTCCCTTCTGAACTCAAATCCCCCCCCATTTACTGCCATGTGCCAGCAGGGGCACTGAAGAGTCAGGGTACCCTGGGACAAATGTAACCCCTCGTTTTGGGACATTGGGTGTTCCCCACATCTCTGCACTACCCCGGGGAGCTGTGGGGATCCCCCCAATGCCAAATCTCCTCTGAACCCCCAAACTCTTCCCCTCAACACATCTCCACCGTGGGGGAACGTTTGCCCACCCCAGAGCGACTCCGAGTGCCCTGGAACCCACGTACCCCCCATTTTCGGCACATGGAGATCCCCCAATGTAATGTGCCTCCTACAGGGAGTTTTTGGAAAACCCCCTCAAACCTCCAAATGTTCCTTGAACCCTCGAATTCCCCCATTTATGGCAACGGGGCTCCCTGGGGCATCCAATGCGATTCGGCTGCCCTGGATCGATACCCTCATTTTTGTTGAAGAGGAATCTCTGAAATAACGGAGCCACCCTGAGGAGTGCAGTGGCACAGACACACTAAAAAAGGAGTGTCCCAAAAACGTGGGGTCCTCCCAGCACCCACTCTGGGGGATCCTCGAAGGTGCTCTGGGACTCCGAATTCACGGGGGGGACCCCAGCATTGCTTGGGATAGTGAATTCAATTCAGTAGTGAATTCAGGGGGGCAGAGAGGGTGGATACCCCGAGAGGGGCACCCGAAAACCATGCTGCCTCCCAAATGGCCCTGGGGTCACCCAAAGTAATCGTGGTGCCCCCAAAATCCTGGGTAACCCCAATTCACTTTGAAGCACCACAAGAGCAGGCAGGACCCAAATGGGATTCCTGGGGCATCCCAAGAGTGACCTGCACCCTGCCATTACCCCAGGCCCTCCCAAATGACCCCAGGGACAAAAAGTCTTGGAGGGGCCCCACCAAACACCCCCACCCCCAGTGGGGATGCCCCAAAAAAGCTGCTTCCTCCCCCAAGCCACCAGCCCCAAATTGCTTCTTGTTGCCTCCAAACCACTCCCCATGGGCATTGCAACCCTGGCCCCTTGTATCAGCAAGCTGTGGGCAGCCCCAGAGTGGGGGGGTGCCTAGTTTGGGGTGTCCCCCAAAAGACCACAGCAAGGAGGTCTGGTGGGGGATGAGCAGGAGCACCTGCAGCCGGACAGGGATATTGAAACCCAGCTGTATGTGGGGCCATAGTGGCCTATATTAGTGTGTATGGTGCAGACTGGTCTGTACTGCTCCATACTGGCATGTGTAAATATGCAGATGACACCAAGTGGGGTGGGAGCGTTGATCTGCTGGAGGGTAGAAGCTCTGCAGAGGGATGTGGACAGGCTGGATCCGTGGACTGTGGCCAATGGGATGTGGTTGAGGAAGGCAAAGTGCCGGGTCCTGCACTGGGGCCACAACAACCCCTGCAATGCTCCAGGCATGGGGAAGAGCGGCTGGAAACTGCTCCTGGGAAATGAGCTGGGGGTGCTGAGTGATGGAGCTGAGCATGAGCAGCTTGTGCCCAGGCAGCCGGGAAGCCCCCAGCGTCCTGGCCTGGCTCAGCACCAGTGCGGTAGCAGGGCCAGGGCAGAGATTGTGTCCCTGCACTGGGCACGGGTGAGGCTGCGCCTTGAGTCCTGTGTTCAGCTCTGGGCCCCTCACTGCAAGAGAGACATTGAGGTGCTGGAGCGGGGCCAGAGAAGGGCACTGGAGCTGGAGCAGGGCCCGGAGCACAGTGTGATGGGAACGGCTGAGGGAGCTGGAGGGTTCAGATGGAGAAGAGAAGGCTCAAGGGGGACCTGATTGCTGCATACAGCTGCCTGAGAGGAGGGTGGAGGCAGGAGGGAGCTGGGCTCTGCTCCCAAGGAACAAAGGATGGAACAAGAGGAAACGGCCTCAAGCTGCACCAGGGCAGGTTTAGATGGAGCTGAGGAACAATTCCTGCCCCAAAGGGTGCTCAGGCATTGGAAAAGGCTGCCCAGGGCAGTGCTGCAGTCACTGTCCCTGCAAGTGTTCACACACCGTGGAGACGAGGCCTCAGTGCCATGGGTCAGTGGTGGCCTTGGCAGTGCTGGGGTAATGGTTGGACTGGATGAGCTGAAAGGACTTTTCCAGCCTGGTTGATTCTATGATTCTGTGATCCTTTGTGCTGAGGCACCGGGGAACCAGGTATTTGCTGTTGGTGTTCCCTCGGTGAAGGGAGGTGCTTCTAAAGCTGGTGAGGGTTTGAAAGGCTGTTGTATCGCTGATGGCTCTGCATTTACAGGCATCTGCAGTAGTTTGGGAGCTTCAGTCTGTTCTTGAGGTAATGTCACTTCCTCTGCAACCCCCGGTACATAGGCATGCCATTTTCTGCCAGTGGTTTTGTGCAGCTGCATCCTGAGGAGCACTTCCCTTTGGGATGCTGTCAAGTCAATTGAATGGATTGAATGGATGGTTTGTACTGCTTGTCTTGATCAATGTTCTCAGTTTGTTTTACTGCTGGGACTAAAGACAAGAGTTCCTTTTCCCACTCTGAACATCTCGGTTCAGTGTCTTTTAAAGAGGTGACTTGAACATTCAAGTTCTTTTTGGTCCATCAGGGCCAGTTTGAAGAAGTCCCAGGAAGAGCCATGCTCAGCAAAACCCCATTCCATTATGAGAGGGTGGGGGTGTACGGACCCCTGTGACTGGTATGGTTTTAATTCCTGTATTAGGTTTTTCCTGCTTCCTTGTGCTCTGGATTCCATTTCTATAGTTTTTGCTTTTGTAACAGTGGGCGAGCAGTGATGGAGAATCCAGGTCCATGTTTCCTGCAGTATCCTGGAGGAGCCATAAGCGGCTGTAATTCCTTCCTAGCCTGGGGCATCTGCCCTTGTTCTGGTTGTGTGAAGGTGTCTGCAGGAATCACTGCACTGCTGCTATCCATCAGGTACCCCCCGATTTGACTGCTTTCTGCTTGGTTTCTGACATCACTCAGGTGGAACTTCAACCTCTGGGCCATGGAGGGCTTCCCACCCTGCTGTTGCTGCTGTTCTTTGGGGCAATCTCCTCTCATTAAGACATCATCTGTATATTGGTACATTTTCACCTGCTGAGGAAGTGAGGCCTCCTGTGGGTTTGTGGTGTTCATGGGAGGGAGCTGAGTCCCCTTCCAGCCCCAGGGCTACAATCGCAGGAGGAGATGCCTCACCTGACCAGGCTGAATCCCTTCGTTCAGCAGGGGTAAAGGAGATCCCAGCCTGTCCTGTCCTGGCTGTCCTGTCTGATGATGGGACAAGAAAGTGGCTGCCTGCAGAAGTGGCTGTGTCACCATCCCTGGAGGTATTTAAAAGACATGTTCTAAGGGACGTGCTTAACATGTTGACTTTCCAGTGTTCAGTTAACGGTGGACTCAGCGTTCTTAAGGGTCTTCCCAAACCTAAATGGTTCCTTGATTCTACAAAATCTTGTTGTTCAGACCAAACTTTGTCTCTCATCAGAGAACTGACCCTGCAGGAAGGCAGTGTGTCTGCCAGCTGAGGGAGGGAACATCAGTGCTTGCTTCAGGCTGTTTCCCATGGTGTTCCCTTGTGCCCCATGGAGCCCAAGGATGCTCTGAGTTAACTGCTGACTGGATGTGTTCGAGCAGCCATACACTGCCTCCTTTCCTTTGAAAGGGCTCCCAGTGTAGGTCATGACAGGCCGCGTCTCAGGAGCCAGTGAGCCAGGCGATGATGATGAAGGTGCTGTCCTCATTGCTGCCATCCTCTTCTCGCTCTTCTCATACCAGTCTCTCCAGGTAGGAAAGATGGATGGTGTGTGGTGTAGGGTTGTTGGATGCTGAAGCCAGTTCCGATTCCATCACTGCAGCACTTGTCCAGTCTGATCAAAGTCCATTCTTCATTAACGTGGTGATCAAGGGAGTCAGGTTCAGATCCTCAAATCCAGGACAGTGGGGACAGGTGCCACATGGCATCCCACGCAGTGATGGGTGTTCAGCCACCATGGACGTGATCGCGTTTGGTGTGCACTGAGCAAGGCACTCATGTCATCAGATGTTGGTGGTGATATCCTCATTGCCTGCCTGCCCTGCCACTGCTGTTGGTTCCTTGTGGCAGCCGCCCTCCACGATGTTGTCCGGTCAGGGAGAGCACTGAGCAAGGCACTCATGTCATGGGTGTTGGGGATGCTGTTGTGATTGTTCCCCAGCTCTGCCACTGCTGCTGGCTCCTTGGGGAGCTGCTGGATCTGGGCAGGCTCAGCGGAGAGCGGCAGCCCCGGGACAGAGGGCAGCACACAGGCATGCACAGGAGGCGGCATGGCTGGAGCAGGGAAGCTCACGCCGGGCACCTCTGATGCCATGGGCAGCTGGAGAGGGAGCGTCTCTGTTGGGAGAAGCAGAGAGGTGCTGGGGTGAGAGCTTGGCAGGCAGAGGCGCCTGGGGGTTACCTGGGGGCAGGAGCAGCCGGAGGAGCGGGAGCTGCTGCTGTACCTGCCATGGCAGTTGGTCAGTGTCAGCTGGGTGGGGGCCAACTGGCCCCTGCGTCGGGTTCTGCCCCGGTTCCACTAGTCCTGGCTGCTTCAGCAGCCTCCTGGGGCTTTTGGTTGTCAGACACAGCAGCTGCCCCTCGCAATGCTTTCCTGCCCTGCTGGTGATCTCCTGTCCTAAGCAATGGTTTCCCATGACCATGGGGGCTTCCCATCCCAGCTGTGGTTTTTGGGGAGGTGAATTTCATGTCCAAAGGCAAGGGATGGGGCCAGCACTGCTGGTCTTGCGATGCAACCATGCGTGCTTCCCAATCTTCCCTAGTGGGAGAAAGGGGAAGGGGGCTTGTGGCACTTTTGGGTTGTTTTTTCCTCTCCCCTCTCCGGAGACTGATCCCCCTGTGATGGCATCTTTGCTACCTGTCATCACACTGTCACTGGCGTTTGGGACCCTGGTTGGTGGGACCCACAAGGCATGTTATGAAAATTCTCTTCCCCCTAACTAGTAGATCAGCCAGTCTTAATTAAGTATTAATAGGTCTTTTCATGATGTATGTGCATATACATATTTATATGTACACTGCAATGCGATGAGGTAGTGGATCTTTACTGGAAGCTTCTTCCCAGCCCTGGAACTAGGACTTTTCTTTAGGGTATCTTGGAGCTGTCTGTGAAGGAGAAGGGGTATTGCAGCACAGCGGAAACAATGGCAGGATCCCAGCCCCTCCAGCCTGTCTTTGAAACCCTCCCACTGTCCCGCACTCCATTCATCAGTATCTCTTGCAGGACTGGCTCCAGGGACATGTGCATCACTAGACAAGAGCAGGACTGCAGCAGAAGTAGCATGGGCACCTGGCACAGTTTGACTAGGACTAGTAATTGGGAGTGAGGGTGCTTGTGCTTGGTTCCAGTGCGTGGTACGTGGCCGTTTGAAGGGTGTGAGAATCCTGTGTAAAACCACATTTGGGGTTCCCCAGCGGGACTGGAACACCCCTGTAATTCTCTCCTTTGCATCCCAGCCTCTGGGCATGGTGGGCACGGGCCACTTGGGATTGTGGTGGCAGTTTGTCAAGGCAGATGGGACACAGCTGACTGCATGAGCCAGCATCTGCCCGGAACCTGGGGCCCCGAAGACCAGCACTGCCGACTGGGAGTGACTTCACCTCTGGATACTGCACTATCAGGGCAGTAGGATCTCCATGGCTAGGCTGTCCTATGCTATGCTGTGCTATGTTGTGCTGTGCTATTCCATTTTAATCCCTGCACTGACTGTTAGTCAAGTAATGATGACCCTGTTATTTGCCTGAAATATCAGCTACTTTTTCAGCTCCAGAATCAATTTTAAGGACAAACAACGGTTCCAAGTGGAAAGAGGGTTTAATTTCATTTCATTGACTTCATTTAATTTCAGTTCATGTTAGGAAAATCTTCCTCACATTGAGGGTAGTGAGACACTGCACTCTTGCCCTGAGAAGCTGTGGCCGCCCCCACCCCTTGCAGTGTTCAAGGCCGTGTTGGACGCACGGGCTTCTAGCAAGCTGCTCCAGTGGAAGGTGTCCCTGCCCATGGCAGGGATCAGAACAGGAT
The DNA here is from genome assembly GCA_039720435.1 of Amazona ochrocephala. NCBI lineage: Eukaryota > Metazoa > Chordata > Aves > Psittaciformes > Psittacidae > Amazona > Amazona ochrocephala. The sequence continues at coordinate 1,135,813 of JBCFXG010000038.1, read as the reverse complement.
GAGCTTTAAGGCCCCTTCCAGCCCTACCCAGTCTGGGATTCCTATGTCGGTCACTCTCCCCTTCTCGTAGGTGGCTGTGACTCCCTGTTCCATTGTCCAGCTTGAGCTGTGACCCCTCGCATGCTCCACCTCTGGACCAAAAGCACTGAGGAAGAGCATCCCTTGAGGGACCTCCCCGAGCCGGCTGGGCAGAGGGTGGTCCCCTTATGGCACCTCCCAGAGCACCCGTGGGTGCCCAGTGGCCATGGGCACGATGCTGCCACCATCACAAAGCCGTGGTGGTCGCTGTGGAGATGCCCATTGTGACGGGGCTCTCACAGTGAGCGTGGGCTATTTAAGGAGCAGAGCCCTGCAGGAACCAGTGCAGAGGAGAGCCCTCTGTCAGGAGGCTGCATCTGCCCTGGCTGCCCTGCATATGCAGGTACGTGTTCTTTGACTTTGCAATGCTGGTTTTGTGTTGGCTTGAAACACACTGTGGGTGCGTGCTGCAAAGGGAAGAGAAGCTGTCAGGAGCTGTGCTGGTGCCATCCCAGCTGTGGGAGCAGGGGATGGGTGAGCAGCAGGCACTGGGCCTGTTCATGTGCTGCTTGGAGCTCCCCTCTGCCTGCAGAGGTGCTGGGGAAGAAGCGGGATCCTTCTGCGTGCAGGAGCTGCTGGTGTCAGAGGTGCTGAGAAGGTGTCAGGGCAGGAGCAGCCCCTGGGCACCGCAGCTGCTGGTGCTGGCACTGGGAGCTCAGCATAAGGGGACCTGCCTGGCCCCGGCAACACCCGCAAAAGCTCAAGGGGCATTGTGGAAGGCAGGAGGGTTGCTGGTGTGCTCTGGTAAAGCCCAGGCCAGCGCCGGGCATTGTGCAAGGCTCCAGTGCTCTGCTGGGCTCTGGCAATGCATTCTGGAAGGTGACAAAGGCCCTGGCAGGCGCAGGCAGAGCCCAGAAGCCCACCGGGCACTGCGCAAGGTGGGAAGGAGCTGGTGGGCTCCGGCCACACCGGTGCAATCCTGACTGCGGCAATGCCCTTGGGAGCCCTGTGCTCCCCCAGCAACAGTGCCAGGGCAGGAGCTGTTGCTGGGCCTCCCCTGCCCTTGGCAAGCATTCAGCTGCCGCTCGCTGAGCACCTGGGTGGGATGGGGAGGAGAATGGGAACAATGTAAAACCCATGTGTGGAGATATGAACAGGTCAGGAACTGAAATCAAGCACAATATTGTAATATTAATAATAATACCAGCAACATGAATAACGGTAATGCTTTCCCCCATATCTCCAGTTCCCCCCTCCCCAATGATCTGTGGGGTGGTTTCTGGTGGCTTTAGCCCCTGTTCGAGGTCTCTTCTGCTCCCCCAAATTACTCTCACACCCTCCCTCTGAGAATGGGGACCTCCCCATGAGCCCCCAAATTCCCCCCGTTTACCTCCATGACCCCAGAACCCAGTACCCCCGAACGCAGGCACCCCTTCACCCCAAAATCCCAGCAGGAAGCTCCATATCCCCCTGGACCCAAACCCTGCAGCTCCAAAGCCGCCGCAGCTCAGCACAGCAGCCAGGGGCCCCCTGAAAAAGGGGTGTCCCGAAAAGTGGGATTCCACTGGCAGCTGCAGTGGGGTGCTCTGGGACCTTAAATCCACTGGGGGGACCCCAACATTGCTTTGGGTTCAGTAGTGAATTCAGGGGTCAGAGGGCATGGACCCTCTTAAAGGGGCACCCCAATAAAGGGGCACCCCAATAAAGGCACACCCAAAACCACGCTTCCCCCCCCAAGAGCCCTGGAGGCACCCAAGGTAGTCATGGTGGCCCCTAAAATCCTGAGGTATCCCCAAATCTCCTTGAGAGCAGGCAGGACCCTAAAAAGCGGGCCTGTAGCACCTCCAAAGTGAACCTCACCGCACCATCACTATGGGCCCCCCAGATGAACCTTGAGACCCAAAATCCTGGGGGACCCCATCAACTGCCCACACCCCCAACTGCAGGTGCCCCAAAAGAGCTCTTCCCCCCTCCAAAGCCACCAGCCCTGAATTGCTCCTTGTTGCCCCCAGACCACACAACATGGGGCACCCCAAATCCTCCCCACCTCTGGTATCAGGGAACCGCGGGGGCAGGGGGGGGCAGCCCCAGAGTGGGGGTTGCCTAATTTGGGGTGTCCCCTCCTAAAGAGCACCAGCCAGGAAGTTGGGTGGGGGATGAGCAGGAGCAGCTGCGGCAGGGACTGGGAGCACTGGGATATTGAAACCCCAGCAGTGTCTGGGGCCATAGTGGCCTATATTGGTTTGTACTGGTGCAAACTGGTCCCTACTGGTCCATACTGGGATGTGTAAATTTGTGGACAACACCAAGTTGGGTGGGAGCGTTGATCTGCTGGTTTCTACTTGGTTTCTGACATTGCTCAGGTGGAACTTTGGCTTCCTTGAGTGCTTCCCACACTGCTGTTGCTTCTTCCCCTACCTCTGTGGGGCAATCTCCTCTGACTGGGACATCATCTACATAATGGTACATTTTCACATTCTGAGGAAGTGAGACTGTTTGTAGGAGTTCAAGTGCAGCAAGAGCAACCGGGGCTGAAGAGTGGTAAAGGTTTGCTGTAGACTTTACTAAGTACAAGCACACTTCTCTTTATCCTCCTCTTGAAAAGGAATCATATAAAGAACATCTCCTTAAGCCTAATGCTGCCATCCAGGGCTGTGCAGCTGCTTGCAAAGTCTCTGTAAGTTTGCACTGTTTGGAGCAGCAGCTCTCAAGGACCTGTGTTGCCATTTAAACATCAGCAATTAATTGTTAATCACCTTCTTCAAGCAGGTTCGGGACTCGCCAAACTGGTGAGTTCCATGGGAGTGAGTTCTGGAAATGAGGTTTTGCTTTTCCAAATCGGCTGTGACTTCAGAGATTCCGTTTTGTGCTGCTGCAGACACTGGGGATTGTGGTACATGGGTGATCTTTGAATCCCACCTCCTGTGGGTTTGTGGTGTTCATGGGGGGAGCTGAGTCCCATTCCAGCCCCAGGGCTACAATCCCAGGATGAGATACCTCAATCAACCAGGCTGAATCCCTTTCTTCAGCAGGGGTAAAGGAGATGCCTGCCTGTAATGGCCTGGTTGTTCTGTCTGATGATGGGACAAAGAACAGACTGCCCACAGAAGTGTTTGGGTAGCAGTCCCTGGTGGTATTTAAAAGACATGGAGATGCGGCACTTGTTGACAAGGCTCAGTGGTGGACTTAACAGTGTTTTGTTAATGGTTGGAGTCGATCTTTAGGGTCTTTTCCAGCCCAAGTGGTTCAATGATTCTACAAAATCTTGATGCTCAGACCAAACTCTGTTTCTCATCAGAGAACTGACCCTGCAGGAAGGCAGTGTGTCTGCCAGCTGAGGGAGGGAACATCAATGCTTGCTTCAGGCTGTTTCCCATGGGGTTCCCCTGGAGCCCCAGGGAGCCCTGGAGGGAGCCCAGGGGACAGAGGCAGAGGCACCTTGGGCTGGGTCTCTGCTGCTGAGCTGGGCCGGGCTGCTGGGACGCAGATAGATGGTGACAAGGGGGCAGCACTGCAGAGAGACAGCTGTGCCCAGGAGCAGGGCTGGGGCACTGCCTGCAGGTACTGAGGAGACAGGATCTGGGAGAGAGAGACTAAAGGCACTCTGGAGTGGATGGACAGAGCTGAGTTTGTGCACAGAGAAATCTTCACATCTGCGGTCACAAGAAGTCTCTGGCAGCAGCAAAATTAAGATGAGTATCCTGGAGAGGTCTTGTAGAGCTGGTGCATGCCATGGCTGATGTAACCCTGTAAGGGTTTACTCTCCAGGCTTTTCTGTTAGCAGCTGGAGGGTGTGCTGCAGAGCAGGGCTTCGCTCTGCACTATGGGAGGGACAGGACAAGGCAGGTGCCCTGCGCAGGGGCTGGCTGCAGGGTGTGAATGTGGGTGTGCAGTCAGGGGTGCCCAGTGCTGTCCTTGGGAGCAGGGTCCCTGCAGCCCAGGGGCTGTGTGCTTGGGCAGGGACTCTGCTGTCTGCCAGGGTCAGCACTCAGCCTGCCCAGGAGCTCATCATGGCACTGGGGGAGAAGCTGGGGGGCAAGGGTTGACCCCAGCAGGGCAGCCAAAGGACCCTGCTGCTGTAGAGAGGGCCCTGTGTGGGTCAGGGTTAGTCACAGCTCCAGATGAGCCCAGGACATTTTCAAGAGGACTTTCAAAGGGGAAGCTTAAGGCAGGGGTTCCTATAAAGACAAAGAGCTTTTGTGAGCCTGTGTTCTCAGTTTCCTCTTTGTGATGAATTTGGGGAAAAAGGAGCTTTCATGCTAGAAGAAGCCCCTGAGACTTCTGAGGTGGAACTTTGAGTGAGCAGCGGGTCTGATACGAGCACGCTGATGTGCCTTCAGCCACTCCTCTGCCTATGGACAGCCCCAGCATCATCCATGAGACTTGCTCTGACCTGCCGTTACACACCTGGAAACAGGAACACGTGCCCAGGCAGTTCCCATAAAACAGGCAAGTTTGTGGAGGACCAGAGTGAGTGCAGAGAGGTCCACATGAGCTCTGTGAGCACTCACAGGGAAAGACATAGGACGGGGAAACACCTCCCAGCAGGAAAATCTCCAGGTAGCAGGGATATGATCTGGGAGCAGGAGAAAACTAAACCGAGAAGTGCCGTGGCCGAGAGAATTCACAACTCTCCTTGGAAAGTGTTTGTGTCTGGGAGGTGGAGGGTCTGTGGGAAAAGGTGTCAGTTTTGAGCAGTGTTCCCTAATTTGTCACTGTGTTTTTTTTCCCTAAGTTAGGACAGCAGATGTCCAATGGCAACTCCATCACCCACTGCCTCCTCCTGCCATTCCCAGACATGCAGGAGCTGCAGCTCTGGCACTTCTGGCTCTTCGTGGGCATCTCCCTGCCTGAGCTTCTGGGCAACGGCCTCACCATCACCAGTACAGCCTGTAACCAGGACCTCCATACCCCCATGTACATCTTCCTCTTCAACCTCTCCCACCTGGACCTGGGCTGCATCTTTACTGCTGTGCCCAGATCCATGGCCAATTCCCTCTGGGACACCAGGGCCATCTCCTACACAGCTTGTGCTGCACAGATCTTTTTCTTTCTCTTTTTTATCTTAACTGAGTTTTCTCTTCTCACCATCCTGTCCCATGATTGCTACGTGGCCATCTGCAAGCCCCTGCTGTATGGGACCATCCTGGGCAGCAGAGCTTGTGTCCACAAGGCAGCAGCTGCCTGGGGCATTGGGTTTCTCACTGCTCTGCTGCACACAACCAATGTATTTTCACTCCCCCTCTGCCAAGGCAATGCTGTGGAGCAGTTCTTCTGTGAAATCCCCCAGATCCTCAAAGTCTCCTGCTCACATTCGTACCTCAGGGAAGTTGGGCTTCTTGTGGTTGATACCTGTTTAGCATGTGGGTGTTCTGTTTTGGTTGTGAGGTCCTATGGGCAGATCTTGAGGGCTGTGCTGAGGATCCCGTCCGAGCAAGGACTCCGCAAAGCCTTTTCCACATGCCACCTTGTGGTTATTCTTTTTAGGGCAGTCTCACTTCCAACACCCAAATTTCCTACAGTATGCACACTGATCTCATCCCACAGGAGAAGAATTCACTGTTTCAACTCTGCCTGACATTCCTCCTCCACCTCTGCTGCCCCGGCACTCATCCCACACTTAAACACAGGAGCTTGCAAAACGTATATGATCTTCAGTCCTCCCAGGCATTGTCCCTGCAGTGATCTGGGCATTTAGTTGAGCACAAGCAGTTTTTACTACAAATTGTTTTTCTGTCTTTCTTAATGCATCCAGTATTCCATCCAGATCCTTTCAATCACTATCCTGACTTCTTAAATTTCTTAGCTACTCCTGCAGGGTCATTTCGATAGTTTTCCTGCAATCTGCTTCCCATTATCCAAATCTCCGAAAGAGAAATTCACTTTTATCTGGGTACGTCCCTCCAGTTCCATTGTTTCCCTAAGAGGGGCTTGCAGGACCGTCTTAGTTTTCCGACGGACACGGGCGTCAACGCGAGTGGAGGGAATTGGCTTGACACTTCATTCTTGTTCTTCACCTGGATCACAGGATTCCTCCTGAATCGGAGGTGGTCTCTGATCCGGTACCTTTGGGGAAACATAGCCCTCCGTTCTATCCTCAACCATGTTGTCTTTACCTCTTTTGGTAACTTTCAAACCTGTCTCCCCAATACCACAACCCGAAGAACATCTTTGTGATGTATTCCCAACCTGTTGCGAAGGGGGGGGGGGGGGGGGGGGGGGGGGGATGATCCACTAGTGTATTTCAGCGTGTCCTCGGTTCAGCAGTTGCGGTCATTTTTCTCTTTCTTAGGAGCTGGTGCTGTGGTGCCCCCCCTCGCCAGCCAGAGATGTGTTTGAAACCAAAAAAACAATGTAACTCCCCAAGCCCCCACGGAACAAAAAAAACATCTGGCGAGCGCCGGGACCCGGGCAGCCGCCTCCGCCCGCCCGCCCGGTCCCCGACACCAGCCAGAGGGAGTTTCAGGGGGACTGTCGGCCGACGGAACGGGAAAACTGAAAAGAAACCCCCGAAAACCAGACGCCCCCCCCCCCTCGAAACCTACCCCTCACCAACCCCCCCCCCCCGACAACACGAACAATTGAAAAACGAAACAAAAGGAAACGGAAGGGGAGAAAAAAAAAAAACAAAACCAAAACACAACAGAACGAAGGAGAAAAAGAAACCCGCCAAAAATAACCCTTCACAACCAAGAAAAAGCTGGCGAGACTCCGGCAGCGCGGCCTCCGGAGCAGGTCGAGGCCGTCGCTGTTTCTGGCTGCCTCATCATAACTTTCTCCATGCATGTGTATGAACGCGCGCGTCTCGTTCCCCTCTCTGACGTGCGGAAATCACACTCCACAATTTGGTGGATTGTAAAGTAGCTGTGTTTATTCAGCTCTGGGCGGCACGGGAGAAGTCCCACCAAAGACGTGTGCGCCCCAGGCGGCAGTTCGACCTGTTTATATAAAGCAGGATGTCGAATATTGACGAAGTTTCCCGATATGCCTATACATAGGCATAACCTGTCCCTGCTCCGTATTAAAATGAGTCTCAGTAAGTGATTTCCGTAAACTCCTCACTACTGCGCTTGCACAGTGCTTCCTGGTGGTGGTCTGCGGTGTTGTGGGGATGAAGGCTGTTATCTCTTCTTCCTCACAGCCAGTAACCTTTTGTTCCTGCGCAGACTCTGTTAGACCTTGGTTCCCATCCAGACCGCAGAGTCGGTTTCAACCACTTCTTAAGGCAGGTCCCTGAGTCTTATCAGGAGCTGTACCTTAGGGGGTGTCATGTGACTTCTTGCTTTAGTTACTTCGTTGAGCTATATCTCTGCCAACTTGGATTTCTGAACCCCTTCTCTCTGTCCCCCCTTTTCTAGAAAATCAGTACATTCTTTTACTAAGTCTACTCTACAATATAACGTTTCGCTATCTAACATTTTTCAAAGTATTTGTTACATTCAAGTTTTGGGCGGAACTGCTTTTTCCTCCACTCGCTGTAAGAATTTTCCGTGGGCTCACAGCACCATAGTGCGCATCGAGCTGATATGCAGAAAACTTCTGTCAAGATAACTATCACTATCATTGTGGCAATCAATTGCTTCAACCAGGTTAAATTTGGTAACCAAAAGGTTAGTTTTTCTATTAAGTCCCTAAATTCCCAGGATGTGTCATTTTAGGCCACTTCATGCAAAATTTCAGTCTTTTCCTAAATCTGGGACAAGGCCTTTTCAATCCTCTTGTCTTGGTTAACATAGGTACAACAATGTTCACCAATAATCGTACACAAACCCCCTTCTTTAGCAAAAAGTCCAGCCCTAACCTGTCTTGAAGTGTTACTTGCCCTAAGGAAGAGATTTCTTCTTGTAGTGCCTTGAGTGCATCAGCTGTGGCATTATTAATGATTTCCATTGTAGCTGAGATGTTAACTAAGGCCTTTTCTAATTCACTAACTCCTAACCATGGAAGAAACCATCTCACAGAACTATGAAACCCGGCTGGTTTCATTATTAAAGGGTTGTTCCTCTTGGTTAGATGGGTGACAGGTTTCATGTAGGTTCGTAATAGGGCAAACGTGCATAAACTCATTAAGTCTTGTACGATGGTAATGTCAAGAACTATGATCCCTATGGCACATTGGCCCTCCCACCCCAAGGGCAATACTTGTATCCCCACCTTCCACAGATCCAATACCATCCATGACCTACTGGAGTTGGCCAACCCTGGGGGGAATAGGTGGCATTTTTCTGAGTCTGGTAGCTATGCCATATATTGGCACCTCCATAATGGATGTAAGTGGTGCAACTGGAATACGCTCCAATCAATCTTAAATTTCCTCAATTTTTGTCTGTGCTATTCCCCCCTATGTTCTTAATATTTGTGGTGTTTTCCAGGTAGCACCTTTGGACACAAGGTACTCCCTCAGTCTCATTCCAGAGTAGGCTTAAATCTATCTGCCATTTGAGATTCTCTCCTGGTTCCCCTGTATACTCGTCCAGAGATATGTTATCAAAGGCCCGAGCTCTTCCTGAAAGGCTGGGAAAAACGGTAGCGAGTATAGGGTGGCCATGTCCTGTGTTTTGGGGTAAGCCTGAGCAAATCCAGCAGTCAGAGCAGTTCATGGTATTAGCAATTTGCTCATGTAGCTGTAAGAAATATTACTTCCCCATGCCTCTAATCCCCCTATGAGGTTTACAATCAGCGTCGTGACAAGGCAGGTTTTCCTTGTTGTACTTGGGCGACTCTCCATGGAGATTTAGGTGCTTTCTTTACCCTGGTGTGATGTATCCAGGCACTTTGTTCTTTGATTTTGATTGCTGTGAAGGAGGTAAGGAGTACCTGGAAAGGTCCTTCCCACTGTGGCGCCAAAGTTTTTTCTGTAAGAGACTTCACATATACATAATCTCCAGGTTGTATATTGCGTACCGGCCCGTCTAAACCTCTCCCCTGAGTTCCAACTACATGTCTTCTAATTTAATCAAACTGTACTCAATGCCACCATATATGAAGTCATAATTTCATCTCCGGCTTGTATGGATATCCCTCTCTGTATCTCATAGGGTCGTCCATACAAAATTTCAAAGGGGCTCAGTCCTTCCTTCGCCCTCGGTCTGATCCGTATGCGCAGGAGGGCCAGAGGAAGGGATTGAGGCCAGGCCAAATTCGCTTCTTGTCCTAATTTTACAATTTGCTGTTTAATTAAATGGTTCATCTTTTCTACTTGGCCACTCGACTGGGGGCGATGAAGTTGCCACTCTATACCCAGGTGGCGGCTAATTTGTTGTATCACCTTTGAGACAAAATGTGGTCCTCTATCAGAGGATATAGTTGTTGGAACCCTAAAACGTGGTATTATTTCTTGTACTAATACTCCAGTTACCTCTCGAGCCTCAGCTATTCTGATTGGGAACGCTTCTGGCCAACCTGGAAAGGTATCAGTTAATACCAATAAATACTGGTACCCCCTTTTTCTTGGGAGCTCTGTAAAATCAATTTGCCATTGTTGACCAGGTCCATTGCCTCTCCCAGTGTGACCTATTTCTGGTTTGGGGGTGTTCTTAGAGCTAGTCTGGAGGCAGAGATCACACTGCTGAGTCACCTGTGTCACAGTAGTGTATAAATTTCTAGCCGCAATTTCTTTAATTAAATATTTGTACAAAGACTCTGCCCCTCAATGTCTCTTCCTATCTTCTTCCTTTACTAAATGCCATACTAGGCAGGAAGGAATGATTAGTTTCCCTTGTGGGGTAAGAGCCCATCCCTCTTCATTATATGACCCTTCCAGATCTATGATAAGCTTCTTATCTTCCTTAGTATAATCTGGCTTACCTTCTAGGGAAATTTGCCCATTGGGGACCAAAGCGCCTTCTGTTTTTTTCTCTATTTTGCCTGCTTGTTTTGCCTCTCTGTCCGCCAGCTCATTTCCCTTCTCCATTTCTGAGCTCACTTTCTGGTGTGCCTTAGTGTGTATGATAGCCAGTTACCCAGGAAGTTGGACTGCCTCCAGCCGTCTCAAAATTTCTCTTGCATGCATGATGTTTTTCCCTTGAGAGTTCAATAATCCCCTTTCTTTCCAGATCGCTCCATGTGCGTGCACCACCCCAAAGGCATATTTTGAGTCTGTATAAATATTAACAACTTTGCCTTGGGCCAATTCCAAGGCGCGGGTTAGAGCAATTATTTCTGCCTTCTGTGCAGAGGTATTCGTGGGCAAAAGCCCTGACTCTGTTACCTCTTGACTGGTGGTAATGGTGTATCCCGCGTGTCTCTTACCACTTAGGACATAGCTGCTTCCATCTGTGAACCAGTTTTCTCCACTTTCCATAGGGCTGTCTCTCAGGTCTGGGCTGCTTGCATAGGCTGCTTCAATGGTCTCCAAGCAGTCATGATGTACTGGCTCTCCTGTGTTTCCACTGAGGAAAGAAGCTGGGTTGACAATGTTAGTGACTATAATTTCCACATTGTCCTGTTCTACCAACATAGCTTGATACCTCAAGAATCTATGTGGAGAAAGCCAGTGTCCACCTTTAGCTTCCAGTACTGCAGACACTGTATGGGATACCAACACAGTCATTTTCTGGACCAGGGTAAATATTCGGGCTTTTTGTATATTCAATATTACGGCTGCAACTGCTCACAAGCATCCAGGCAAACCTTTCACAGTTGCGTCCAATTGTTTGGAAAAGTAGGCAGCTGCTTGTTGGTATGGGCCCAGATCTTGTGCTAATATTCCCAGGGCAATCCCCTGCTTCTGTGGGAGAAGAGAAAGAACAGCTTACGCACGTTTGGGAGTCCCAAGGCCAGGGCCAACATCAAAGCTTTCTTCAGTGCCACAAAGGCCTTTCCAGCTTCCTTACTCCATTTAAGGTGTTTCTAGTCACTGGTCGTTAGTGCATACAAAGGTTTAACAAGCAGTCCATAGTTATAGATCCACAACCGGCCCCACCCTGTCATTCCCTGGAATGTCCACAACTCTTTTACTGTTTGAGGTTTTGAGGTCTGACATATTGCTTCTTTGTGGGCCTGTCCCAAAGTTGTTTGTCCTGCGCTGATCTCATAGCCCAAATAATTCACCTCATGTTGTATTATCTGGGCCTTCTTTTTAGACACCCGATATCCCTGGAGTCCTAGAAAATTCAGCAGTCTTACTGTTCAGGCCACGCAATCGCTTTCTGGTTTTGTGGCCATTAGAATATCATCCACATACTGCAACATTCTTCCTTCCTCAGAAGGGGTTTCCCAAGATTCTAAATCTTTTGCCAGCTGATTGCCGAAAATGGTAGGACTATTCTTAAATCCTTGGGGCAACACCGTCCAAGTGAGCTGGGTCTTCCGACCACTGTTAGGATTTTCCCATTCAAATGCAAATAATTTTTGGCTAGCTTCATGGAGAGGGAGGCAAAAGAAGGAATCTTTCAGGTCTACGACAGTGAACCAAGTCAGTTCAGGTGTTAACGCGGTTAACAAAGTGTATGGATTTGCCACTACTGGGTAAAGATTCTCTGTTATCTTATTTACAGCCCATAGATCCTGGACTATCCGGTATGACCCATCAGCTTTCCGGATAGTACTTAATAAGGGTCTTTTTATTTTCCGTGCCTCCAGACCCAGCAATGTCTTTCCAGTGGGTGAGCACGCAGCCCAAAGGACTCATTTTCGGAATTCCCCTTTGGGTGTTACCCGTATCTTTGACCACTGTCTCTTCTTAGTCCTCTATTTTATCTTCCATTTCTTTGTTTCAATTTCCATGCAAATCTTTACTGTCTTTTCCCAATCCTCTACCCACACACCCCAAACTTCAGGGATCAAATTTTTCCTCCCACACTCTAATTTCACTCTTTCAGATTCTTGTTGGGCATTATATAAGTGTGGAGGTTGGGGAAGGCACTTAGGGCTCTCCGCCCTTTTTCTATAAGATATACAATACCATCGTCTCGTACAGGATTTACACTTCAGCAAAACCCGAGCTGGGTGGCAGCTATCACACAATCTGAAAACAAGCCCACACACAAAAGAAGGAATTACCCCTGTTAGCCCACCAATGCAAGGGTTCAGACTAGGGTAGTGAGGTTGTTCTCAACCTAAAGGTTGTTCCCAATCTAAAGCCACTGTTCGTCCTGCCGGAGTTATGTATACTCCTTCCAGATAAACCCGCTCATTCCTCTCCTTAACCAATTTCCCCCTTCGTTCCAATATTCAAGCCCAAACCACCAGAGGAGCGACTCTCGTCATTCTGCCACCTTAATGCTTAACTGGTCCCCTATAGGAGATAGAGCAAACACCACAGTAGCCCAATTTAAATATTAAAAGATCAAACGTTTAAAACATTCTATTAATAATTCACACTCACTCTATAGCCATATCAAGCACACTTCATACACACTACCCATCCACACGCAGCCTTTAGCAGCAGATAATTACTGGAGGTCCGCTTACCCTTCTCCTGCTTCTTATACAATCATTAGTAGGTCCGTCCTGGCTCCCAGCATTGGGATACAGCGGTGGCCTTGGATGAGGAGGCACCACAGAGTACAGCACTGACAGCACCAGATCCAAGGGTGGGGAGGAGATGGAGAAGGGCTTCAGGTACGCAAATGCTGAAGTGCTGACAAGCAGGGAGAGCATGGCCAGGTGAGGGAGGCACGTGGAAAAGGCTTTGTGGCATCCTTGCTCACGGGATCCTCAGCACGCTCTGAAGATCTGCACACAGGACCCCACAAGGAAAACAAAACAGCCAAATGTTACACAGACAGCAATCACAAGAAGCCCAACTTCCCTGAGGTAGCAGTGTGAGTGGAAGAGCTTGAGGATCTGGGGGATTTCACAGCAGAACTGCTCCACAGCATTGCCTTGGCAGAGGGGGAGTGAAAATGTATTGGTTGTGTGCAGCAGAGCAGTGAGAAACCCCGTGCCTCAGGCAGCTGCTGCCATGTGGACACAAGCTCTGCTGCCCAGGAGGCTCCTGTAGTGCAGGGGCTTGCAGATGGCCACGTGTTGGCGAAGGGAAGAGCAGACACCATTTGGTCGTCAGCAAACTTCGAACTTTATTGGCAAAGACACCTGGTTATATACACTAAATAATGAGCCTCATACATATTGCAAAGCTGAGCTCCTAATTGGTTAACCTTTAAAATGTTACCCTTATCTTATTTCTGCATACTTGCAGTTTACAGTTAGCATGGTTAGCTTGAAAGACGCTTTGTTACCACAGGCCCTATTGTCCAGAGGGACCTTGTGGTCCAGCTGGACCAAGGGAGTCAGTGGAAGTCTGATTATCAAACAGAACCAGGGGAGTCAGCAAGACCTTGCTAACTTTTCCCAAGACTTCTGCACGTACACGAACTTTAGTAACCCTCAGGCGAGGCCTCAATGCCTGTGGGTCACTACCTTACAACTGTCAAGCACTCCTTTATCCATTAGCCATTCATTAATAAAACTCTCCACATTTCCCCTGTTTTCTTTTTGGGCTAAAAGCACATTATTCATCGCCTTCATGGTCATGGTTTTCACACAAGAAATAAGACATCCAATAATCAATAATCCTGCTATGAGCACAATCAAAATCACAAGTCCTTGTTTCACTAGCTCTCTGAGCCAGCCTGATAAACCCCAGCCACTCAACAATGTGTCTAATGGGCTTTGCCATTCTTGCAATTTCTTCATGTTGACATTCAACTGTCTGATCTTATCATGAATGGACTGGGATTTATCAGTAAGGCTAAAACAACACATTCCGTCAAACTCCTCACAACCATGACCATGAGCAAGTAATAAAAATCAATAGCGGCGCGATTTTGCAAGGTAGCTTTTCTTATACTATCAGCTTCTATTAACCCTTCCTTGCCCAAAATGTTAATCTGCTACCCATTAAAAACCTTTACATTAACCCAATAATAAAAAATACACAGAACACTGTCTGCCCTCAACAGACACACACATACACACACATTCATGGGATCCCACAAACACACTCCACACAACTACAATATGTGAAACACAAAATGCAGACAATCATTACTCCCACTACATGGTTACACATACAAAATGTGGTTGCAATGACCCTGTGACGACAATCAGAAAACCAGCTCCGAGCAGCATCATCACAGTGCAAGGTGGCAGGCTCAATCTCAGCGGGCGTCCCCGCAGAGGCTCTGTCTCCCCCACATTGTATGAGGCTTGGGCTTTTGTACTGATCAAAATGCACACTCATTCCAATGCAGGTGGCCAGCCTACATCGGGAGAAGTGGCCAACAGTATCTATACAGGTCTGCAAGGGTCGATAAAAACACAGACGTAGTTACATTTGCTAACCTTTAGTACATGAAGATCACAGACAGACTATAAGCACACAATACATCTGTATCCCCCACCCATCTTACTTTTCCCTTTATAATTGTCCATTTATCATGAGTGGCCACAAACCCAACATATAACACAATTATCTTTAAGCAGTTCATGTTCAGTTCTTTCCTTGTGATCTTATTCTGTTGGCTCTTCTTCTGGTTGTGCGTCGTTGCTGACTTCCGAGCTTACCGATGTGGCGTCTGGAGCAGGCTTAGTCCATTTTGCCGGCACCCACAAGGGTCCTGCAGGAGCAGAAAAACACAGGTAGCCCCGTCCCCAATACAGAACTTTAGCAGGGTTCTGCCATATACCAGTTTTGGGGTCTTTATACCTGACCCATATCTCTTCCTTGCTGATATCTGTGTCTACTTGTTTTTGACCATGCTGCATAGCTGGAGGAATATCTGAGTTCCCAAAAATACACAAATGATTGAGCACATAAAGTACCTTAGATAGGCGCATCTGTGGATCTGTTACTGTTTCATGCTTGGCAAGATAGCGTTTTAGGGTGCCATTAGCTCTTTCTATTATAGCTTGACCCGTGGGAGAGTTAGGTATTCCTGTTATATGTTTCACACCCCAGTCGTCCATAAAGTTTTTCACTTTGGCACTCACATATGCAGGACCATTGTCTGACTTGATACTATTTGGAACTCCCATTACTGCGAAACAACTCAATAGATGCCGTATCACATGTAATGCCTTTTCTCCTGCTTGTGCTGTTGCCCAAATATATTTACTGTATGTGTCAATGGTTACATGCACATACTTTAATCTTCCAAAACTAGCGACATGGGTGATGTCCATTTGCCACTTCTCATTTGCTTTGAGACCTCGTGGGTTTACTCCACATCCTAGTCCTATTCCCCCATTATGATGGCTACATATGGGACAAGCTCTTACAATGGCTCTTGCATCTTCGATCCCTATTCCAAAGTTTCGTGAAAGCCCTCGGGCATTCTGATGATACAAATTGTGTGCTTCTCTTGCCAAAACATGTTTACTCATAGGACAGGTGTTATCCTCTGCTAACGCAACTAATTTATCTGCTCGGGCATTCCCTTCTCCTAAACCTTCATCCCATTTATGACTCCTGATATGTATGACTGAATAGGCCGTCGTGCGTTCTCTCAAGGCCTTTCTCAGCTGTAACAACAGTTCATATAGTCTCTTGTTGTTCACTTCTTTAATAGCAGCGTCCTCTATTCGCATAGCCACTCCAGCTACATATAAGGAGTCTGTCACTATATTCACTGGACACTCAAAGTTCACTACAGCCCACACAACCGCCAGCAGCTCTAACGTTTGTAAGCTGTCGGCCGGCTCTGCGTCCAAAAGTTTGTGGTTCCAGTGCCCTTGTTCTTGCCAAGTAATTGCTGCTTTCCTGGACTTGTTTCCAGCATCTGTGAAGACTGTCACTGCATCTGAAATCGGAGTGTCTTCCCTCAGGGGTCTTACCACCCAATTCCACTCTGACATCCATTGCAAGGTGGGAGGTGTTAATTTCCCTGTTTCCACCAAAACCCCTGAGCCCAGTAGTGCTTCCTGTAGATCACCCGAATTAATTAGATACCAATCAAGAGTCTCACGTTTTATCGGCAGGTGAATCACCTCCGGTTCTCTGCCTGAGACTTCTATTGCCCTAAGACGTCCCTTTTTTATCAGACCTGCAATTTGTTCAATTTTTGTTACAAGGGTTTTTCGAAGCTGCAGCGGAGGAGCCAACCATTCTAATACCCTGGTCTCCCCCGTTTTCTTTTCCAGTTGGGAAAGAGCACCTAGAACCTGTTCAGGGCTATTCCAAATAGTGATGTCAATAGGCAACTCGAGGTTTCTGCGGGTAACATGACCACGTTGAACACACTCTACAATTCGCTGTAGAACGTCTTGTTGTTGATCTGTTAGCACAACCCGTTGACATGGATCCGTGCCCTTCAATAACGGTCGCAAAGGCTCCAACAGAGAGTTGGGGATACCCACAATTGGTCTCAACCATTGTAAGTCTCCCAATAGTTTTTGTGCATCATGCAGTGAAGAAATGTTTATGTTCAGCTGTAACTTTTGTGGCACAACTGTCTGTTGAGTTATTGTCCAACCTAAATATTTCCATGGCTCTGTACGTTGTATTTTTTCTGTGGCTATCACTAACGAGCGTACCGCCAATGTCTGTTTTATCTGATTGACTTGGTCTTCTGAAAAAGGTTGCTGTTGAGCAAAAAGAATGTCATCCATATAATGGTAAACAATTGTGTCTGGCCATGATCTTCTTAACGGCTGCAAGGCTGCATCAACATAAAGTTGACACAATGTTGGTGAATTACGCATTCCCTGTGGCAATACTGTCCATTCAAAACGCTTATCAGGTTCTCCCCTGTTGATCGCAGGTAGGGTGAAAGCAAAGCGTTTCGAGTCATCAGGATGCAAGGCGATTGTGAAAAAACAATCTTTCAGATCAATAATCAATAATGACCAATCTTGCGGAATCATGGCAGGGTTGGGTAGACCAGGCTGCAGGGCTCCCATAGGTTCCATCTGTTCATTAACAGCACGCAAATCATGCAACAGACGATACTTGCCAGATTTCTTTTTGATTACAAATATCGGTGTGTTCCATGGACTGGTAGAGAGTTTCAAATGTCCCTGTTGAAACTGTTCATGAATTAACTGGTGAGCTTGGGTGAGACTTTCCCCTTTTAGTGGCCATTGCTTAACCATCACTGGAGTGTCAGACTTCCATGTGAGAGGGATGGGGAAAGTCCAAGCAATGGCGATTACCCCAAAGGGTGCTCATTTGTCAGAACTACTCCAAGCTGAGCTAGCACGTCTCTACCAATCAAACAAGCAACTGTAGGAGGCAGGTGAACTACAGAGAAGGTCATTATCAACTGTTGTCCATCAATTTTGATTGCGATGGGAGGCGTCTTGCTTGCCAAGGTGAACCCTCCAACTCCTGTCACAGTATCAGAGGAAGGAAAAAGAGGCCAATCCCGGGGCCATTCATTGGGGCTAATAATGCTTGTGTCCGCCCCTGTGTCCAAAAGTCCCCAGAGTCCAATTTTCTTTCCTCTATAACAGAGTTCCACACGCTTTTTGGGTCTATCATGTAGGTTAACTGACAATAGTGTGAGTCCTGTAGACCCAAATCCTTGTGCTGCTCGCTTCTGTTTGTTAGCGGGACACATGCCTGATGTTAACTGTGGCAATGGCACTAGTTGTGCTATACGTTGTCCTTTTTCAACTTTTAACGGTGGATAAGGTGTGTAGGCTATGATGGATATTTCCCCTGTGTAGTCTGCATCGATAACTCCAGGCAACACAAAAAGTCCCAACAAGGTTGCTGATGATCGGCCTAATAACAATGCTCCACAGACTTGTCCTTTGATTTGTAAGGGTCCATAAACACCAGTAGGAATTTTCATTGGCTGGTTGGTCATCAGGGTGGTATCTACTGACGTTGCCAAATCGAGCCCGAGGCTGCCTGTTGTTGCGGGTTGAAGACAGGAGGTGGCGCTGATGTTACGGCAGCGATTTGTGTTGGTGCGCGGCTGCTCTTCGCGCTCCTCTTCCCGTTTCCCGACCTCCGCGTACATACAGTCGTGTCATGCGTGGATGATTGGCAATTTTTACACCACATCCCTCTGGCTTGACATTCTCGACGTACGTGACCTCCCTGGCCACATCGATAACATCTCAGGAATGTTCTTTGTCCCCCAGCCGCTACCGTGGCAGAGGTTCGGAGAGGTGCAAGAGCAGCTAACACCTGATTCTGCGTTGACTCTGCTTGCTTCTGAATTCCTAAGCCTAATTCTTTTATTGCCTCCACTAAAAAGACTTGAGCCCCAGTTGGCTGCATTGCCATTCTTTCTAACGCTTCTTCTATTGACCAGTTTGCTCCTAGAGTGGATAGCACCCTCTGAGTGGCAGGTGTGCTATTTTGCAGGGCGCATTGTTTTAACAATGCCCCTTTCATGTAGTCTGGAACTCCTGCCCGATCTATAGCGGCGGCTGCTTTATCTATAAAACTCCCAAACGACTCTTCCCTGCCTTGCTTAATTCCCATGTATGCAGGCATACCACCCGGTTCTTTTACTCTATCTATTGCTGCCCTCACAAGTCGCATAGCTTCTCTAACTTTATCTGCCCCTATTAATATCTGCGCTTCTGTACGCAAAAACGGTCCTGAACCCATCAACTCATCAACTGTTACTCCCTGCAAGGGGTCCCCTGGCGCTCGGGTAGCCGCCACTGATTCATTGACCAGTGCTTGCCAATGGGCATTAAACAATAACTGTTGATGCTGAGTGAAGATTAACCTCACAATACCTCTAAGATCACTTGGAAGCAATAGCATCGTGTTGAATATATAATCTAACATTTGTCTAGTAGGCTCGCTTTTTACACCAAACTGACTAACTGTAGCTCGCAGCTGAGAAAGCAATTTCCAGTCAAGGATACTATATACCCCTTGATTTGCCACATGTTGCCCCTGCTGATCATATACTGGGGTGTAAGTCACTGGGCAAGCCAAGTGAGAAACCGCCTCAAGCACGTCATTATCACCCCGTTGCGCTGCCTCCCTCGCCAATACCGCCCATGCCTCCCTCCTTTGTTTCGCCATCTCCTCCCATAGGTCGCTCAGAGCCCCTGGGATAGGATTTGACACACTTGGCGGGGGTCTAGGGCATTCTTTATATTGGCTTACAGGGGGCTTAGGCGGGGGCTGATCATGCAAAGTATCCACGGCTTCTTTCACTATACCCGGACCACCACCCCCTTCCCCCTCCTCAATCGGAGGAGCAGTAGGCTCAATTTCCTCTTTTTCCTGCACGTCCCGCGCGCAAGGAATCCTAATACTAGTCACAGCAGGTGCAAGGGGCTCACCTTCTGGTGGTCCTGTTTGTCCATAATCCCTATTTTTCCTATGTGCCTCAGCCGCTTTTTCTGCCGCTTTTCGTTCGGCTGCATACTGCAACAACGCATTATGCACCGTTCGCCACACCTTTCCCAGTTTTTTCGCTGTCTTATCATCCTCTAATACAGCCTCCCATAACACATCCCCAAATTTACGCCACTCATTTAAGTCATGCACTGTATGAGGATTAACAAATATTCCTTTTGCATATCCATAAGCTAACGGCTCTGGAACCTCCTTTTTTAAATTAAGATCCCTGAGATTACGTTTTTCTAAAAAGCTTGTAAACAAATCATATGCCACTTGCCTATCCATGTTTAGACGTCAGCGCGCTGTTTTGCAGCTCTTTCAGGCTCCGGTGGCACTTACGACCCAGACCACCTATATGATCCTGGGGGTGCTTTCGGCCACTTTTCCGGCTTTTATTCGGCCACTGGCTTTTGCACCGTCCTGGGCTGCAGTCAGGACTCGTGTCTCTTCACTCCGCGTCTCACCGCGTTTGATACAGCATCTCACCGCTCCGCGTCTCACCGCGTTTGATACAGCGTCTCACCGCTCCGCGTCTCACCGCGTTTGATACAGCGTCTCACCGCTCCGCGTCTCACCGCGTTTGATACAGCGTCTCACCGCTCCGCGTCTCACCGCGTTTGATACAGCGTCTCACCGCTCCGCGTCTCACCGCGTTTTACTTCGCTCAACCGTGGTGCAGCGTCCTACCGCTCAGTACAGCGTCTCACCGCTTTTTCTCGATCCTGTCGGGGAGTTTTGTTTTGGATCACGTCGGGGTCACCATTTTGTTGGCGAAGGGAAGAGCAGACACCATTTGGTCGTCAGCAAACTTCGAACTTTATTGGCAAAGACACCTGGTTATATACACTAAATAATGAGCCTCATACATATTGCAAAGCTGAGCTCCTAATTGGTTAACCTTTAAAATGTTACTCTTATCTTATTTCTGCATACTTGCAGTTTACAGTTAGCATGGTTAGCTTGAAAGACGCTTTGTTACCACAGGCCCTATTGTCCAGAGGGACCTTGTGGTCCAGCTGGACCAAGGGAGTCAGTGGAAGTCTGATTATCAAACAGAACCAGGGGAGTCAGCAAGACCTTGCTAACTTTTCCCAAGACTTCTGCACGTACACGAACTTTAGTAACCCTCAGGCGAGGCCTCAATGCCTGTGGGTCACTACCTTACAACTGTCAAGCACTCCTTTATCCATTAGCCATTCATTAATAAAACTCTCCACAGCCACGTAGTGGTCATAGGACATAATGGTGATAAAATAAAACTCAGCTATGAGAAAAAAGAGAAAGAAAAAGATCTGTGCAGCACAAGCTGTGTAGGAGATGGGCCTGGTGTCCCAGAGGGAATTGGCCTTGTATCTGGGGACAGTGGTGGAGATGCAGCCCAGGTCCAGCAGGGAGACGTTGAGGAGGAAGAAGTCCATGGGGGTGTGGAGGTGCTGATCGCAGGCTGTGCTGGTGATGATGAAGCCATTGCCCAGGAGCGCAGCCAGGGAGATGCTCAGGAAGAGCCAGAAGTGCCAGAGCTGCAGCTCCCGTGTGTCTGCGAATGGCAGAAGGAGGCAGTGGGTGATGGAGCTGCCTCTGGACATCTACTGCCTCTGGGCACGAAGCACTGTCAGAGGAGAAACAGACAGTGACAGGTTAGGGCAGGAGGGATGTCAGATACAGAAGTTCAATTTACACACTCACGATTGAGCACATTTTAGCAGGAGAGGAGAGGCTCAGTGCCATCACCAGAGATGTCATTACACTGCTGAGGCTTCTTCCTAGGTTCAATCAGAAGAGCATTGCATCAGGCAAAAAGTCTCAGCTCTTTGTAGCTTAGTGCAGAGCCAGGAGAGCTGCAGTGTCCATCAGACATTTCCCATGTGCCCTGTGCTTACAATTGCACTGCCTGTAAGATGCCTTCACACACAAATTGAACTTAAATCCCCTGCAAACACCTGACCTGTGCTGAGAGCAGGGGCGCATGGTTTCAAAGGGCAGATCACACAGCTCCCATAGGGAGAAGCAAAGGACTGTGCCCAGCAGAGCATGGTCAGCAGCCACCTCCAGTGCCAGACACCAAGAGAGCTGCTTGAACCTGCCCTCCCCAGGGCTGGGCTACACTTTCCCCCCCACTCCCTGCCCACGTCTCTGCTTCCTGGAGCTGTGGCTGCCAGGAAGCTGCTGCTCCTGGCCCAGTTCTGTTCCCTCTCAGTGCTCACACAAGTCCTGACGAGACTCTCAGTGCCTTCTCCAAAGCAGAGAAGTAAATTCCCAGCTCCC
The DNA here is from genome assembly GCA_039720435.1 of Amazona ochrocephala. Classification (NCBI taxonomy): domain Eukaryota; kingdom Metazoa; phylum Chordata; class Aves; order Psittaciformes; family Psittacidae; genus Amazona; species Amazona ochrocephala. The sequence continues at coordinate 1,114,266 of JBCFXG010000038.1, read as the reverse complement.
GCTGCCCAACCTGCCCACCAAGAGTGAGAAACATCAGAGCTCAGAATCCTTCCCTATCAGGCAAACGCTGCCTCAGTGCCTTTCAGAAGGACCCTCTGCAAATGTGCTCAGAGTGATGTGGAGCTCAGAACAGCACGGACCCACACAGCACCCTCTCCAGTGCACACGAACACTTTCCCTTCCCCGCCCGGGGTTGTTCCTCCCCCCACAGCTTCTCCCCCAGTGCCGTGATGAGCTCCCGGGCAGGCTGAGTGCTGACCCTGGCAGGCAGCAGAGTCCCTGCCCCAGCACACAGCCCCTGGGCTGCAGGGACCCTGCTCACAAGGACAGCGCTGGGCACCCCTGCCTGCACACCCACATTTACACCCTGCAGCCAGCCAAGGGGACCTGCCTTGTCCTGTCCCTCGCATGGTGCAGAGGGAAGCCCTGCTCTGCAGCACATCCTCCTCCTTATCTACACACACAAACCAAGAGAGTCCTCCTGACAGATCCCATAGACTGTCCAAGGCAGCAGCTTCAGGAGATCCCTCCAGCAACTGCAGCTGCATTGCCGTGCACCCAGAGCCTTACCATGCACAGGGCTGGCAAGGTTTCTCCTGCAGGGAGCTCTCTGCATCCTCCACTGCCAAGGGCCTTTAAGCTCTCTGACTCTCAAAGGTCTCCCGTGGGTGCCTGCAGGCAGTGCCCCAGCCCTGCTCCTGGGCACAGCTGTCTCTCTGCAGCTCTGCCCCCTTGCCACCATCTATCTGCGTCCCAGGAGCCCGGCCCAGCTCAGCAGCAGAGGCCCAGCCCAAGGTGCCTCTGCCTCTGACCCCTGGGCTCCCTCCAGGGCTTCCTGGGGCTCCAGGGGAACCCCATGGGAAACAGCCTGAAACAAGCACTGATGTTCCCTCCCTCAGCTGGCAGACACACTGCCTTCCTGCAGGGTCAGTTCTCTGATGAGAAGGAGGTTTAAGGCTAAAATCCTTCTTTTCTGAGAATCACAGAATCATTTAATTTGAAAATGACCCTTGAGAACATCGAGTCCGACTATTAACCTGTCACTGGCTAGGTCACACACTGAGCATGAGAACATCTCTGGTGAGATACCCTGTTGGATGGTCACCAGTAGTAACTGGGACTTTAAAGTTGAATTTTACATCCTACCATAATTTCACTAATTTATATCCTATTCCGTTTGTTGTTAAACATTCTGCTATACATTAGAGCATGGAAATCATCTGCACAAGTTATGTTTACTGCAGATACCTCTCGTCTAGATAATGGTACTTAAACCCATTTAACAAACTCTTTAACATTTGAGTAAAGCAACCAAAAATTTATAACTGGAATTTATAACCAAAGTTTATAACTGGAATTCAGCACTACTCTGGAGGCACAGAGGCAAGAGGTGACCACACCACTCTGAGAAACATGGACTGACTTTAGTCACAGGCTGGACTGTGCTGATGCAGCCCCCCTGCCTTTCCTGGAGCCCTCTGCCTGTTAGGCCCCGTCCTTTGCACAGTACAAGGAGCTGGATGCTGGCTGCTCCCTGCCTGCACCAGGAGCTCTGGTTGCCTGGCAAAGGTGGGAGCAGCACACAGAGATCAGGAAAGTTGGACACTCCCTGATCATACCAGGAGCTCTTTTGGGATGATCAGTCATTCCCTGACAACCTGGAACAGAGCCGTTGTGCACTGGGGAAACCAACGCAGAATTGAGGCCAGGAGGAAAACTGACTGATGACTAAAGCCCATCATCTGGCCACCCTAGAAATGGTGGTCCCAAGTGAGAGACCCTTTGAGCTCTCCTGGACCCCAATGGGCTGTCAGCGGCATCTCCCTCAGAGTGAGACATCTCTGAGAGCCCCCTAAACTCTCCGGTTTAGGAAACAGGGGGATCATCTGCCTGGGCTGCTCCTGCTGCTCACTGACACTCGGCCCTTTGCCCCCTGAGGAGCACTTCCAGAGCTGATGTGAGTATTGGGCTCTGCTTTTATTTTCACTGCACTGAGAGCAACTTTAACACAGGTATGCATCTAGATGTGTATACAGCCATCTAGCTCCATCTCAGTGTGTTGTGTTAGGTTAGATATTTAATTGCAAGTGTGTGTATATTAGCTTCAGTGATCAAGTGCTGTTAGAAATCCCGTGATTCAGTTTACAAATGCAAACTGCTGCTAGCTGACATCTGTGACCCTTTAGATGAATACCAGGCCTGAGACTGAGATGGGATCCAGCCACACCCAGGCTGTTCTTGGAGAGGGAGCTTAGAAAACAAAGGGGTCAATCTGAACCTCGTGACTCAACGAGAGGGTCTCCCTTATTCCTTTGTGTCTGCAGTTCCTATACTCGATTTCAGTTCAATACTGTATGAATCACTTGAACCCAGTCCCGTATAAATCATTCCAAGACTGACACAATCTCTTTTTGTAGCTGGTGGAGCGGGGCCTCCCCTCCAAATCCTGTTAAATCCTGCTTTGATGAATTCACATTCAAATCCCTTTTCCTGGTGTCTGTGCCAGTGATTCTTTGAGCAATCCTAAACAGGTTCACAACCGGCACGTGGGGCTTCTCTGGGAAACGTGTTCCAGTGTCGCACCGCCCTCACGGGAAAGAATTGCTGCAGAGAACATAGTTACTGCTTCACTGCAGACAAAGGAGGCAGGAGAGAAGGGACTGGGGAGCACGCACCCAAGCCCTGACTCTGCACAGGGCAGCGATGGGAGCTGCTCTTCACTACAGCACAGCTGGGCTGAACTGAGGCAGTGCTTACACACAAACCTGTCCTTGTCCCACACGAAGCTCCACAGGCCACAGGATTCTCCAGAAGTACCAGCCCATCTCTTTCTCTTGTTACACATCGCAGGGTTGCAAACTGTGGCACACGGGGAGGCCCTTGGTGCTGTTTCTCCTGGAACACGGGAGTAGAAAATTCAATACTATTTTTAATAACAAAAAACATTCCAATTACCATGGAAAATATGGGACAAGATGCTAAAGTCCAACAGGTTTCACCAGGAAGAGCAACAGTGAACTAAAAATTCCATCCTGTTCTGTTTCCTTTCCCAAGCCATGGATACTTTCCTCAGTAACTGACAAGTGCACACAACACAGCGACAGATCTGTGTGTCTGCTGCACATGCCGGTGAACAGTTCCTTGTGGTGTCACATTCATCTCCAAATCAACTCAACCATGTACCAAGGAAACAGGGGGGTAACTCTCAGCTGTACCCGCAGAGCCCTGCTGGGAACTGCACAGCTGGGGACTCCAAACACCTGGGATTGCTTCTGCCAAGCAATGCACCAGTGCCAGGAAGGAAACACACACTCTTCTCTGTGACACCAGGGGTCACTGCTGCCGCTGAGCTCTGATCCCTGTTCAGAATCACACCAACCCACTGTGCAGTCAGCACACCAGTACCTGGTATCAAACCTGCCCTCCCTGGAGCACTTCAGCTGTAGAGGCACTCAATATTTATGTACAGGGGTGGGAGGGACCTTACAGCTCATCCAGTTCCAACCCTGCCACAGGCACAGACACCTTCCACTAGAGCAGGCTGCTCCAAGCCCCTGTGTGCAACCTGGCCTTGAACACTGCAGGGATGGGGCAGCCACAGCTCCTCTGGGCACCCTGTGCCAGTGTCCCACCACCCTCACAGAAACTGAACACTGGCAAGTCAACACATGAACCATGTCCCTTAGAACATGTCTTAAATACCTCCAGGGATGGTGACACAGCCACTTCTGCAGGCAGCCACTTTCTTGTCCCATCATCAGACAGGACAGCCAGGACAGGACAGGCTGGGATCTCCTTTACCCCTGCTGAAGGAAGGGATTCAGCCTGGTCAGGTGAGGCATCTCATCCTGGGATTGTAGCCCTGGGGCTGGAAGGGAACTCAGCTCCCTCCCATGAGTACCACAAACCCACAGGAGGTCTCACTTCCTCAGCAGGTGAAAATGTACCATTATGGAGATGATGTCTTAATCAGAGGAGATTCCCTCACAGAGGTGGGGGAAGCAGCAACAGCAGTGTGGGAAGCACTCCAGGATGTCAAAGTCCCACCTGAGCAATGTCAGAAACCAAGTAGAAACCAGCAGATCAACGCTCCCATCCAACTTGGTGTTGTCCGCAAATTCACACATCCCAGTATGGACCAGTTTGCACCAGTACAAACCAATATAGGCCACTATGGCCCCAGACACTGATGGGGTTTCAGTATCCCAGTGCTCCCAGTCCCTGCCGCAGGTCTTCTTGCTTGCAGCCATGCTCAACTCCCCATCCCTCCCAGTGCTCCCACTACCTGCTGCAGCTGCTCCCAGTCCCTCTCAGTCCCTGCCACAGGTGCTGCTGCTCATCCCCCACATGAGAATGTTGCGGTCTTATGGGCAAGACCCCCCAAATCAGGCACCCCGCCCAACCCCCCACCCCAGCTCCCCTATATAAGAGGCAGAGTGGAGCCAGGGTGTTCCCCAGAGTGTGCTTTGGGGGCAACAAGGATTGATTGGGGCTGGTGGCTTTGGGGGAGGGGGAGCAGCTTTTTTGGGGCACCTGCAATTGGGGGCCAGGGGTGTTTGGTGGGGCCCCTCAAGGATTTTAAGTCCCCAGGTTCATTTGTGGGGGCCTGTGGTGATGGCAGCATGCAGTTTGCTTTGGGGGTGCTTACAGGCCCCCCATTTGTGGGTCCTACCTGCTCGTGTGCTGCTTCGAGGAGATTTGGGGTTACCCCAGGATTTTGCTTTGGGTGCCTTCAGGGCCCTTTGGGGGGGCAGCCTGCTTTTGGGGTACCCCTTTATTGGGGTGCCACTTTTGGAGGGTCCACCCCCTCTGACCCCCTGAATTCACTACTGAACCCAAAGCAATGTTGGGGTCCCCCCAGTGGATTTGGGGTTCCAGAGCATTTTGGGGGACCCCAGGGCAGGTCCCGGGGGAACCACACTTTAGAGACACCCCCTTTTTCAGGGGGCTCCTGGCTGCTGCGCTGAGCCGGGGCAGCTGTGGAGCTGCAGGGTTTGGGTCTGGGGTATTTGAGGCTCCCCGCTGGGATTTCTGGTGCAAGGAGGCTGGGTTCGGGGTGCCGGGTTCTGGGGTCCCACCCGGCTGCCAGGTGCTTGTGCAGAGCCAAGAGCCTCTTGAGGTGCTTCTTGTGCAGCTCCTTCAGGTCCCAGCACTGCTGCGGCAGCTTCACGTCGGCCTTGTGTTGCCGCAGCTCCTGCAGCGACTGCGGGGACACCTCTGGGGGGGGTGCAGGGGCCAAAGGTCCTCAGGGGCAGGAATGTGGGGGACCCCCATGTCCCTCAGTGGAGGCACCTTTGTCCCTCGGCACCCTGGGTCTCACCGGGTGCCCTGTGCTTCCCCATGGAAGTCAGTGGGGGGAGAAGGACTTGGGGGTGTTGGTGGATGAGAAAATGAACATGAGCTGACTGCAGTGTACGCTCACAGCCCAGAAAGCCAACCGTATCCTGGGCTGCATCCAAAGGAGCGTGACCAGCAGGTCGAGGGAGGTGATCCTGCCCCTCTGCTCTGCTCTCGTGAGTCCTCACTTGGAGTATTGTGTGCAGTTCTGGTGTCCTCAACATAAAAAGGATACGGAACTGTTGGAACAAGTGCAGAGGAGGCCACGAGGATGATCAGGGGATGGAGCACCTCCCGTATGAAGATAGGCTGAGAAAGGTGGGGCTGTTCAGCCTGGAGAAGAGAAGGCTGCGTGGAGACCTCATAGCAGCCTGCCAGTATCTGAAGGGGGCCTATAGGGATGCTGGGGAGGGACTCTTCATTAGGGACTGTAGTGAGAGGACAAGGGATAATGGGTTCAAACTGAAACAGGGGAAGTTTAGATTGGATATGAGGAAGAAATTCTTTACTGTAAGGGTGGTGAGGCCCTGGAATGGATTGCCCAGGGAAGTTGTGAATGCTTTATCCCTGGTGGCGTTCAAGGTGGGGTTCGGGGAGGTCCCCAAGGCTCTCCAGGGGGTGCAGGGATTTGGTTGACCCCCATCTCATGAAAATGGAGGGTATATCCATCCCAGGGCACCTGGGGCATCACTGGAAGCCCCATGTGGTCGCTTTGCCATAAATGGGGAGATTTTGGGACTTCAGAGGGATTTCGGGTTCATGGGAGATTTCAGGGTTCATGGGGGGTCTCCAAAATTCCCCATCGTGGGCACAGTAATTTGAGAGACCTCCATGTTCCACAAAATGGGGATGTACATCCATCCCAGGGCACCAAGAGTCTCCCCTTAGTGTCCCATGTTCCCCAATGGTGGGGATGTGTTGGAGGAAGAGAACCTGGGAGTTCAGAAGGGACTTGGAGGCTCAGGGGGGATTCTGGGGTTCAGGAATCTCCCCAAAACTCCCCAGGGGGATGCAGGGATTTGGGGGACCCCTCCATGTCCCAAAATAGGGGTACATGTGTCACAGGGCACCCTGTGTCTCTCTTCAGTGCCCGCTGCTGGCCAATGGAGGTAAATGGATGGAATTTGGGGGCTCATGGTGAGGTCCCCATTCTCAGAGGGAGGGTGTGAGAGTAATCTGGGGGACCAGCAGAGCCCTCAAACAGGGGCTAAAGCCACCAGAAACCACCCCACAGATCACTGGGGAGGGGGGATCGGGAGATATGGGGGGACCATTATTATTATTGCTGTTGTTGCTATTATTATTAATATAACAACATTGATTTGCAGCGGCAGCAGGGGCTGCACGTTTGCACTCTTGGAGCTGGGCTCTTTGTATGGGCACGCAGCTGCAAGCAGCATTCCTTAGCTCAGGAAGAGCAGCTCCCGAGCGAGCGGGGCTGGGGCTGGGGCAGTGCTTGCCAAGGGCAGGGGAGGCCCAGCAACAGCTCCTGCCCTGGCACTGTTGCTGGGGGAGCACAGGGCTCCCGCGGGCATTGCCGCAGTCAGGATTGCGCAGGTGTGGCCCGAGCCCACCAGCTCCTTCCCACCTTGCGCAGTGCCCGGTGGGCTTCTGGGCTCTGCCTGCGCCTGCCAGGGCCCGACAGCACCGGCAGCTGCACTGCCCAGGGGCTGCTCCTGCCCTGACTCCTCCTCAGCACCTCTGACACCCGCAGCTCCTGCACACAGAAGGCTCCTGCTTTGCACCCACAGTGTGTTTGAAGCCAACACTAAACCAGGATTGCAAAGTCAAAGAACACGTACCTGGATGTGCAGGGCAGCCAGGGCAGATGCAGCCTCCCGACGGAGGGGTCTCCTCTGCACTGGCTACTGCAGGGCTCTGCTCCTTAAATAGCCCACGCTCACTGTGAGGGCCCCGTCACAATGGGCGTCTCCATAGCGACCTCCACGGCTTTGTGATGGCGACAGCATTGTGCCCATGGCCACTGGGCTCCCAGGGCTTGGGAGGGGGTGAGCTTTAACGTCCCTTCCACCCCAAACCAGGCTGTGACTGTAGCACTGTAAAATACCATCTGCATTTGGCTGCAGAAGAGCTCTCAGCACTGAGGCAGCCCCAGGATCAGGTGCAGACATTGTGCAGGAACATCCTGTCTCTGCTGCTGGCCTGGGCAGAGGCCTTGGAGACCGTTCAGGGCAGGGCAGGCCTGGAGAGCAGCCAGGATCAAGGGCAGCACTGCCACCTCCTCTGCAAGAAGCCCAAGGGCTGAGGCTCTGCAGTCTCTCCTTTGCCCTGCACCGCCCTTGGCTCTCAGCCCCACAGCAGAGCCCTTCTGCAGCCGCTTCTCAGCTCTCGGTGTTAGCGGGCAGCTCCCAAAGGCAGTTCTGCCTCTGCCGGAGCCAGAGCAATGGCCCAGCCCGTGCTGCGGTGTGTGGAGCGCTCCGATGGCACCATCAAGTGAGTGCGGGGCTCGGCAGCGCTGCAGGAGCGGAGCTGTGGGCCCTGACCCTGCTCCGGGGCAGACGCGGCTCAGTTCCAGCGCTCGGTGCTTCTGGGCAGAGCCTTCGGCTGCGGCTGCACCGCCGCCATGACACCGGGCGGCGCGGGGGGATGACGTCAGAGCCGGCGCCACGGAGGGGAGGGCGGGAAGGGGCCGGAAGGGGCGGTGCGCGCGGCGTCTGTGGTAACCTGGGGGGATGTGGGGAGGGAATGGCGGTGTGGAGGTGTATCGTGCCCGGGTGAGCTGGATGGAGCCCCTATCAAACATGGATGGAGCCCGGATCGAGCTGGATGGAGCCGCGATCGGAGCGGGGTGGAGCCGGCAGGAGCGGGGTGAGCGGGGCTGTGGCAGGGATCGAGTGGGAAAGGCAGGGCTGTGGGTTGGGATGGAGCCGGGGGCAGGGGGTCGGGAGCAGGGATGCAGTGGGGTGAGGTGGGCTGGGCTGTGCCAGGAGGGCACGGGAAGCGGGGCCTGAGCCAGCAGGGGAGGTGCAGGCAGGGCTGGAGCCCACGCTGGGGCAGGGGCTGGGCATGCAGGGGATGGCGGCAGGACCATTGTGTCCCACCAGGGTGGGCCCTCAGGAGCCTGAACCGAGGTCCTGTGCTTTTGGTGCAGGGGTGCCGAGAGCAGGCGGCTCCTTGGGGACAGCTGCTCGCTGCCCCTTCGCGTCAGGTAAAGATCTGAGCCCCCACCTTGTGTGTCCCGTGCACACCGTGTGTGTGCAGCCAAGAGAGTCTGGCTGAGAACTGCCCCGGGCCTGAACCACTGCCTTGGGCAACCCAGCCAAGGAGATGGGCACAGCCCCAGGCAGAGCCCTGACTAAGGATCCCCTGCCGTGCTGAATCAGCGCTGTCTGCGTTGATGAGCAGTGTGAAAGATGTGTGTGGAGGATTAAAGGGTTGGTTACAGAAGGAAACACTTGCAGTGCAGACATGTTTCCTGGCTCTAAGGGTCAGTTCCCAGGATCTGGAGCACATCTTTGTGTATTGTAAAATGTTATTGTGTCCAAATGCAATTTGTCGTTCTTGTATTGTGAGACATGATGCTGATGATGTAAATGATGATAAGTCATGTTTGGTATCTCTTTTGTGGGTATATTCTTAATGCATAGGGAAGCTGAGATAAGCTTAAGCAATGGCTGTCTTGCTTTAGCCCTTTGCAGGACATCTTGTATCTATTGAGATGGCTGCAATGAAACAAGAGGCTGGCTCCAATGTGCCATTAGGGTGGAGAGGCTTCCCTGGGACTCCCTCCTACCGTGTACCATAGATGTGTGATGCTAAAGCTGTTTCCCTGGAACACATCGTAACCAGAATTGAGCGAGGAAGGTCAAAGTGAAATGAAAGCAGCAGTGCTCATCTCAAGCCTTGTTCACAGTTCTGCAACAGGAGAGTAAGTTGGGATTGGGATGGTTGTTAGGACCTTGCTGCTTTCCAATGTGAAAATCATGCAGTGAGGAATAACACTTTAAAGAACCTGGTGTTCTCTCTGTTAAGAGAAACAAATGAAGACAGGAATCCCATTCAAAGACCGTATCTCTCAATGCAGAACCATGATTGTCTGCCTTTTTGTTTTTCTTCTTTCCAGAGCACTGTGGAGTAAGTGGGGCCTGGGTCTGCCCCAGTTCCTCAGGTGGTCCCACTTGGAATCCCTCTTCCAGGGAAGGCTGACCATGCAGTAGACACAAATGCTCTTCTAGAAATGAAATCAGGTCTGAATGAGAGCTTTGAATCCAAGTAAAAACTTCTCTTAAGCGTTCATGTGGAACTTTGAGCCTCAAGACTTTGTTTGCGTTTCGTGATGATTTTTATGAGGGTGCATTTCAGGAAGGAACTTAGAAAATGAACCAATGTGTTTAAATACACCAACTCTACTTGCACTTGATTTGATGTATTCAAACAGTATTAATGACATAAGAGTTATTTCATACATGGCAGCAGTCTTGATTGCTTCCAAGATCCTGCTCTTAAGCTGTTGCATTTTGCTTTGTCTGCAAAAACCAGTGCTTGAAAGTACAGTATGTATTATGAATTTGTCATCCACGTCCTCTGTGGATCATTGGCCTTCACCCACAGCCTTGGATGTTTATGTCCTGGGCTGAGAGAGCTGGGCTTGTTCAGCCTGGAGAAGAGAAGGCTCCTTAAGGGGAGACCTTAGAGCAGCTCCAGTGTCTAAAGGGACGATGAGAAACCTGGAGAGGGGCTTTGGCCAAGGGCCTGTAGGGACAGGCCAAGGGGAATGGCTTTAACCTGCCAGAGGGGAGACTGAGATGAGCTCTTGGGCAGAAGCTCTTCCCTGTGAGGGTGCTGAGGCGCTGGCACAGGGTGCCCAGAGGAGCTGTGGCTGCCTCATCCCTGGCAATGTTCAAGGCCAGGTTGGACACGGGCTTGGAGCAAGCTGCTCCAGTGGAAGGTGTCCCTGCCCGTGGCAGGGGTTGGAGCTGGAGGAGCTTTAAGGTCCCTTCTAACCCAATCCAGTCGGGGATTCTGTGATTGTATTCAATACCTTTAGCACTGGATGTAATTCTTCAATGATGGGCAAAATGAACCATGGATTCCTTCAAGTGCCATATATGTCAGTAAGGGTAAGACTGGAAAAGTAAATTGTGTTTTCTTCGCCAGTGTTGGGAAACATGACCAAATTCAGGTTCCTCTTCATGCTGCAACAACAACCACTGCATCTTCAGGACCTGCAAATGGACCTTGTTGCAGTGCTAACCAGTGCAGTTAGTAACTACTGCTTGTGTCATAGCTATAGAAGATCCATCATGCCTAAAACCTGGAACAGTGTCAGTGTGGGCATATATGTAAGAGCACCGAGTTTTTACAGTGATGCCTGTGACTGCCTTCTCTCAGGCTTTGCAATTTTACTGAAAATTAACTTAGCACCTTTCTAGCCCAGTTTAGTTGTCAGCAAAGTCACTCTTTGCAGTTGTCTTCATGTTTGCTCAATAGCCCTTGGTCTGTAAGGATCAGTACCAGCTGCTGCAGCTATCAGCTGCTATGGTTCTGGTGACTGTGCTGCTGCAGACTCTAACCAGGAAAATCCTGAAAAGCTCTTGATAACCTTAAGGACATGGTGTGATGTGGCTTTTTCTTCAGGTGGCACCATGTCTTGAATGCAGACATCTGCTGGGAGTGAATACAGCCACTTGCATTGGATGTGAGTCACCAATAGCTCCACAGCTGCAGCCCCAAACCAACATCTGCATAAAGGTAATTGAGACTAAACCTAACAAAGAAGCAATTTACCTCCTGGCATGCATGTTTCTAACAGATGGTGACTTCATTAAAAACAGTTTGGTCCAGCTTGCGTTTCTCTAATTGCATGATGACAGCTTGAAGGGTTAGTAGGATTCAAACCACCTTGACTAGAAATAAGCATTAAAGGTAAACCATGTGAGCTGAGGAAGGCATCTTGGAGAGCACAGGAGGTAGCAGTGTGACAGACAGGACATGTGCACTTGTGTTCAGTAGGGAGATGTTCTGTGATTCTGTCATTTATGGCCTTAGTATCACTGAGCATTTGAAGTTTATTGAATAGGTCCTCATTACTGTGCTTCCCTCAGCTGATTGTAAGTGCTTGGCACAGACGGGCTGGCAGGACTGGGCAGTGGGGTGATGCCCAAAATGCTCAAGCGCAGCATTAGTCAGTGATCCAAAAGTGCTGGTGGCTCAACTAGACAAAATCTGCCCTCCAGAATGCTCCCAACCCAAGGGAATGGGGACCCAGGTAGGGGCTGTCCTCAACTGTTGTGGTCAGGGGAAAGGGTGTGAGAAGGAGGGAACTGATATTGCGTGTCCACAATTGGTGGATTATAGACACTGCCCCAAATTGGGTGTTTTCTGGCCGTCCTGATGCAGGTGCAAAGGCACTGCTGAGCTATTTGGTGGCAACCATCAAAACTGGAGACTCATTATTCTCAGCTGTGGTGGAATCTCGCTTGTGAGATACAGTGACTGTGCTTGGGCACCCTCACGGGGATAAGAATCATTCTTCTTGCAGAGAATGGACTTGCTGTTTTGTGGGAGTGCAGTGACCAAGCAAACTGGCACCAGTCTGTACAGACACCTGGAGGTATTGATCTGGATCTGCTGTAGTTGACACTGGAGGTATTGATGCTGCATCTCCTGTGGTTGACACTGGAGGTATTGATGCTGGATCTGCTGTAGTTGACACTGGAGGTATTGATGCTGGATCTCCTGTGGTTGACACTGGAGGTATTGATGCTGCATCTCCTGTGGTTGACACTGGAGGTATTGATGCTGGATCTGCTGTAGTTGACACTGGAGGTATTGATGCTGGATCTGCTGTAGTTGACACTGGAGGTATTGATGCTGGATCTGCTGTAGTTGACACTGGAGGTATTGATGCTGGATCTGCTGTAGTTGACACTGGAGGTATTGATGCTGCATCTCCTGTGGTTGACACTGGAGGTATTGATGCTGGATCTGCTGTAGTTGACACTGGAGGTATTGATGCTGGATCTGCTGTAGTTGACACTGGAGGTATTGATGCTGGATCTCCTGTGGTTGACACTGGAGGTATTGATGCTGGATCTCCTGTGGTTGACACTGGAGGTATTGATGCTGGATCTGCTGTGGTTGACACTGGAGGTATTGATGCTGCATCTCCTGTGGTTGACACTGGAGGTATTGATGCTGCATCTCCTGTGGTTGATCACTGGAGGTATTGATGCTGGATCTGCTGTAGTTGACACTGGAGGTATTGATGCTGCATCTCCTGTGGTTGACACTGGAGGTATTGATGCTGGATCTCCTGTGGTTGACACTGGAGGTATTGATGCTGCATCTCCTGTGGTTGGAAATGGATTGTCACCGAGATCCATCGATTTGGGATGGGCAGGCACTATGGCCTAACTAAAACCTGAAGCCCACAGCACGGACTTGAAGGAGCTCTTCTATCTGCAGGGCTGAATAAACGGAGCACTTTGTAAGGTCAAGTCCTCTTCTTATTACTGTTGTTGATAGTTTGCAGACACAATGTGAAACGAATTCTTTCTCTATTTAAAAGGGCAAAGCAATTTGTCGGGCGTGTGGCACGGGAAATCTACACCATAAGCACTGTGCGACTTGTGCAAGCAAGCTGCCTGAAATACAGACGTGAGGCTCCTTCCATCAGTCCCACAGGGGTTAATCAAATCAAAGCAGAACATTCTTTCTCTCTGGAGAACTGAAGTCACAGCCCTGTGTCCCTGCACCTCTCTCTATTGCACACTGATATTCTCGTTTGCTTTTACCATCTCAGCCACAATCCGGAGCTTTTGCTTGGCTAGAGATAAGGAAAAGAGAGAATTCTAAACATCTTCTTTAACGTTTTTAGCCTGTTTCCTTTGGAAGCAGCTCTGGAAGGCTGAGTTCAGGTTTATTCTGAGACGTGTTTGCACAAGAAGCCTTCTTGTGGAATCGATCCGAGTGTCTCAGAGCCCTTCCTGCGGTGCCATTTCTATTTGAGTACATTTCTGTTTAAAAAGCATTCAGTCTGCTCAGGACATGGCCCCTGCTGTTCCCACCTCACCTCATCAGAGTCCTCACCTCTGCAGAGTGCAGCCATCTGTCTCTGCACACAGAGGCGCAGGGTCTTGGCTTCACACTGCTCCGAGAGGCAAACTCAATGAACCGCGCCTCCTGCCCAGGCCAAAGGCATTGCCATGTCCTTATGTAGCAAAGCAGCTGCAAATCTGTGCCTGAGCAGTGGGGTCTGAGTGGTCTCTTTCAGGTCACTTGGGGGGCAGTTGTGGGTCTGATGGGGTCTCTTGAGGGGGCGTTGTGGGTCTGGGTGGTCACATGGGCAGTTGTGTGACTGGGTGATCACTTGAGGGTCACTTGGGGGGCAGTTGTGGGTCCGGTGAGTTAAGGAGGGAGTCACCTCGGGGGCAGTTGTGGGTCTGGGTGATCACTGGGCAGTAACTTAGGGGGCAGTTGTACGCCTGGAAGGTCACTTGAGGGCAGTTGTGGGTCTGGGGACTTAAGGAGGGAGTCACCTGAGGGGCAGTTGTGGGTATGGGGGTTCACTTGGGGGTCACTTGGGGGGCAGTTGTGGGTATGGGGGGTCACCAGGGGTCAGTTTTGGATCTGAGGGGTCACTTGAGGGCAGTTGTGGGTCTGAGGGGTCACTTGGGGAGCACTTCGGGGGCAGTTGTGGTTTTGGGGAATGACTTGGGGATAACTTGGGGGGCAGTTCTGGGTCTGGGGGTAACTTGGGGTTTACTTGGGGGTCACTCGAGGGGCAGTTGTGGGTCTGAAGAGTCAGTTGGGGGTCACTTGTGGAGCAATTGCGGGTCTGGGGGTCACACGCTGGGTAGCTGTGGATCTGGTGTGTCACTGGGGGTGTCCGTTGTGGGTCTGAGTGGTCACTTGGGGGGCCGTTGTGGGTCTGGGGGTCACTAGAGGGCAGTTGTGGGTCTGCGGGATCACTTGGGGGGCAGTTTGGGGTCTAAGAATTTACTTGTGAGTCACTAGAGGGGCAGTTGTGGGTGTGGGGGGTCACTTGGGGGTAACATGGGACAGTTGTGGGTCACTGAGGTTGGAGGAGCCGCAGTGCTTTTTGCCGTGGTTGGAATAGCAGCAGTGCATGTCACTGGAGTTGTGGTATCTGTAGTTACAGTCATTGGCATTGGAGCAGCCTCCGTGCCTGTTGCCATGGTTGGTGTCGCCGCAGTGGTTGCGGCTGTTGTTGGAGTAGCTGTGGTGCCTGTGGCTGGTGGTGGAGTAACCACATTGTCTGTTGCTTTGCTACCAGGTCCTGTCTCTCCTCACTGCAGAGAACGCAGGAGTGATTCAGCCTTGTCCAGGGTAAGTGCTAATCAGAAACCACTATACCATCCCTGTGTTACCAGCGTTATCCTCAGACCTCAGCACTGCCCCAGCTACAAGGAGGAGTATGAACTCTCATACTCTCTATTGCCCTCCAAAGACCCCAGAAACCAATCCTCACAACCCCCCCAATAACTGCAAAAGTCCCTCCAAAACACCCAATCCCCCAATAAACACCCAACCTCACAAAGCTCCCAAACCACCAACTCTCCACAAAACCCACAACAGTCCCCAAAAAAACCAACCCCCAAAACCTCAAAGTCTCCAAAAAAACCCCACAGCCCCAAAACATCCATCTTAACCCCAAAACATCCATCTTAACCTCCCAAAAAGCCCAAACCCCACAACCACCGCACTCCCCCCAAAAGGCACCCCCGCTTACTTTCCCGGCTGCTGGCTCAGGCTGTGCAGGTGGAGGGCAGCTGTCTCCTGGGGCAGGGGATGTTTGCAGCCAAGGGTGGTTGAACACATCCTCCAGGGATGCTCTGTTGCAGGCGTACATGCACAAGCACCACCTGATGAGGTGCTGGCATTCTGGGGAGAATCCGGGAACCACCGCTCAGTTGCAGGAGGCTCCTGCCCACCGTGTGCCACCGTCCGCAGTGCCCAGGCCTGGGTGTGCTCAGCGCCGCACCCAAACCTCGTGCTCCATGATCCGTTTTGGAGGAGAGCAGGATAGCAGGACATGTGCCACCTCCTCCAGCTGACCAAGGGAGATCAGCTGCCACCCCTAAATCCTGCCCTGCCCCTGCTGCCGCGAAGCCGGGTACCTACCGACAGAGACCTGGCGCTGGAAGGAGAGCTGCCCGCTGATGATGTCCTTGCAGCGCCGGAAGGGGAGGACCCCGCACACCATCTCATATAGCAGCACGCCCAGGGACCAGATCGCTGCCGGACGGCCGAGGTAGCAGCGGTAGCGGAACCACTCCGGCGGGTAGTGCAAAGGTGTTCCTACCACAGGATACAGGTGCAGCTCATCAGGCGGATGCCGCCTGCTCCCAGATCCTCGCCCGTGCATCCGCAGGGATGCAGGGGCTGCACCGGTGGCCCCATGGATGTGGGGACACACACTCGGTGTGACCTGCCACCTCGTCACCAGCATGTGACTCTTGTTCACAAACTGCCCGCTACTGGAAGCACCCTCGGCTGTGGGCTCACCGCTAAATTTGGTGTAGACCGTGTCCGTGAGGAGGGTGCTGCAACCGAAGTCAATAAGCTTGACCTCTCTGGTGGCCAGGTTGAGGATGATGTTCTTGGGCTTGATATCCCTGTGCAGGACACCACGGCTGTGGCAGTGCCGCACAGCCACCAGCACCTGGAAGAAAATGCCCCGCGCCAGATCCTCGGGCAGGAACCTTCTCTTTCTGATGAAGTCACAGAGGTCCTGAGATGGCTGCGGACGCTCCATAACCAGCACGAAGGAGTGAGGCAGTTCGAACCAGTCGAGGAGCTGGATGATGGCACTGCAGCCGGAGCGCACCTTCTTTAGCATGGCTATCTCCATGGGAATGCGAGTGCCGCTGGGCTGCAGGGGGACCATGACACCATCAGCTGGCCCAGGGGTCCTGTGCCTCCCTGCCTGGGATGCCCTGATGCCCCCCTGCCCGGCCCCATTGTTCCCAGGTGCCCCCCCCCCCCCAGCCCCGGGGATGCTCTGGTGCACCCCTACCCGGCCCCAAGGGTTGCAGGCACCCTCTGCCTGGGACGCTCCATGTCCCCTGGTGACTCCACACCCGCTCCCCTCGCGCTGTCCCGGTTTCCCTCCTCACGGCCCCACCGGCTCACCCCCACCCGCCCTGCCCCGCGCTGCCGCAGTGGCCCCGCGCCCTCACCCGCTCGCCCCACGAGGAGATGCACTCCCGAGCCACTCGTTTCATCGCCACCTGCGAGCCAAGCGCAGCGCTGGGCTGAGCTGAGCCCTCGGCCCGCCCCGGCCCCGCCCCTTACCGGGGTGTTGTCAGCCGGGCGGACCCCTGCATACACCGACCCGAAGCCGCCTTTCCCGAGCAGCGCTTCTGCACGGTAACGCTGCTCCATGGTGTCCTCGTCCTTCCCCACGCGGTTGCTACCGCTGCGCGCGGGGTCCCGGCCGGCCCCCGCCGGCCGCTCCGGACCGAGCGGAGCCGCGTCATTGCCGGCGTTTCCCGGCCGAGGCTCCGCGGCGTGCCGCTCCCCGCCGGTCCTGGAGCGCAGATAGGCCGCCGGGTCAATTCGGGTGAGGAGCACCACGGGCACCTTGGCCGAGCGCGCTCCCGGTGCCGGCACCCCCGCATCGGCGCCGCGGCCCGGGGTCTCGGGGGTCGCGGCTGCAGGGCGGCTGCGGGGCGGGGAAGGAGCGGCCGCGGCCCCGCTGCTCCGCGCTGCCCCGGGCACCCGCCTATGGCGGCGGCCCCGGGCGGAGCGGGGCCTGGGGGCGGGCCGGGGAGCGCAAGGGGGCGGCGCTGCCTCGCCAGACCCAGCGGCGGCGGCTCGCCCAGCGCCGCCACTGCCAGTACCGGGAGAGCCGAGCGGCGCCGCGGGCACCGGCGGGGGGCTGTGGGGAGGCGGGGAGCGGCGGAGGGAGGGCTCCGAGCCGCCCAGATCTGCCGCCGCCGCCGCGCTGCTGCTGCTCCCGCTGCTGCTGCTAAAGCCGCTGCTAAAGCCGCTGCTAAAGCCGCTGCTAAAGCCGCTGCTAAAGCCGCTGCTAAAGCCGCTGCTAAAGCCGCTGCTAAAGCCGCTGCTAAAGTCGCTGCCGCTGCTAAAGCCGCTCAAGAGCCGCTGCTGCCGCTGCCGCCGCAGCTTCGCTCTCAACGGCTCTGTCCACGCGCGCCCCGGGCTCCCGCTGCCACCGGGCGCAGCAGCCGGCGCGAGGGGTTCGCGGCCGCGGGACCCATGGAACGGCGGAGCGGGCCCTGCCCTGCCCCGCGAGCGGGCTCGTGCGCCCCCCGCCCGGCTGCAGCCTTTGTGAAGTGAACCTGAGCCTTTGGACCCTTCGGTTCCGAGTGGGAACTGTGATTTATTTCATTTCATTCGTTTGATTTCATTTCAGATTAGGGAAATATTCCTCACGTTGAGGGTAGTGAGGCACTGGCACGCTGTTGCCCCGAGAAGCTGTGACTGCCTCATCCCTGGCAGCATTCAAGGCCAGGTTGGACACAGGGGCTTGGAGCACCCTGCTCCAGCGGAAGGTGTCCCTGCCCGTGGCAGGGGTAGGAGCTGGAGGAGCTTTAGGGTCCCTCCTGATCCAAACCATTCTATGCCTTTATGACTGTGACTCTGCAACAAGCAGTGGGGAAGGCAGGCTGGTGTCCAAGCTGGCTTGGATGAGGTTGTGTTTGCTGCTGTGGGATAGGAGGGAGTGGCTGGGGGAGGTGAGGAATCTGGAAGGAATATGGAGTTCTGTGAGTCTTGGATGCTCAGATTGAGTCTGAGGGAGGCCTGGTTTTGTGCCTTAGCTGGAATGAAATCAGCTGCTGGTGAAGATGGAAGCCCCGAAGGAGAGTGGTGTCTGGAAGCCATGCTCAGATGAGCTTGCTCTGATAGCAAAAGTGTTTTTCCACTGGAGACGGACTAAGCAGTCGATGGCTGCCTTGTCTTGTCCAAGGAGTTCTCTTGTCTAAGAGATGTCTACTTGTAAAGAGGAACCAGCTCATGCTCTTTTCCAGTGGGTGGGTCCCATTCCTAGGCCTTTGCTATCTCCTGCAAGCAGTCTTTCTCTTTGTTACTCATTGGAGAAGTCTTGGGGCCCATTTGGAGCAAAGCCTGGTGCGTGTAAGCATTGTCAGACACGCGGTGTTTAGCTTGAATTCCTGCCCAGGGAAAACAGCAACTGAGAGGGCTTTGCAGCAAGGGGCTGTTTTGGGGATGCGGGGAACTGTTGAATTCTTTGTGCCAGCTGTAGGCTTTCCTGAAGGAAAAGGAAAGGCCGGTCAGCCCTGCCTCATATAACCCAGGGGATGCGTGTGGATGGGAGTGTGAGTGGGACATGAGTCCCGGCGGGAAGGGGTTCACACGCTTTCTGAAGTAGAAGGGACAGCTTTCAACACTAGAAAGTCAGGAGGAGCAGGTGCCAACGCAGTAAATTCCATGTAGAACAGGCTTTGGAGCTGGTTCCCTAGGTAGTGGTTTCTCTCTTCCGGCTGCTTTTGCTAGATCCGTACCACTATTCTAAGGGTGTTGTGGCATATTTCCCACCTTCACCACTGAAATCTTTTAGAGGGCCATGTGGTCATGGGGAGACACTTGCTTCCTCAGGCTGGAGTTGCTCTTTGTGGAGGAATTTCTCCACCGTGCGTGTAAAAGTAACCGGAGGAGCTGCGTGTCGCTGTTGGGCTCCTACTGAACTGCAGGCTTGTGTCGTGTGCCTGCACAAGGGCCTCTTGCAACGCCTTGGGGGAGAACATGTGCCAAGCCCTTCCCCTGCAGTGAGGAGTTATGTTCTAGAGAAGCATGTATTGTGAGCCTGTGGAGCCCTGGGGAATGGGATGCTGCCTTTCAAGTAGAGAGATGGGGAGACCTGCAGTGCACCAAGGCTGTGTCTTGGGATGCCTGTGGTCCAGCTGTGTTGTGAACCCAGCCTGGTGCTGGAGAAGCTGCAGTGCTGGATGCTGTCCCTGTGTGTAGTACTGGCCTGCAAAGGGGAGACAGGAGAAAGAAGGTGAAATTGTTCTGAGTGTAAAGGGGAAGGAAGGTGAAAGTGGTGACTCTGATGGTGAGAAATGTCCAGAGATCCCTGGTCGTAGGTAGGGATTTGTTCTGTGGTCTGCTGGTAGAGCAGAGATGTGAATTGAAAGAGCAGCTGGAAAACAAGCTTGTTGATGCTACTAGAGATAGCTCAAGGCATTTAGGAAACATTAGCGTTCCTGTTCCCTTCCCTGTGAGTATTGTAACCTGTTTTCTCTTTTTCCTTCTCGATAGAATTGCTGAGGCTCTCTGAAATGTCTTTCCACTTGTGGAATTCCATCCCCTATGCCACACCTGGAGCGCGAGCACTTCTTGGCTGCTGATGGATCTCTTCTCGTCTAAAAAGGCAGGCAGCCTGTCAAGACAAATAAACGATAGCCACTGAAAAAGAGCAGGAAGAAGCACCTGAGGAGGGTTCAGCCCCCGAAACAGAACAGTGTGTTCCTCAAGGACTGCTTCCCTTGCTGGAAGAGGAATGCAGAGAGAATGAAACCTCAACCTCCCTGCTGTCAGCAGGGTCGCAGCTGCCCTGGCTTCTCTCTCAGGCTGATGAGAGGCTGGGTCTCTCACAAGACCTTCCATGCCTGCCAGGAACAGCTCAGGCCAGCACTCTTGAGGGGAACAGTAACAAACTAGAATGGGATCTCAAGAGGAGAGCACGGACGCATCTGAAGGTGGGGCACGTGTGGAGGGCCCGCTGCAGAGCACAAGGCTGTCTGTTGCATGAGGCCAGCGTTCAGAGTCACTGGGCATGTGTGCAAGCCGTGACGGATGTGCTGAGCAGAGCTGCGTGCCAAGTGAAACTCCTCGTGCTCTGAAGCTACCTGAAGAGAGTAAAGTGCCATTCAGCAATGGGGTACTGAAAGAGGATGGTCCAGACGTGCGTGGTGAGTGTAGCAAGGCAGCAAGGGATGGGTGAAGATTGCCACCAAGGTAAGGGATTTGAAAATCCTCAACAAAACTGTGGTGAAGAAGCATTTTATGTGCTGTAACCCTTTTGCTTCAGAACATTCAGAACAGATAAATCTTCCTCATGTTCAACTTCTCCCCTAGGTGACTATTTAGCCCTCAGGTGCAGGTGGGTCTGCATTTGTTCTCCGGATTCCCATCTCCAGGATTCAATGTTAGCTGGGTGATCTTGAGGGTGTACTGCAAAGGGGTGAGCAGGCTGGTCCCTATTCAGCACAAAGGTTCTTGTCCAAAGCTGAGCATGGTCTCGAGTAGCCCAGTGAAATGGACTGTGGGTGTAGGCCAGGCTGTAGAAGGCCTTGCTGGTTTGAGACAGCCCTGCTCATCCCAATGGTTTGTGCTTCAGTTGGGTGTCCTGTAATGAGCCCTGGGCCCACCTCTGTGTTTGTGAGCTGCTGCTGGAAGGAAGGCCTGAGGCAGGTTTGCAAGGTGCTGCTGGATGAAGTGGGGCAGTGCTCTGATGAACTGGGATCAAATGGGTCAGTTCAGACCTCGCTCCTCTCTTTTTGCTTGGAAGGGCAGGTGCATGCCAGAAAACCCCAACAGGGAGCAGGGCTCATGCGGTTCCCCCATCTCTGTGTGATGCTGTTGCCTTCTAGATCCTGGATAATGCTTGTGTGATAGAAGGCAAAGCTGTCTGAGCAGATGTTAACCTGTGTGACCTTGGGATGGATGTTAAAATCCTTTCTAGGACACTGTGGTGCCAATAGCCCTTAATGACAGGTCCAGTAGCCCTTGTAACGCCTGCAGAATAGTTGGAATGCTGGTTGTTATGAGACATGGGGATTGAGTTTGCCAACAGTTAAGGATTAAACCCACAAACCATTTGTGCCATGTTGCTCTAGTGAGAGCAGCCATAGGAAGAAATTGGTTTTGCCTTGTTGTGAATGCTGGTGTGACAAAAAGGTACGAGTGTGCTGTGGAGCCTGGTGGCAGGAAAGAGTGACAGCTCTGCAGTGAGACAGCTGAAGGGAGATGGGACAGAGCAGGAAGCTTTGATGTTTCTCAGTCTTGGTGGGCAGGTTGGGCAGTGGGAGCTGGGAATTTACTTCTCTGCTTTGGAGAAGGCACCGAGAGTCTCGTCAGGACTTGTGTGAGCTGCTGCTGAGCCCCTGCACAGGCAGAGATGGCCCTGGGCAGAGCCCTGCTGCCGGGAGGGGTGTGCAGGGCAGAGCTGAGCACACAGCCCATGGGATGGGCTCTGGGAGCAGTGAGAGGGAGCAGAGGTGGGCCCAGAGCAGCAGCTCCTGGCAGGGAGAGCTCCAGGCAGCAGAGACGTGGGCAGGGAGTTGGGGGGAAAGTGCAGCCCAGCCTGGGGAGGGTGCGTTCAGGCAGCTCTCTTGGTGTGAGGCACTGGAGGTGGCTGCTGGCCATGCTCTGCTGGGCAAGGAGCTGACTGTCTCTCTGGGAAGTGCAGGGCAGCTGAGAACCAGAGTGATGGACTCTGCAGCAACCTTGAGTAGGCACTGCCCGCTGATGGTTGAGCCCTTTTGTCTGTCCCATTGGCTTCAAAAACTGACTAAGGAAATTTGTCCCTAAAAAAGGCACTGTTCAGATGTGACACTGGAAAAGCAAACAACCGAACCAGCCTCGTTTTGGGACATCTCTGCACCACCCCGGGGAGCTGTGGGGATCCCCCCCAATGCCCAAATCCCCTCTGAACCCCCAAACTCTTCCCCTCAACACATGTCCACCTTAGAGTGGCTGTGGGGTCTCTCTGCCCCCCTGTGGGATGGAGGATGTGGGCAGGGGGAGGGAAGGGCAGCTCAAGGGATGTGATCACGCTGGGGACTGTCACAGACCGGGTCACAATGGGCCCCGCTGTGACCCCACTGCCAAGGGCAGGAGGCGCAGGGCATCCAGTGCAGGCTGGAGCTGGAGCTGGGATAGTCCCTGTGCCAGGAGCTCTCGGGAACCTTCTCTGCAGCTCTCTTTGCAGGCAGCCGGGATGTGCTGGGCTTCCTCCATCTGCCATGGCCCTCAGTGGGGAATGGGGCACTTGCTGGATCTGCTGCTGCGCACCTGAAGGGAGATGGACTTGGAGCTGTGAGTCATTGTGCTTCCCAGGGGAATGGTTCAGGGAAGTCATCCTTGTGGGGATAACTGAAAGGGCCTTATTAACAACGAGTGGTAATTAGTCAGCGACTGAATTAAAATCAAGTGGGAATCCAGTGGTGATTTAGCAATAATTGAATTTTAATTCAACTGTTAATTTGCAGTGATTTGAAGACGATGTAAATGACATTTTAGATGATGACTTAAGACAATGAGTTTGCCTTCCAGTGTCTGTTTGATGCCTACAAGAAAGCTGGAGGGGGATTCCTTACAAGGGTATGCAGTGATCAGCCAAGTGGGAACGGCTTTAAGTTGACGAAGGGGGCCAAATACGATGGGACCTTAGGAGGAAGTTCTTCCCTGTGAGCATGGTGGGACACTGTCACAGGTTGCTCATAATGATATCCGTCTGGCAGCACGTCTTTGCTGGTTCAAGGCATGCAGAGAGGCAGCTCTGCCTGGATTGACCCCTGATTTAATGTTGATTTGATGAGAAGGAGAGAAATTGTATTGAATAAGGGTCAGGACTGAGAAAATGCTCCCTGCTTGCGGCAGGATTGGAGTAAAAATATCTAATAAACCCCTGGTTTGCCAGATTTTGTGGGGATTTGGGCTGTGGTGACCCCTAAAGCACCCCCAGAGCATCCTCAGGACCCACAGAGTATCCCCAGGATGCTCCTAGAGAATCCCAGAGAATGCCTGCAGCACCTCCAGAGCACCCCATGGAACCTACCAGTGCTCATGTATCACAGTGAGCATGGGGACCTCAGGGGTGGCTGATTCTGGACCTCCCCCTGTTCAGGTGTGCAAGGCCACGGAACCTCACAGAACCCTTCACCGGAGGCACCGGGAGACGACAGCTGCCCCACGGAACACAAGCTACCGGTGGAGGAGGCAAGAGCAGCTCCTCTGGTGGTTCCCATCTTGGTGTCTCGGTGCCGATGATGCCTGTGGACACAGGAGCGTGGAACGAGGTGGGTGGTGATGGCGATCTTGGGGTGCTGTAGGAATTGCCAAGAACACCCGAAGTGGCGTCCCCAGAGTGGCTGCTTTGCACTCGGGTGTGCGAGTTGTGCTGGCTGAGGCGGCAGTCGAGCGGTCCGGCTGCCTTAAATCCTGGGATCTGCCTCATTTCTTGTGGGGAGAGCAAGGGCCTGTGGGGATGGGACAAGGGGGAACGGCTTTAACCTGACAGAGAGGGGAGATTGAGAGGAGAGCTCTTAGATGCTCTTCTTGTGAGTGTGGTGGGACACTGGCACAGGGTGCCCAGAGAAGCTGTGGCTGCCCCATGGCTGGCCATGTTCAAGGCCAGGTTGGATGGGGCTTGGAGCAGGCTGCTCCAGTGGAAGGTTCCCTGCCTGTTTCAGGGGTTGGAGCTGGAGGAGCTTTAAGGTCCCTCCCAACCCAAACCATTCCGTGCTTCTGTGACATCCTCAAGTTTGCAGTGCTGCCAGGCGGCAGCCCATGATGCTGGCACGCACTGCCGTGGGCTCGCTGGCAGGTGAGTGCTGGGCCTGGCTCTTGCCCTGGGTTTTTGGCCACTGCAGTGGGTGCTGCATGCGAGGAGGGATGCGTGAAGAGGCTCTGTGTTGGCTGAGGTGGCATGGTCCTGCTGGGACCTGGGTTTCCCAGCCAGGAACCCTGTGGGCAGGGACTGGGGCTTTGTCACTGCTGTGATTGCAAAGCAGGGAATCCCCTATCCAAGGAGGTTGTGTTGTTCTCTGCTCCCTTGGCGCCTGTGCCTAGGACACCCCTTAGCTGCAGCCCATCAGTGCTGCTCTGCCTCCCTTTGGCTGCATGGCCTCGGTCCAGTTTCCTATATTGCAGACTAGGAAATGCTCTGTGTTCTCTGGGAAAGCCTGAGAGTCCCCTTCCAATCCTCACTTCGAGGGCATTCTCTCCTCAACATGATTCCTGAATCATGGAATCGCTGACTGGGTTGGGCTGGAAGGGTCCTTAAAGCTCACGCAGAGGATGGAACTGGAGGAGCTTTAAGGCCCCTTCCAGCCCAACCCAGTCTGGGATTCCATGATTCTCTGTGTGCCAATGTCGGTCACTCTCCCCTTCCCGTAGGTGTCTGTGACGCCCTGTTCCATTGTCCAGCTTGAGCTGTGGCCCGTCGCATGCTCCACCTCTGGACCAAAGGCACTGAGGAAGAGCAGCCCCTGAGGGACCTCCCTGAGCTGACTGGGCAGAGGCTGGTGCCCCTATGCACCTCCCAGAGCACCCCTGGGTGCCCAGTGGCCATGGGCACGATGCTGCCGCCATCACAAAGCCGTGGTGGTTGCTGTGGAGACACCCATTGTGACGAGGCCCTCACGGTGAACGTTTGGTATTTAAGGAGCAGAGCCCTGCAGGAACCAGTGCAGAGGAGACCCCTCTGTCGGGAGGCTGCATCTGCCCTGGCTGCCCTGCACATCCAGGTACGTGTTCTTTGACTTTGCAATCCTGGTTTAGTGTTGGCTCCAAACACACTGTGGGTGTGTGCTGCAAAGGGAGGAGAAGCTGTCAGGAGCTGTGCTGGTGCCATCCCAGCTGTGGGAGCAGGGGATGGGTGAGGAGGAGGCACTGGGCCTATTCGTGTGCTTGGAGCTCCCCTCTGCCTGCAGAGGTGCATCTTCTGCCATGGGCCAACAGGGGCATGGAAGAGTCAGGGTACCCTGGGACAAATGTAACCCCTGGTTTTGGGACATTGGGTATTCCCCAAATCCCTGCACCACCCTGGGGAGCTGTGGGGATCCCCCCAATGCCCAAATCCCCTCTGAACCCCCAAACTCTTCCCCTCAACACATCTCCGCCCTGGGTGAACATTGCTCGCCCCAGAGCGACTCAGGGTGCCCTGGGACCCAGGTGCCCCCCATTTTCGGCACATGGGAGATCCCCCAATATAATGTGTCTCCTACAGGGAGCTTTTGGGAATCCCCTCCCAAACCTCCGAATGTTCCTTGAACCCCCAAATCCCTCCAACCCCCAAATTCCTCCCGTTTATAGCAACGGGGCTGCCTAGGGCATCCAATGCAATTCAGCTGCCCTGGGATTGATGGAACCCCCATTTTCGGGAGAATCTCTGAAATAACAGAGCCATCCCGAGGAGTTTTGGGGACCAGCCTGAATCCCCAGAATCCTCCCGGGATCCCCAAAATCTCCCCAAACCCAAAGCCCACAGCTCCAAAGCCACCCTGGCTCAGCAGAGTGGCACAGACACACTAAAACAGGAGTGTCCCGAAAAGTGGGGTCCCCCCAGCACCAACCCTAGGGGATCCTCAATGGTGCTCTGGGACCCTGAATCCACTGTGGGTACCCCAACATTGCTTTGGATTCAGTAGTGAATTCAGGGGGCCAGAGAGGGTGGATCCCCAAAAAGGGGCACCCCAATAAAGGGGCACCCCAAAACCACACTGCCCCCAGATGGCCCTGGGGGCACCCAAAGTAATCGTGGTGCCCCCAAAATCCTGGGGTAACCCCAAATCACTTTGAAGCACCACAAGAGCAGGCAGGACCCCAAATGGGATTCCTGGGGCAGCCCAAGAGTGACCTGCACCCTGCCATTACCCCAGGCCCTCCCAAATGAACCCGGGAATGCAAAATCCTGGAGGGGCCCCACCAAACACCCCCACCCCCAATGGGGATGCCCCAAGAAAGCTGCTTCCTCCCCCAAGCCACCAGCCCCAAATTGCTTCTTGTTGCCCCCAAACCACACCCCATGGGCATTGCAACCCCGGCCCCTTGTATCAGGAAGCTGTGGGGCAGCCCCAGAGTGGGGGGGTGCCTAATTTGGGGTGTCCCCCAAAAGACCACCAGCAAGGAGGTCTGGT
The DNA here is from genome assembly GCA_039720435.1 of Amazona ochrocephala. Lineage (NCBI taxonomy): Eukaryota > Metazoa > Chordata > Aves > Psittaciformes > Psittacidae > Amazona > Amazona ochrocephala. Next base: position 1,088,095 of record JBCFXG010000038.1, on the reverse strand, counting down.
GGGGGATGAGCAGGAGCACCTGCGGCAGGGACAGGGATATTGAAACCCCAGCAGTATGTGGGGCCATAGTGGCCTCTATTGGTGTGTATGGTGCAGACTGGTCTGTACTGCTCCGTACTGGCATGTGTAAATATGCAGATGACACCAAGTGGGGTGGGAGCGTTGATCTGCTGGAGGGGAGAAGCTCTGCAGAGGGATGTGGACAGGCTGGATCCATGGATTGTGGCCAATGGGATGAGGTTCAAGTACGCATAGTGCGGGGTCCTGCACTTGGGCCACAACAACCCCCTGCAATGCTCCAGGCTTGGGGAAGAGCGGCTGGAAACTGCTCCTGGGAAATGAGCTGGGGGTGCTGAGTGATGGAGCTGAGCATGAGCAGCTTGTGCCCAGGCAGCCGGGAAGCCCCCAGCGTCCTGGCCTGGCTCAGCACCAGTGCGGCAGCAGGGCCAGGGCAGGGATTGTGCCCCTGCAGTGGGCACGGGTGAGGCTGCACCTCGAGTCCTGTGTTCAGCTCTGGGCCCCTCACTACAGAGAGACATTGAGGTGCTGGAGCAGGGCCAGAGAAGGGCACTGGAGCTGTTGCAGGGCCTGGAGCACAGTGTGATGGGGAAGGGCTGAGGGAGCTGGGGGGTTCAGATGGAGAAGAGAAGGCTCAGGGGGACCTGATCGCTGCCTACAGCTGCCTGAGAGGAGGGTGGAGGCAGGAGGGAGCTGGGCTCTGCTCCCAAGGAACAAAGGATGGAACAAGAGGAAACGGCCTCAAGCTGCACCAGGGCAGGTTTAGATGGAGCTGAGGAACAATTCCTGCCCCAAAGGGTGCTCAGGCATTGGAACTGTCCAGGGCAGTGCTGCAGTCGCCGTCCCTGCAGTGCTCACACACCGTGGAGACGAGGCCTCAGTGGCATGGGTCAGTGGTGGCCTTGGCAGTGCTGGGGTAAGGGTTGGACCGGATGAGCTGAAAGGGCTTTTCCAGCCTGGTTGATTCTATGATTCTGTGATCCTTTCTGCTGAGGCACCGAGGAACCAGGTATTTGCTGTTGGTGCTCCCTCGGTGAAGGGAGGTGCTTCTAAAGCTGGTGAGGGTTTGAAAGGCCGTTGTAACGCTGATGGCTCTGCATTTACAGGCATCTGCAGTAGTTTGGGAACTGGAGTCTGTTCTAGAGGTAACTTGACTTCCTCTGCAACCCCTGGTAGGTAGGCATGCCATTTTCTGCCAGTGGTTTTGTGCAGCTCCATCCTGAGGAGCACTTCCCTTTGGGGTGCTGTCAAGTCAATTGAATGGATGGTTTGTACTGGTTGTTCTTGATCAATGTTCTCAGTTTGTTTCACTGCTGGGACTAAAGGCAAGAGTTCCTTTTCCCACTCCGAATATCTCGGTTCAGTGTCTTTTAAAGAGGTGACTTGAACATTCAAGTTCCTTTTGGTCCATCAGGGCCAGTTTCAAGAAGTCCCAGGAAGAGCCATGCTCAGCAAAACCCCATTCCATTATGACAGGGTGGTGGGGGTGTACGGACCCCTGTGACTGGTATGGTTTTAATTCCTGTATTAGTTTTCTCCTGCTTCCTTATGCTCTGGATTCCATTTCCATAGTTTTTGCTTTCGTAACAGTGGGCGAGCAATGATGGAGAATCCAGGTCCATGTTTCCTGCAGTATCCTGGAGGAGCCATAAGCTGTTGTAATTCCTTCCTAGCCTGGGGCATCTGCCCTTGTTCTGGTTGTGTGAAGGTGTCTGCAGGAATCACTGCACTGCTGCTATGCACCAGGTACCCCCTGATTTGACTGGTTTCTGCATGGTTTCTGACATTGCTCAGGTGGAACTTCAACCTCTGCACCATGGAGTGCTTCCCACCCTGCTGTTGCTGCAGTTCTTTGGGGCAATCTCCTCTCATTAAGACATCATCTGTATATTGGTATATTTTCACCTGCTGAGGAAGTGAGGCCTCCTGTGTGTTTGTGGTGTTCATGGGAGAGAGCTGAGTCCCCTTCCAGCCCCAGGGCTACAATCCCAGAAGGAGATGCCTCACCTGACCAGGCTGAATCCCTTCCTTCAGCAGGGCTAAAGGAGATCCCAGCCTGTCCTGGCCTGGCTGTCCTGTCTGATGGTGGGACGAGATGCAGGCTGCTCAGAGAAGTGGCTGTGTCAGCATCCCTGGAGGTATTTAAAAGACATGTTCTAAGGGACGTGCTTAACATGTTGACTTGCCAGTGTTTGGTTAATCGTGGATTCAACGTTCTTAAGGGTCTTTTCCAACCTAAATGGTTCCATGATTCTGCAAAATCTTGTTGTTCAGACCAAACTCTGTTTCCCGTCGCAGAACTGACCCTGCAGGAAGGCAGTGTGTCTGCCAGCTGAGGGGGGGAACATCAGTGCTTGCTTCAGGCTGTTTCCCACGGTGTCTCCTGGAGCCCCAGGGTGCCCTGGAGGGAGCCCAGGGTGCAGAGGCAGAGTGACCTTGTGCTGGGCCTCTGCTGCTGAGCTGGGCCGGGCTCCTGGGACACAGATAGATGGTGGCAAGGAGGCAGCGCTGCAGAGAGACAGCTCTGCCCAGGAGCAGGAGTCTCAGAGAGCTTAAAGGCCCTTGGCAGTGGAGGATGCTGAGAGCTGCCTGCGGGAGAAAGCTTCCCAGCCCTGTGCATGGTAAGGCTGTGGGTGCAGGGCAATGCATCCGCAGTTGCTGGAGGGATCTCCTGAAGCTGCTGCCTCAGACAGTCCATGGGATGTGTCAGGAGGACTCTCTTGGTTTGTGTGTGTAGATAAGTAGGAGGATGTGCTGCAGAGCAGGGCTTCCCTCTGCACCATGCGAGGGACAGGACAAGGCAGGTCCCTTGTCCCGGGCTGGCTGCAGGGTGTGAATGTGGGTGTGCAGCCAAGGGTGCCCAGCGCTGTCCTTGTGAGCAGGGTCCCTGCAGCCCAGGGGCTGTGTGCTGGGGCAGGAACTCTGCTGTCTGCCAGGGTCAGCACTCAGCCTGCCCGGGAGCTCATCACAGCCCTGGGGGAGAAGCTGGGAGGGAAGGGTTGACCCCAGCAGGGCAGCCAAAGGACCCTGCTGCTGTAAAGAGGGTGCTGTGTGGGTCAGAGCTGCTCAGAGCTCCAGATCAGCCCAGGACTTTTTCAAGAGGACTTTCAAAGGGAAGCTCAAGGCAGGGGTTGCTGTAAAGACAAAGAGCTTTTGTGAGCCTGTGTTCTCAGTTTCCTCTTTGTGATGAGTTTGGGGGTAGAAATGTAAAGGAGCTCTCATGCTTGAAGAAGTCTCTGAGACTCCTGAGGTGGAACTTCGAGTGACCAGCAGTCTGATACGAGCACCCTGAAGTGCCTTCAGCCACTCCTCTGCCTATGGACAGCCCCAGCATCATCCATGAGGCTTGCTCTGACCTGCCCTTATCCACTTGCAAACAGGAACACGTGCCCAGGCAGTTCCCTTAAAACAGGCAGGATTTTGGAGGACCAGAGTGAGTGCAGAGAGGTTCACATGAGCTCTGTGAGCACTTCCAATGGAAAGACATGGGACAGGGAAACACCTCCTGGCAGGAAAATCTCCAGGTAGCAGGGATGTGATCTGGGAATGGGCGAAAACGAAACCGAGAAGTGCTGTGGCAGGGAGATTCCAGAACTATGTGCCTGAGCCCTTGTGTGCAGAGCCCTTCGCCTTAGCAAGCCCCCTTGGCTCCTTTCCCACCCAGCCCAGCTCTGCCCTCAGGGCTGGGGGTCCAAGGCATTACCCCCCTCCCTTGCAGGCAGAGCTCCCGCAGAGCTGTGGTGCCTCTCTTCAGCCATGAACCCAGTGCCCTCTGCAGAGCCCCAGGGCTGGGAGCAGCTGCCGGGCAGTGCTGGTGCTGGGAGGTGGGGGCACGGCTGGGGCAGGGGAACGCTGTCCTGAGAGCCGCTGCTCTGCCCGCGTCTCTCTCAGCCGGGCCCATGGGAGATGCTGGGAGCTGTCCAACCCCTGGAACTGGCCAATGCCTTTGCCATTCCCCTTCCTTAGCACTGGGAGTGCAGATGCTGACACCCTTCTGCATTAGCAGGGGCTCCATAGGACAAAGCTGAGCACCAGGACTGGTCCCTGCCCCTACCAGCTCTGCAGAGTACGAGTGATGGATCAAGAGCCCATGTGCAGATGCTCTGCTCTTCACTGCACACAGGGCCAGCATCAAAGAGGGCCCCAGGCATGGAGCTGAAGGAACGTCTCCTAGAAAAGTGTGTCTGTGTCTGGGAGGTGGAGGGTCTGTGCGAAAAAGTTTCAGTTTTGAGCAGTGTTCCCTAACTTGTCACAGTGTTTTTTTTCCCTAAGTTAGGACAGCAGATGTCCAGCAGCAGCTCCATCACCCACTGCCTCCTGCTGCCATTCGCAGACACACGGGAGCTGCAGCTCTGGTACTTCTGGCTCTTCCTGGGCATCTCCCTGGCTGTGCTCCTGGGCAACGGCCTCATCATCACCAGCACAGCCTGCGACCAGCACCTCCCCACCCCCAGATACTTCTTCCTCCTTAACCTCTCCCTGCTGGACCTGGGCTGCACTGTCCCCAACTCCATGGCCAGTTCCCTCTGGGACACCAGGGACATGTCCTGCACAGGTTGTGCTGCACAGCTCTTTTCTTTCTCTTTTTCATCTTAGCTGAGTTTTATGTTCTTACCGTTGTGTCCTATGACCGCTCTGTGACCATCTGCAAGCCCCTGCACTATGGGACCCTCCTGGGCAGCAGAGGATGTGTCCACATGGCAGCAGCTGCCTGGGGCATTGGGTTTCTCCATGCATTTCTTCTGTGAAATCCCCCACATCCTCAAGCACTGCTGCTCACATTATAAGAGGGAAGTTGGAATTACTGGTTTTTCTGCTTTGTTATTTTTTGGGTTCTTGTTTTCATTGTGAGGTCCGATGTGCAGATCTTCCTTGCTGTGCTGAGAATCCTCCCTGAGCAGGGATGCCACAAAGCCTTTTCCACGCGCTTCCCTCACCGGGCCGTGCTCTCCCTGTTTGTCAGCACTGGCGCGTTTGCCTGCCTAAAGTCCCCCTCCATCTCCTCCCCATCCCTGGATCTGGTGCTGCCAGTGCTGTACTCCGTGGTGCCTCCAGCAGTGAACCCCCTCATCTACAGCCTGAGGAACCAGGAGCTCAAGGATGCTGTGAGGAAGGTGGTGACTGGATGTGTTTGAGCAGCCGTACACTGCCTGCTGTCCTCCGCAAAGGGCTCCAAGTGTGGGTGATGACAGCCCATGTCTGTCTTTCTTGTTTTAAGTTTGTTTTCCTTTTTCAATTGGTGATAATGAAGTCTTCATAGAAAGGTAAGTTTTCACCCTTCTGCTTGAGTAGCCACCCGTCTTATGCAACCCAGACTTTGTGACACTGGGGTCTCTCATTGTATTTAAGAGAAATAAACGATCCTGCAGCAACATCTTCTCTGTGATATGTCCTCATGGCAGGAATGAAGGGGGATGAGATCACCTTTCTGGCTCCTCAAGCTCTGGGATGGCTGCTCTGTGTCTGGAGCAGGAAGAGCTCTTGAGGAGCCCAAGGGCCGGGGCTGTTGTGCTGGAGTGGGGAGATGGGATAGCATAGGGGGGGCTGCAGAGCTCTCAGGGTGTCCTGGGCAGGGGACACAGGGGTCCCTGCAGGGGACTCGCCTGCAGTGGCACAGGCTGGGGCTGACTGGCTGGGAGCAGCCATAGGAAAAGTCTGGGTGGGCAGGAGCGGGACAGGAGGCAGCGTGTGCCCTGGCAGCAAGGGAGGACAGCAGCATTGCGGCTGTATGACCCGGAGCATGACAGGAGAACAAGGGAAGGGATGCTCTGGAATACTCCATCCAGGGTTCAGATCCCCACTTGAGGAACACTATTGACAAGCAGGAGTGTGTTTAGCAACGGGCCCTCAGGACAGGCAGGGACTGGAGCACGGTGCCTATGGGGAGAGGCTGGGGGAGCTGAGCTTGTCCAGCCTGGAGAAGGGAAGGCTGATGGGGACCTGGGATCTTGGGAAGGGAAGGGTGTTGGAGATTGGCTGCTTGTACCGGCAAGGAGGGCATGGAGGATACAGAGCCAGGCTCCTCAGCATGGTGCCTGGCAGGAGGACAAAAGGCAATGGGGGCCAGTGACAGAGGAGAGGTTCAGCCAGGACAGAAGGCAACCTTGTTCCCATAGGCTCAGGCAAGTGCTGCATGAGGTCACCCAGAGAGGCTGTGCAGTCGTTGGCCTTGTGGGCTTCCAAGTGGGACTGAATCAAGCCTTGAACCACTTGCTCTGACCCTGTTCCTGACACGTTGGACTTGGTAACTCCTGGGCCCCTTCCAACCTCTGTTCTCTTATGATCCTACAATGATGGGCTTATGAAGGGTCACAAAGATGCTCTAAGGGCTGGAGCACGTCTCCGATGGTGACAGGGTGAGAGAGCTGGGGGTGTTCAGGGTGGAGGAGAGAAGGCTCCAGGGAGACCTTACTAAGCCCATACCTAAACAGGGCCTATGAGAAATCTGGAGAGGGGCTCTTTGCAAGTGCCTGTAGGGGCAGGACGAGGGGGAACGGCTTTAACCTGCCAGAGGGGAGAGTGAGGTGAGATCTCAGGAGGAAGCTCTTTTCTGTGAGGGTGGTGGGACACTGGCACAGGGTGCCCAGAGGAGCTGTGGCTGCCCCATCCTTGCAGTGTTCAAGGCCAGGTTGCACACAGGGGCTTGCAGCAGCCTGCTCTAGTGGAAGGTGTCCATGCCATGGCAGGGGTTGGAACTGGATGAGCTGTAAGGTCCCTCCCAGCCCTGTACATAAATATAGAGTGCCTCTACAGCTGAAGTGCTCCAGGGAGGGCAGGTTTGATACCAGGTACTGGTGTGCTGACTGCACAGTGGGTTGGTGTGATTCTGAACAGGGATCAGAGCTCAGCGGCAGCAGTGACCCCTGGTGTCACAGAGAAGAGTGTGTGTTTCCTTCCTGGCACTGGTGCATTTCTTGGCAGAAACAATCCCAGGTGTTTGGAGTCCCCAGCTGTGCAGTTCCCAGCATCTTGTTCCATATCTTCAATGGTAATTAGAATGTATTTTAGTTCATAAAAGTTGTATTTCATTCCCTTCTCCTCTGTTCTAGGAGAAACAGCAAGGAGGGTCTCCATCAGTCCATCCTTCTCACAGAGTGGTGCGGTCACCTCTTCTCTGTGCCTCCAAACAGAGCAGTGCTGAATTCCAGTTATAAATTGAGGGAAATGTTTGGTTGGTTTCCTCGGTTGTGAAGAGTTTGTTGAATGTGTTTAAGTCCCACGATGTGTATGAGGAGATTTCTGAAATTATGACAGGACGTAAATTCAAGTTAAAGTCCCATTGCTGTCGGTGACCATCCAAACAAGGTATCCCACAGGGATGTTGCCAGGGTCAGCGTGTGGACTTGTTAGGGACGGGTTAATGGTGGGACTCGATGCTCTCAAGGGTCTTTCATAAGAAATGGTTCTGTGATTCTAAGGAAAGTTGATTTTTAGACTTAACTCTGTCTCTCATCAAAGAAATGACCCTGCAGGAAGGCAGTGTGTCTCCCAGTTGAGGGAGGGAACATCAGTGCTTGCTTCAGGCTGTTTCACTTGATGTTCTCCTGAGTCTCCTACCAGCCCAAAAAGAAACCCAGGATGAGATGCTTGGATTGACTCATCTGCATCACTTCCACCAGCAGTGGTGCAAAGAAGATCCCTCCCTCATACTCCTGGAGTGTCCTCCGTAATGACAGGACAAGAAAAGGAGATCCCAAGTTCTAACTGTGTTCCTGATAGTTAAAATGACCCCACAGGAAGGCAGTGTGTCTGCCAGCTGCAGGAGGGAATATCAGTGCTTGCTTCAGACTGTTTCCCATGGTGTTCTCCTGGAGCCCCAGGAACCTGTTTTGTTGCTAATGGATGGGGGCAATAGAAAGGACACAGACACCAATGTAAAGAATGATTGTATTTTACTATGAATATTAAGGTAATGTAGAAACAAAATGATAGATTGGATAAAACTTTCAGCTTTTTTTCCAACCAGCCCCTCCCTGTTGGTGAGCACGAGGTCAGGCATGGCACCTCTCCTTGTTGGCTTCTCTATTACTTACAAAAGGAAGTTGTCTTCCACACAATCGAGGAACCTCCTGGATTGCTTGTTCTGGGCCGTACCGTCCCTCCAACAGATCTCAGGGTGGTTGAAGTCGCCCATGAGGACAAGGGCCTGCGAACGTGAGGCTGTTCCAATCTGTCTATAAAATAGATAGGCTGTTCCTATCTGTTTGCTTCAGGCTGTTTCCCATGGTATTCCCCTGGAGCTCCAGGGACCCCTTGTTTTGCTAATGGATGGGGACAATAGAAAGGACACAAACACCAATGTAAAGAATGATTGTATTTTACTATCAATATTAAGGTAATGTAGAAACAAACTGATATGTTGGATAAAACAATTAACTTGTTATGCTCTAGGTTTAAGCAATGAACAAAATAAGCAAGGTAATGCACTTAATCATCGCTATAAGAGGAAGAGAAGAGTGAGTATGGAAAAGATACATCACCTACTGCCTAACTACGTTACCATCATCCAGATCCGCAGTCGCTGGGGGGGCCCTGTTGCAGCGAGGCTTTGGAGAAGCTCTCCCAGCAATTGGGAATTTCTACGTGGTGCATCCACCTGTAGGTAAGGTCTCCAAAGTCCCTGCAAGAGCCTCCAGCTTTTGTAGACCCAAATCAGCAAGTCAGAGTGGCTTGCATATTCCGTTGTGCAGAAACATCTGGTGGTGCCCCCGACCAACCGAGAGCAGGGCTTGGCCAGAGCCCAGGGCGCGGTTGGTGGGTTTCCTAAAATACCTTGCAGACAATTGCACCAGATCCTTGCAGACGGTTGCACAGAATCCTCGCAAGAGTCATCAGACTTACAGGATCCATTTTGGTATTAAACCAGGTAGCGCAAGCGGTTTGTTGAGTCGAGAGATAAGGTTTATCTATTTCAGAACATCAGCATCAGCAGTTCATCGTTCTGTCTTAACATGATGTCAGCTAGCACAAAGGGCATTGATCATTGTACAGGATTCATGTCTAAGTCATCTCTGGCTTGGGCCTGTTGTTTAGGCCCTAGCACTTCAAGAGGCCATTCCCACGTGGGCATAGCTGGGAACCAGTTTTGTCCTGCCATGGGACGTGGCACAACTCACCCAAAAGTGGCAACACAGGAGCCGGTGGGCCAGGTGAGGATGATGAAGGTGCTGTCCTCATTGCTGCCATCCTCTTCTTGCTCTTCTCCTACCAGTCTCTCCAGGCATGAAAGATAGATGGTGTGCGGTGTAGGGTTGTTGGATGCTGAAGCCAGTTCCGATTCCATCACTGCAGCACTTGTCCAGTTTGATCAAAGTCCATTCTTCATTAACGTGGTGATCAAGGGAGTCAGGTTCAGATCCTCAAATCCAGGACAGTGGGGACAGGTGCCACAAGGCATCCCGCTCAGTGATGGGTGTTCAGCCACCATGGACATGATCACATTGAGTGTGCACTGAGCAAGGCACTCATGTCATCAGATGTTGGTGGTGATATCCTCATTGTCTGCCTGCCCTGCCACTGCTGTTTGCTCCCTGTGGCAACCGCCCTCCACGATGTTCTCCGGTCAGGGAGAGCACTGAGCAAGGCACTCACGTCATGGGTGTTGGGGATGCTGTTGTGATTGTTCCCCAGCTCTGCCACTGCTGCTGGCTCCTTGGGGAGCTGCTGGATCTGGGCAGGCTCAGCGGAGAGCGGCAGCCCCGGGACAGAGGGCAGCACACAGGCACACACAGGAGGCGGCATGGCTGGAGCAGTGAAGCTCATGCCTGGCACCTCGGATGCCATGGGCAGCTGGAGAGGGAGCGTCTCTGTTGGGAGAAGCAGAGAGGTGCTGGTGTGAGAGCTCGGTAGGCAGAGGCACCTGGGGGTTACCTGGGGGCAGGAGCAGCCGGAGGAGCGGGAGCTGCTGCTGTACCTGCCATGGCAGTTGGTCAGTGTCAGCTGGGTGGGGGCCAACTGGCCCCTGCCTCGGGTTCCGCCCCAGTTCCACCAGTCCTGGCTGCTTCAGCAGCCTCGCGGGGCTTTGGGTTGTCAGACACAGCAGCTGCCCCTCGCAATGCTTTCCTGCCCTGCTGGTGATCTCCTGTCCTGAACAATGGTTTCCCATGACCACGAGGGTTTCCCATCCCAGCAGTGGTTTTTGGGGAGGTGAATTTCATGTCCAAAGACAAGGGATGGGGCCAGAATCTCTGGTCTTGCGATGCTGCCATGCATGCTTCCCAATCTTCCCTAGTGGGAGAAAGGGGAAGGGGGCTTGTGGCACTTTTGGGTTGTTTTTCCTCCCCCCTCTCAGGAGAGTGATCCCCCTGCGATGGCATCTTTGCTACCTGTCATCACACTGTCACTGGTGTTTGGGACCCTGGTTGGTGGGACCCACAAGGCATGTCATGAAAATTCTCTTCCCCCTAACTACTAGATCAGCCAGTCTTAATTAAGTATTAATAGGTCTTTTCATGATGTATGTGCATATATATATGTACACTGTAATATGATGAGGTACTGGATTTTTACTGGAAGCTTCATCCCAGCCCTGGAAGTGGGACTTTTCTTTAGGGTATCTTAGAGCTGTCTGTGAAGGAGAAGGGGTATTGCAGCACAGCAGAAATAATGGCAGAATCCCAGCCCCTCCAGCCTGTCTTTGAAACCCTCCCACTGTCCCGCACTCCATTAATCAGTATCTCTTGCAGGACTGGCTCCAGGGACATGTGCATCACTAGACAAGAGCAGGACTGCAGCAGAAGTAGCATGGGTGCCTGGCAGAGTTTGACTCGGACTAGTAATTGGTAGTGAGGGTGCTTGTGCTTGGTTTCAGTGTGTGGTACATGGCCGTTTGAAGGGTGTGAGAACCCGGTGTAGAACCACATTTGGGGCTCCCCAGTGGGACTGGAACACCCCTGTAATTCTCTCCTTTGCATCCCAGCCTCTGGGCACGGTGGGCACGGGCCACTTGCGGATTGTGGTGGCAGTTTGTCAAGGCAGATGGGACACAGCTGACTGCATGAGCCAGCGTCTGCCCAGAACCTGGGCCCTGATGATCCGCACTGCCAGCTGGGAATGACTTCACCTCTGGATACTGCACTATCAGGGCAGTAGGGTCTCCATGGCTATGCTGTGCTGTACTGTGCTGTCCTATGCTATGCTGTGCTATGTTGTGCTGTGCTATTCCATTTTAATCCCTGCACTGACTATTTGTCAAGTAATGATGACCCTGTTATTTGCCTGAAATATCAGCTGCTTTTTCAGCTCCAGAATCAGTTTTAAGGACAAACAACGGTTCCAAGTGGAAAGAGGGTTAAATTTCATTTCATTGACTTCATTAATTTCAGTTCATGTTAGGAAAATCTTCCTCACATTGAGGGTAGTGAGACACTGCACTCTTGCCCAGAGAAGCTGTGGCTGCTCCACCCCTTGCAGTGCTCAAGGCCAGGTTGGACACACGGGCTTGGAGCAGCCTGCTCCAGTGGAAGGTGTCCCTGCCCATGGCAGTGGTCAGAACTGGATGAGCTTTAAAGCCCCTTCCAGCCCAGCCCAGTCTGGGATTCCTATGTCGGTCACTCTCCCCTTCTCATAGGTGGCTGTGGCGCTCTGTTCCATTGCCCAGGTTGAGTTGTGGCCCCTCGCATGCTCCACCTCTGGACCAAAGGCACTGAGGAAGAGCAGCCCTTGAGCGACCTCCCCGAGCTATCGGGGCAGAGGGTGGTCCCCCCGCAGCGACTCCCAGAGCACCCCTGTGTGCCCAGTGGCCATGGGCACGATGCTGCTGCAATCACAAAGCCGTGGCGGTTGCTGTGGAGACGCCCATTGTGATGGGGCCCTCACGGTGAGCGTGGGTTATTTAAGGAGCCAGATCCCTGCAGGAACCAGTGCAGAGGAGACCCCTCTGTCAGGAGGCTGCATCTGCCCTGGCTGCCCTGCGCATCCAGGTACGTGTTCTTTGACTTTGCAATGCTGGTTTAGTGTTGGCTCCAAACACACTGTGGGTGCGTGCTGCAAAGGGAGGAGAAGCTGTCAGGAGATGTGCTGGTGCCATCCCAGCTGTGGGAGCAGGGGATGGGTGAGGAGGAAGCACTGGGCCTGTTCATGTGCTTGGAGCTCCCCTCTGCCTGCAGAGGTGCTGGGGGTGAAGCAGGAGCCTTCTGTGTTCAGGAGCTGCTGGTGTCAGAGGTGCTGAGAAGGTGTCAAGGGAGGAGCAGCCCCTGGGCAGTGCAGCTGCCGGTGCTGTCACTGGGAGCTCAGCACAAGGGGACCGGCCTGGCCCCGGCAAGGCCCGCAGAAGCTCAAGGGGCATTGTGGAAGCCTGGAGGGTTGCTGGTGGGCTCTGGTAAAGCCCAAGCCAGCGTCGGGCATTGCACAAGGCTCCAGTGCTCTGCTGGGCTCTGGCAATGCATTCCGGAAGGTGACAAAGGCCCTGGCAGGTGCAGGCAGAGCCCAGAAGCCTACCGGGCACTGCGCAAGGTGGGAAGGAGCTGGTGGGCTCGGGCCACACCTGCGCAATCCTGACTGCGGCAATGCCCTTGGGAGCCCTGTGCTCCCCCAGCAACAGTGCCAGGGCAGGAGCTGTTGCTGGGCCTCCCCTGCCCTTGGCAAGCACTGCCCCAGCCCCAGCCCTGCTCGGGAGCTGCGCTTCCTGAGCCAAGGAATGCTGCTGGCAGCTGCGTGCCCATACAAAGAGCCCAGCTCCAAGAGTGCAAACGTGCAGCCCCTGCTGCCGCTGCAAAGGAGCAAGGACAGAGTCAGTGTTGAACTCCAGCCCCGAACTCAGGACCAGCCCCGCTCGCTGAGCCCCCGGGTGGGATGGGGAGGAGAATGGGAACCATGTAAAACCCACGGGTGGAGATAAGAACAGGTCAGGAACTGAAATCAAGCACAATATTGAAATATTAATAATAATCCCAACAACATGAACAATAATAATAATAATGGGTTCCCCCATATCTCCAGTTCCTTCTTCCCCAGTGATTTGTGGGGTGATTTCTGGTGGCTTTAGGCCATGATTGATGGCTCTGGTGATCCCCCAAACTATTCTCCCCACCCCCACACCCCGAATGTGGGGACCTCCCCATGAACCCCCAAATTCCCCCCATTTACCTCCATGACCCCAGAACCCAGTACCCCCGAACCCAGGTGCCCCTTCACCCCAAAATCCCAGCAGGGAGCCCCAAATCGCCCCGGACCCAAACCCTGCAGCTCCAAAGCCGCCGCAGCTCAGCACAGCAGCCAGGGGCCCCCCTGAAAAAGGGGTGTCCCGAAAAGTGAGATTCCACCGGCTGCTGCAGTGGGGTGCTCTGGGGTGCCCTGGGACCTCAAATCCACTGGGGGGACCCCAACATTGCTTTGGGTTCAGTAGTAAGTTCAGGGGTCAGAAGGGGTGGACCCTCCAAAAGTGGCACCCCAATAAAGGGGTACCCCAAAACCACGCTTCCCCCCCAAGAGCCCTGGAGGCACCCAAGGCAGTCATGGTGGCCCCTAAAATCCTAGGGTAACCCCAAATCTCCTTGACAGCAGGCAGGACCCTGAAAAGCTGGCCTGTAGAACCCCCAAAGTGAACCTCACCACACCATCACTATGGGTCTCCCCAGATGAACCTCGAGACCCAAAATCCTGGGGGGGCCCCATCAACTGCCCACACCCCCAACTGCAGGTGCCCCGAAAGAGCGCTTCCCCTCCCCAAAGCCACCAGCCCTGCATTGCTCCTTGTTGCCCCCAGACCACACAACATGGGGCACCCCAAATCCTCCCCACCTCTGGTATCAGGGAACCGCGGGGGCAGGGGGGGAGCAGCCCCAGAGTGGGGGTTGCCTAATTTAGGGTGTCCCCTCCAAAAGAGCACCAGCCAGGAAGTTGGGTGGGGGATGAGCAGGAGCACCTGCGGCAGGAACAGGGAGCACTGGGATATTGAAACCCCAGCAGTGTCTGGGGCCATAGTGGCCTCTATTGGTTTGTACTGGTGCAAACTGGTCCCTACTGCTCCATACTGGGATGTGTAAATTTGCGGACAGCACCAAGTTGGGTGGGAGCGTTGTTCTGCTGGTTTCTACTTGGTTTCTGACATTGCTCAGGTGGAACTTTGGCTTCCTGGAGTGCTTCCCACACTGCTGTTGCTGCTTCCCCTACCTCTGCGGGGCAATCTCCTCTGACTGGGACATCATCTACATAATGGTACATTTTCACATTCTGAGGAAGTGAGACTGTTTGTAGGAGTTCAGCAAGTGCAGCAAGAGCAACCGGGGCTGAAGAGTGGTAAAGGTTTGCTGTAGACCTTACTAAGTACAAGCACATTTCTCTTTATCCTCCTCTTGAAAAGGAATCATATAAAGAACATCTCCTTAAGCCTAATGCTGCCATCCAGGGCTGTGCAGCTGCTTGCAAAGTCTCTGTAAGTTTGCAGTGTTTGGTGCAGCAGCTCTCAAGGACCTGTGTTGCCATTTAAACATCAGCAATTAATTGTTAATCACCTTCTTCAAGCAGGTTCGGGACTCGCCAAACTGGTGAGTTCCATGGGAGTGAGTTCTGGAAATGAGGTTTTGCTTTTCCAAATCGGCTGTGATTTCAGAGATTGCCTTTTGTGCTGCTGCAGACACTGGGGATTGTGGTACATGGGTGATCTTTGAATCCCACCTCCTGTGGGTTTGTGGTGCTCATGGGGGGAGCTGAGTCCCCTTCCAGCCCCAAGGCTACAATCCCAGGATGAGATACCTCAATCAACCAGGCTGAATCCCTTCCTTCAAAAGGGGTAAAGGAGATGCCTGCCTGTAATGGCCTGGTTGTTCTGTCTGATGATGGGACAAGAAACAGACTGCCCACAGAAGTGGTTGGGTCGCAATCCCTGGTGGTATTTAAAAGACATGGAGATGCGGCACTTGTTGACAAGGCTCAGTGGTGGACTTAACAGTGTTTTGTTAATGGTTGGAGTCGATCTTTAGGGTCTTTTCCAGCCCAAGTGGTTCAATGATTCTACAAAATCTTGTTGTTCAGACCAAACTCTGTCTCTAATCAAGAACTGACCCTGCAGGAAGGCAGTGTGTCTGCCAGCTGAGGGAGGGAACATCAGTGCTTGCTTCAGGCTCTTTCTCATGGGGTTCCCCTGGAGCCCCAGGGAGCCCTGGAGGGAGCCCAGTGGGGCAGAGGCAGAGGCACCTTGGGCTGGGCCTCTGCTGCTGAGCTAGGCCGGGCTCCTGGGACGCAGATAGATGGTGGCAAGGAGGCAGCGCTGCAGAGAGACAGCTCTGCCCAGGAGCAGGGCTGGGCACTGCCTGCAGGCACTGAGGGGATAGGATCCGGCAGACAGATGTTAAAGGCACTCTGGAGTGGATGGACAGAGCTGAGCTTGTGCACAGAGAAATCTTCACATCTGTGATCACAAGAAGTCTCTGGCAGCAGCAAAATTAACATGAGTATCCTGGAGGGATCTTGCAGAGCTGGTGCATGCCATGGCTGATGGAACCCTGTAAGGGTTTACTCTCCAGGCTTTGTTAGCAGCTGGAGGATGTGCTGCAGAGCAGGGCTTCCATCTGCACCATGCGAGAGACAGGACAGGGAAGGTCCCTTGTCCTGGACTGGCTGCAGGGTGTGAATGTGGGTGTGCAACCAGGGGTGCCCAGTGCTGTCCCTGTGAGCAGGGTCCCTGCAGCCCAGGGGCTGTGTGCTGGGGCAGGGACTCTGCTGCCTGCAAGGGTCAGCACTCAGCCTGCCCGGGAGCTCATCACGGCACTGGGGGAGAAGCTGGGGGGGAAGGAAGAACCTCTGGCAGGGAAGGGAAAGTGTTCCTGTGCACTGGAGAGGGTGCTGTGTGGGTTCGGGCTGCTCTGAGCCCCACATCACTCTGAGCACGTTTGCAGAAGGTCCTTCTGAAAGACACTGAGGCAGCGTTTGCCTGATAGGTAAGGATCCTGAGCTGTGATGTTTCTCACTCTTGGTGGGCAGGTTGGGCAGTGGGAGCGGGGAATTTACTTCTCTGCTTTGGAGAAGGCACCGAGACTCTCGTCAGGACTTGTGTGAGCACTGAGAGGGAACAGAACTGGGCACAGAGCAGCAGGGGGTATTGGCGGGGGGGGGGTGGGGGTATATAGTAGTGACTGCAGCAGATAGACCCGGCCTCCCACGTCTGGCTAGGGGGGGTGGGGGAGATGCAGTGTGGGTGTGTGCGATTGCCACTGGCGGACCTGGCCTGTGCCGGTTCGCTGCGGGCAGAGGGAGCAGGTGACGGGGGCGCAGTGCCGGTGCTAGACCTCGGACTCCCTTCTTCTTGCTTCTAGTTTTTTTTTGTGTGGTTTTTTTTTTTTTGGGGGGGGGAGGTGGTTTTGGGATGTTGCTTTGTGGTGGAGCTGTTTTGGTTTTGGGGTTTAATATTTTTTTTTCTTCATTTTATATGTATTCTGCTTTTTTTTTTCTTTCTTGTTTTGTTTTAAATTCTTTTTTTCTCATCAGTCTATCGATCCATCGATCGCCCTCCGCCTCGGCATTCGCCACCCCCACGCCCACCCCCACCCCCTCGGGAATGTTTCTGTGCAAAAAGAACCTCGCGCACACCCCGTTTCTGTTTGTGTTCTCCTTCCCTTTCTCTCTCGGTTTACGTTCTTGGTCCCCCCCTCCCTCCCTCTCCTTTCCCTTACGCCTTCGTTTTATTGAAAGAGGAGGCGGCGGCAGCTGCCAACAGCGGAACAAACCCGACTTCATTTCTGCCTGAGAGGGTGCGCGGAACCCTCCGACAGCCCCCTGGCCCCAAAGCCCCCCCGCCCCATGTCCCAGCGCTCGCGCGCCTGGGTGTGTCTATGTGTACGAGTGTACGCGTATGAGTGCAGGTGTACGTGCGTGTGTACGAACGCGCGCCTCTCCTTCCCCTCTCCTCCTCCCCCGTCGATCGCCGGCGGTTCGCGAAGAGCCCGGACGCTCCCCCTTCCCCAACCTCCTGCGGCGCCTTCTGCCGGCGGGTTTGCCGCCCTGGGGAAGGCAAGAAGGAAGGGCGGCAGCAGGGAGAGCTTAGGACCCGGCGGCGTCCCTGTCGGCTCCCTTGCCCTAGGCGGTGGACGGAGGAAAGTCCCAGCAGGGCGTGGCCTCCCGTCCCCCTCCTGCCGCGGTTCCAAAACTCAAAAGGGGGGGGGGGGAGGAAGGGGGCGTGGGCCGAACAAGGAGGTGAGAGGAGAAAAACAACAGAAAATAATACCGAGAAACCCCAAGCAAAACGCACGGAGAACTCCTCCGAAAAAATAAAATAAAAATAAAATAAAATAAAATAAAATAAAATAAAATAAAATAAATAAAATAAAATAAAATAAATAAAAAAAAATAAACAAACACACACACCACCCACCCACACACCCCCACCCCCGTCACACGCACACCCCCACCATCCGCAGTCCACCTGTGCGTGCGCCAGGCTCGGCATCTGCTCCCCGACCACTGTCTCCTGCCTGCCTGCCTGCCTTCCCGATCCGGGGAAAGAAGGAAGGGAGGAAGGCAGTTAGGAAGGAAGAGAGTTAGGAAGGAAGGGAGTTAGGAAAGGAAGGAAAGGAAGGAAAGGAAGGAAAGGAAGGAAAGGAAGGAAAGGAAGGAAAGGAAGGAAAGGAAGGACGGCAGCAGGGATAGCTTAGGACCCCGCGGCGTCCCGGTCGGTTCCCTTGCCCTAGGCGGCAGACGGAAAGTCCCAGCAGGGCGTGTCCTCCCGTCCCCCTCCTGCCGCGGTTCCAAAACTCAAAAGGGGGGGGGGGAGCGGGGAAGGGGCCGTGGGCCGAAAAAGGAGGTGAGAGGAGAAAAACAACAGAAAATAATGCCGAGAAACCCCAAGCAAAACGCACGGAGAACTCCTCCGAAAAGATAAAATGAAATGAAATAAAATAAAATGAAATAAAATAAAATAAAATAAAATATAAAATAAACAGAAACACACCCCCCACCCCCGTCACACGCACACCCCCACCATCCGCAGTCCACCTGTGCGTGCGCCAGGCTCCGCGCCTGCTCCCCGACCACTGTCTCCTGCCTGCCTGCCTTCCCGATCTGGGGAAGGCAGGCAGGCAGGAAGGAAGGAAGGATAGCTTAGGACGCGGCGCATCCCTGTCGGCTCCCTTGCCCTAGGCGGCAGATGTCCCGTCCCCTGCTGCCACGCTCCCTGCCGGGGTACCAGAAATCAAAAGGGGGGGGGCCTGGGGGGGTGGAAGGAGGGGGCTGAAAGAGAAGGGGGGAGGAGAAAAACAGAACAGAAAGAAGCAAACTGAGAAACCCCAAGCGGAACACACGGAGAACTCTCGTGGAACAGGAACTCGCTGCTCCTCTGTTCGAGAAAGCAGGGTTTTATCGAGGGACAAAGTCAAGAAGGCAAAAGCAACAGCGCTGGGGGCGGGCGTGACGGTGGCCAGAGGCACACCCACCGAATAGCGTTTGTTAGGGGTTTCTATACTTTCGCTCTTGCATTAGCCATATACACCTTCATCATTCCTGCGTATACGCGGGGAATAGTGTAACTAGCTTCAGAAACTTCCTATCCTAAGTCTCCTCCTCTCGGCTCCTGCACACTGCTCTCAGGTGATGGAGGGCCGGGGTCTTCTTGAGCTTGAAGTAAGCAGTCTTCCGCTGGCGGGCGGGGGTGTGTGTTTCTGTGCGTGCGTGTGCTCGCGTGTGTGCGTCTGTGTGTGTCTCTTCGAGATGAAGTAAGCAGTCTCCCTCACGGTGCGCTGTTCACCTTTGGCGCAGTTGGATGCCCCAGGAATCACGAAACTAGCTGAAACCAGCTGTACCTGTCATTTTTCTGAGAGCTGGCAAAGACTGAGAACGGCGGGACCTTCCTGCAAAAGTGATTGCAGGATGGGCAGAGGAGGAGTCTCCAAAGCCAGCAGATGTTTGGGAGGCGCTGTCTTTCAACCAACTGATAAGTAGAAGGATGGTGTGAAATAACCCCTTCCTGTTTAATGGGGCCGCTAAATCCTCTTACCCCACACTTAACGATGTAAACATTGTTCTTTACCTTCGGCCCTAGTTAAGCTAAAAGTGCTTTAACCTTCCGTTTCGCAGGCACTAGCTTTTCTCCTATCAAGCCGCCCCCCCCCCCCCCCCCCCGCCTTTGTTTTACCTTTGCAAATTCTTTTGCTATAGAACTGCATTTTTACTGGGGAGTTCTGGCGAAGATTTTATCGCTTTCAACTTGTCTAACCTTATGCCTTTAGCTGGCTTCGTTTCTGTTACTGCGAACTCATACAGGTGTATCCACATCGCAACACCTACCCTAACCCCCTAACCCTAACCCCCTAACCCTAAACCCTACTCCCAACCTCTAACCCCTAAACCCTAACTTTAACCCTAACCCCTAACATTAACCCCTAACCCCCTAACCCTAACCCCTAACCCCAACCCCTAACCCCCTAACCCTAACCCCTAACCGTAACCCTAACCCTAACCCCCTAAACCTAACCCCCTAACCCTAACCCCTGAACCCTAACACCCTAACCCTAACCCCCAACCCTAACCCCCAACCCTAACCCCTAACCCCTAACCCTAACCCCTAACCCTAACCCATAACCCTAATCCTAACCCCTAACCCTAACCCAACCCTAACCCTAACCCAACCCTAACACTAACCCCTAACCCTAACCCAACCCTAAGCCTAAGCCTAAGCCTAAGCCTAAGCCTAAGCCTAAGCCTACCCCTAACCCCAAACCCTACCCCTAACCCTAACCCCTAACCCCTAACCTAATTACTAAATCCTAACCCTAACCCCAACCCCTATCCCTATCCCTAAGCCTAACCCTTAACCCTTAACCCTAATCCCTAACCCTGAGTCTTAACCCCTAACTCCTAACCAACCCCCTAACAGCCTAACAGCCTAACACCCTAATACCCTACGTCTTAACCCCTAACCCTAACCCCAACCCTAACCCCTAACCCAAATCCAAACCCTAAACCCTAAACCTAAACCTAAACCCTAAACCCTAACCCTAAACCCAGACCCTAAACCCTGACCCTAAACCCTAAGCCTAAACCCTAATCCTAAACCTAACCCCTAACCCTAACCCGAATTCCTTAAACATAACCCCTAATCCAAACTCTAATCCTAACCCAACCGTAACCGTGCACCCTAACCCCAACACTAAACCCTAACCCCTAACCCTAACCACAACACTGACCCCTAACCCGAACCCTAATCCTAACCCAACCCTAACCCCAAACCCTAACCCCCACACTAAACCCTAACCCAACCCCTAGCCCTAACCACAACACTGATCCCTAACCCAAACCCTAATCCTAACCCAACCCTAGCCCCAAACCCTAACCCCCACACTAAACCCTAACCCAAACCCTGACCCCTAACCCTAACCCCAACACTAACCGCTAACCCCTAACCCTAACCCCAACACTAACCCCTAACCTGAACCCGAATCCTAACCCAACCCTAACCCCAAACCCTAACCCCAACACTAACCCCTAACCCCTAACCCTAACCCTAATCCTGACCCAAACCTAACCCCGAACCCTAATCCTAACATTAAACACTAACCCAAATCCTAACATCTAACCATAACCCCAACACGAACCCCTAACGCCCAATCAAAACCCCAAACCCCTAACCCTGTGACTACCCCTAACCCCTCACCCAAAACCTAACCCCTAATCCGAACCCTAAACCCTAACCCGAACCTTAATCCTGACCCAATCCTAACCCCGAACTCTAACCCTATCACTAAACACTAACCCAAATCCTAAACCTACACCATAACCCCAACACTAGCCGCTAACTCCTAATCCTATTCCCTAACCACTAACACTGACCCATAACCCCTAACCAGTACCCTAAATTCTAAACGGAACTCTAACCACTAATATGAACCCTAACCCCTAACCCGAACCCTAATCCTAACCCTAACCATAACACTAAACCCTAACCCAAACCCTAACCCCTAACCATAACCCCATTAACCCCTAACCGTGAACCCTAACCCCTAACTCTTAACCCCTAACCGTGACCCTGAACCCTAACCAGAACCCTGAACCCTAATCCGATCCATTAAAGCCTAACAACTAACCCCTAACCCTTACCCTAACCCCTAACCCGAATCCTAATCCTAACCATAAACCCTAACCCCTAACTCTAACATCTACACCCATCCTAGCCCGTCCTGTAATTCACCACCCTAGCCCTACTCGTAACCCCTCCCCCAGCTCCAGTCTCTCCCCTAGTTTCTCCTCTAACCCCTCCCCTAATCCTAACACCACACATAATCTCTTCCCCTCCCCTAAACCTAGCCCCTCCGGTAACTTGATCCCACCCACAGCCAAAATCCTGACCCCTGTTCAATTCTCACTCTCTCTCTGTAAAAAGTACACGCTACCAAAAAAAGCTTCAAAAACAACATAAGCACTAAAAGCACCACAATAAAAACAATCCACTAAAAAACAGGGCACGCTACCAAAAAAAGCTTCAAAAACAACATAAGCACTAAAAGCACCACAATAAAAACAATCCACTAAAAAACAGGGCACGCTACCAAAAAAAGCTTCAAAAACAACATAAACACTAAAAGCACCACAATAAAAATAATCCACTAAAAAACAGGGCACGCTACCAAAAAAAGCTTCAAAAACAACATAAACACTAAAAGCACCACAATAAAAACTATCCACTAAAAACCACAATCCCACAGACATTACGTTTCTTCAATGAAAATTCCCGGTTCAGCACTGACGCATAATCTTGTTCAATCAAAGACCAAGGTACAGAATCATAGAACAGTTAGGGTAGGAAAGGACCTTAAGATCATCTAGTTACAAGTCCTCCACAAAGACACCAAGTTACCCTATCTTCGACAAAATTCTCCAATCAGAGACCAAGTTCTCCAATCAATCAGAGACCAAGTTCTCCAATCAATCAGAGACCAAGTTCTCCAATCAATCAGAGACCAAGTTCTCCAATCAATCAGAGACCAAGTTCTCCAATCAATCAGAGACCAAGTTCTCCAATCAACCAGAGACCAAGTTCTCCAATCAATCAGAGACCAAGTGCTCCAATCAATCAGAGACCAAGTTCTCCAATCAATCAGAGACCAAGTGCTCCAATCAATCAGAGACCAAGCTCTCCAATCAGAGAATAAGTTCTACAAAGACAAAATTTTCCACAGAACAAGTTCAACAGTCATAGACCAAATGCTTCAATTACAGAACAAATTTTACAATCATACACCAAATTCTAAAAATCACAGAACAACTTCCACCATAATAGACCAAATTTTCCTATCAGAACATGTTCTCCAATCAAAGACCAAATTCTGCAATCACAGAACAAGTTCTACAATCAAAGACAAAATTTTCCACAGAACAAGTTCTCTAGTCATACACCAAATGCTCCAATTACAGAACAAGACTTCCAATCATAGACCAAATTCTCCAAACACAGAAAAAGTGCCCGACAGAACAAGATCTCCAAAGAAAAATGAAATTCCCCAAACATAGAACAAGTTCTATAATCACAGAACAATTTCTCCCATCACAGAACGAATTCCCCAATCACAGACTAACTTCTCCAATTAAAGATCAAATTCTCCAATCACACAACAAGTTCTCCAGTCATAGACCAAATTCTAAAATCACAGAACAATTTCTCCAACCACATACCAGATTCCCCAACCACCAAACAAATTCTCCAGACAAAATTCTCCAATCACAGAACAAATTCTCCAAAAAGAGACCAAATTCTGCAATCAGAGAACAAGTACTCCAATCACAGACCAAATTCTCCAATCACAGAAAAAAATCTCAAATCAAAAAACAAATTCTCCAAGCACACGCCAAGTCCTCCAAGCACATGCCAAGTCCTCCACGCACACGCCAAGTCCTCCACACACACGCCAAGTCCTCCACGCACACGCCAAGTTCTAAAAATCACAGAACAATTTCTCCAATCATAGACCAAATTCTCCAATCACCGAACAAATTTTCCTGTCATAGAACCAATTCTTCAATCACAGAACAAGTATTCCCATCAAAGACCAAATTTTCCAAAGAACAAATTCTCCAATCATAGGCCAAACTCTCCAATCACAGAACAAATTCTCCAAAGACCAATTTCCCCAATCACACAAGAAGTACTCCAATCACAGACCAAATTATCCAATCAACAGAAGAAGTTCTCCAAAGACCAAATTCTCCAATCAAAGTCCAAACTCTCCAGCCACGGAAAAAATTCTCCAATCAAAGTCCAAACTCTCCAGCCACGGAACAAATTCTCCAATCATAGACCAAAAGCATCAATCACAGAACAAGTTCTCCAGTCATAGACCAAATGCATCAATCACAGAACAAGTTCTCCAATCATAGACCAAAAGCATCAATCACAGAACAAGTTCTCCAATCATAGACCAAAAGCATCAATCACAGAACAAGTTCTCCAGTCATAGACCAAATGCATCAATCACAGAACAAGTTCTCCAGTCATAGACCAAAAGCATCAATCACAGAACAAGTTCTCCAGTCATAGACCAAATGCATCAATCACAGAACAAGTTCTCCAGTCATAGACAAAATGCTTCAATCACAGAACAAGTTCACCAATGACAAAACAATTTGTCCAATCACGGAACATGTTCTCCACGCAGGGAGCCCATTGTCCCATCACGGAACATGTTCTCCACGCAGGGAGCCCATTGTCCCATCACGGAACATGTTCGCCATGCACGGAGCCCATTATTCCGTCACGAAACACATTCGCCATGCAGGGAACCCATTGAACTGTCACGGAACATGTTCTCCACGCAGGGAGCCCATTGTCCCGTCACGGAACATGTTCTCCAAGCAGGGAGCCCATTGTCCCGTCACGGAACATGTTCTCCAAGCAGGGAGCCCATTGTCCCGTCACGGAACACATTCGCCACGCAGGGAACCCATTGACAGTCACGGAACATGTTCGCCATGCAGGGAACCCATTGACCCGTCACGGAACATGTTCTCCACGCACGGAACCCATTGTCCCATCACGGAACATGTTCGACACGCAGGGGACCCATTGTCCCGTCACGGAACATGTTCGCCACGCAGGGAACCCATTGTCCCGTCACGGAACATGTTCGCCAACAAGGGAACCCATTGTCCCGCCACGGAACACGTTCTCCATGCAGGGAACCCGTTGTCCCTTCAATGAACACGTTCTCCAGGCAAGGAGCCCATTGCCCCCTCATAGATCATGTTCTTCACGCAGGGAGCCCATTGTCCCATCACAGACCACGTTCTCCACACAGGGAGCCCATTGTCCCGTCACAGACCACGTTCTCCACGCAGGGAGACCATTGTCCTGTCACAGACCACGTTCTCCACAAAGGGAGCCCATTGCCCCGTCACAGAACAGGTTCTCCACTCAGGGAGCCCATTGCCCCGTCTCGGAACAGGTTCTCCATGCAGGGAGACCATTTGCCCCGTCACGGAACAGGTTCTCCACGCAGGCAGCCCATTGTCCCATCACAGACCACGTTCTCCACGCAGGGAGCCCATTGTCCCGTCACAGACCACGTTCTCCAAGCAGGGAGCCCATTGCCCCATCACGGAACAAGTTCTCCACTCAGGGAGCCCATTGCCCCGTCTCGGAACAGGTTCTCCATGCAGGGAGATCATTTCCCCGTCACGGAACCGGTTCTCCACGGAGGGAGCCCATTGTCCCATCACGGACCACGTTCTCCATGCAGGAAGCCCATTGTCCTGTCACGGAACATGTTCTCCACGCAGGGAACCCATAGTCCCGTCCCAGAACAGGTTCTCCACGCAGGGAGCCCATTGTCCCGGCACGGAACCGGTTCTCCACGCAGAGAGCCCATTGTCCCTTCACAGAACAGGGTCTCCACGCAGGGAACGAGTTGTCCGGTCACAGAACAGGGTCTCCACTCAAGGAACCCGCTGTCCAGTCACAGATCAGGGTCTCCTGGCAGGGAACCCGTTGTCCCGTCACAGAACAGGGTCTCCACGCAGGGAACCCGTTTTCCCATCACAGAACAGGGTCTCCGCGCACGGAAACCGTTCTCCCGTCACAGAGCAGGGTCTCCAAGCAGGGAGCCCCTTGTCCCGTCACAGAACAGGGTCACCATTCGGGGAACCCGTTGTCCCATCACAGAACAGGGTCTCCAGGCAGGGAACCCATTCTCCCGTCACAGAACAGGGTCTCCAGGCAGGGAACCCGTTGTCCCGTCGCAGAACAGGGTCTCCACGCAGGGAACCCGTTGTCCCGTCACAGAACAGGTTCTCCACGCAGGGAACCCGTTTTCCCATCACAGAACAGGGTCTCCGCGCACGGAAACCGTTCTCCCTTCACAGAGCAGGGTCTACACGCAGGGAGCCCCTTGTCCCGTCACAGAACAGGGTCTCCACGCAGGGAACCCTTTGTCCCGTCACAGAACAGGGTCTCCATGGAGGTAACCCTTTTTTACGTCACAGAACAGGGTCTCCACGCAGGGAACCCCTTGTCCCATCACAGAACAGGGTCTCCAGGCAGGGAACCCGTTGTACAGTCACGGAACATGTTCTTCACGCAGGGAACCCCTTGTCCCGTCACGGAACAGGTTCTCCACGCAGGGAGCCCATTTTCCCGTCACAGACCACGTTCTCCACGCAGTGAGCACATTGTAACGTCACGGAACCGGTTCTCCATGCAGGGAGCCCATTGTCCCGTCACGGAACCAGTTCTCCGCGCAGGGAGCCCATTGTCCCTTCACAGAACAGGGTCTCCACGCAGGGAAGCCCTTGTCAAGTCACAGAACGGGGTCTCCACCCAGGGAAACCCTTGTCCCGTCACAGAACAGGGTCCCCAGGCGGGGAACCCTTTGTCCCGTCACAGAACAGGGTCTCCATGGAGGTAACCCTTTTTTACGTCACAGAACAGGGTCTCCACCCAGGGAACCCCTTGTCCCATCACAGAACAGGGTCTCCACGCGGGGAACCCATTGTCCCATCACAGAACAGTGTCTCCACGCAGGGAACCCCTTGTCCCGTCACAGAGCAGGGTCTCCACGCAGGGAACCCATTGTCCCGTCACACAGCAGGGTCTCCACGCAGCGAACCCGTTGTCCCGTCACAGAAAAGGGTCTCCAAGCAGGGAACCCGTTGTCCCATCACAGAACAGGGTCTCCACGCAGGGAACCCATTCTCCCGTCACAAAACAGGGTCTCCAGGCAGGGAACCCGTTGTCCCATCACAAAACAGGGTCTCTAGGCAGGGAACCCCTTGTCCCGTCACAGAACAAGGTCTGCGCCCTGGGAACCCCTTGTCCCGTCACAGAAGAGGGTCTCCACGCAGGGAACCTGTTGTCACTTCGCAGAACAGGGTCTCCACGCAGGGAACCCGTTGTCCCATCACAGAACAGGGTCTCCACGCAGGGAACCCGCTGTCCCATCACAGAACCTTGTCTCCACGCAGGGAACCCGTAGTCGCTTCACAGAACAGTGTCTCCAGGCAGGGAACCAATTGTCGCTTCAGAGAACAGGGTCTCCAGCAGGGAACCCGTTGTCCCATCACAGAACAAGGTCTCCACGCAGGGAACCCGTTGTCCCATCACAGAACAAGGTCTCCACGCAGGGAACCCGTTGTCCCATCAGAGAACAGGGTCTCCATGCAGGGAACCCATTCTCCCGTCACAAAACAGGGTCTCCACGCAGGGAACCTGTTGTCCCATCACAGAACAGGGTCTCCAAGCAGGGAACGCCTTGTCCCGTCACAGAACAGGGTCTCCACGCAGGGAACCCGTTGTCCCATCACAGAACAGTGTCTAAAGGCAGGGAGCCTGTTGTCCCTTCACAGAACAGTGTCTCAACACAGGGAACCCATTGTCCCATCACAGAACAGGGTCTCCACGCAGGGAACCCGTTGTCCCACCACATAACAGGGTCTACAGTCAGGGAACCCCTTGTCTCGTCACAGAACAAGGTCTGCGCCCTGGGAACCCCTTGTCCCGTCACAGAACAGGGTCTCCACGCAGGGAACCCGTTGTCCCATCACAGAACAGGGTCTCCAGGCAGGGAACCCCTTGTCCCGTCACATAACAGGTTCTCCACGCAGGGAACCCGTTGTCCCGTCACAGAACAGGGTCTCCAGGGAGGGAACCCGTTGTCCCATCACATAACAGGGTCTACAGGCAGGGAACCCGTTGTCCCGTCACAGAACAGTGTCTCAACACAGGAAACCCATTGTCCCATCACAGAACAGGGTCTCCACGCAGGGAACCCGTAGTCGCTTCACAGAACAGTGTCTCCAGGCAGGGAACCAATTGTCGCTTCAGAGAACAGGGTCTCCAGCAGGGATCCCGTTGTCCCATCACAGAACAAGGTCTCCACGCAGGGAACCCGTTGTCCCATCACAGAACAAGGTCTCCACGCAGGGAACCCGTTGTCCCATCAGAGAACAGGGTCTCCATGCAGGGAACCCATTCTCCCGTCACAAAACAGGGTCTCCACGCAGGGAACCTGTTGTCCCATCACAGAACAGGGTCTCCAAGCAGGGAACGCCTTGTCCCGTCACAGAACAGGGTCTCCACGCAGGGAACCCGTTGTCCCATCACAGAACAGTGTCTAAAGGCAGGGAGCCTGTTGTCCCTTCACAGAACAGTGTCTCAACACAGGGAACCCATTGTCCCATCACAGAACAGGGTCTCCACGCAGGGAACCCGTTGTCCCACCACATAACAGGGTCTACAGTCAGGGAACCCCTTGTCTCGTCACAGAACAAGGTCTGCGCCCTGGGAACCCCTTGTCCCGTCACAGAACAGGGTCTCCACGCAGGGAACCCGTTGTCCCATCACAGAACAGGGTCTCCAGGCAGGGAACCCCTTGTCCCGTCACATAACAGGTTCTCCACGCAGGGAACCCGTTGTCCCGTCACAGAACAGGGTCTCCAGGGAGGGAACCCGTTGTCCCATCACATAACAGGGTCTACAGGCAGGGAACCCGTTGTCCCGTCACAGAACAGTGTCTCAACACAGGAAACCCATTGTCCCATCACAGAACAGGGTCTCCACGTAGGGAACCCGTTGTCCCTTCACAGAACTGGGTCTCGAGGCAGGGAACCCGTTGTCCCGTCACAGAACAGGGTCTCAACGCAGGGAACCTGTTGTACCTTCGTAGAACAGGGTCTCCACGCAGGGAACCCGTTGTCCTGTCACAGAACAGGGTCTCCAAGCAGGGAACACCTTGTCCCGTCACGGAACAGTGTCTCCACGCAGGTAACCCGTTGTCCCGTCACAGAACAGGGTCTCCAGGCAGGGAAACCCTTGTCCCGTCACAGAAGAGGGTCACCAGGCAGGGAACCCGTTGTCCCATCACAGAACAGGGTCTCCATGCAGGGAACCCATTGTCCCGTCACAGAACAGGGTCTCCACGAAGCGAACCCGTTGTCGCTTCACAGAACAGGGTCTCCAGGCAGGGAACCCGTTGTCCCGTCACAGAACAGGTTCTCCACGCAGGGAACCCGTTGTCCCTTCAGAGAACAGGGTCTCCAGGGAGGGAACCCGTTGTCTCATCACATAACAGGGTCTCCAGGCAGGGAACCCGTTGTCCCGTCACAGAACAAGGTCTGTGCCCTGGGAACCCCTTGTCCCGTCACAGAAGAGGGTCTCCACGCAGGGAACCTGTTGTCACATCACAGAACAGGGTCTCCACACAGGGAACCCGTTGTCCCATCACAGAACAGGATTTCCACGCAGGGAACCCGTTGTCCCATCACAGAACCTTGTCTCCAGGCAGGGAACCCGTTGTCGCTTCACAGAACAGTGTCTCCACGCAGGGAACCAATTGTCGCTTTAGAGAACAGGGTCTCCGGGCAGGGAACCCGTTGTCCCGTCACAGAACAAGGTCTCCACGAAGGGAAAACGTTGTCCCATCACAGAACAGCGTCTCCAGGCAGGGAACCCCTTGTCCCGTCACAGAACAGGGTCTAAAGGCAGGGAACCAGTTGTCCCTTCACAGAACAGTGTCTCAACACAGGGAACCCATTGTCCCGTCACAGAACAGGGTCTCCACGTAGGGAACCCGTTGTCCCTTCACAGAACTGGGTCTCGAGGCAGGGAACCCATTGTCCCGTCATAGAACAGGGTCTCCAAGCAGGGAACACCTTGTCCCGTCACGGAACAGTGTCTCCACGCAGGTAACCCGTTGTCCCGTCACAGAACAGGGTCTCCAGGCAGGGAACCCCTTGTCCCCTCACAGAACAGGGTCTCCACGCAGGGAAGCAGTCCTCCAGTCACAGATCAGGGTCTCCACACAGGGAAACCCTTGTCCCGTCACAGAACAGGGTCTCCAGGGAGGGAACCCGTTGTCCCACCATGTAACAGGGTCTACAGTCAGGGAACCCCTTGTCTCGTCACAGAACAAGGTCTGCGCCCTGGGAACCCCTTGGCCCGTCACAGAAGAGGGTCTTCACGCAGGGAACCTGTTGTCACTTCACAGAACAGGGTCTCCACGCAGGGAACCCGTTGTCCCATCACAGAACAGGGTCTCCACGCAGGGAACCCGCTGTCCCATCACAGAACCTTGTCTCCACGCAGGGAACCCGTTGTTGCTTCACAGAACAGTGTCTCCAGGCAGGGAACCACTTGTCGCTTCAGAGAACAGGGTCTCCAGCAGGGAACCCGTTGTCCCATCACAGAAGAAGGTCTCCACGCAGGGAACCCGTAGTCCCATCACAGAACAAGGTCTCCAGGCAGGGAACCCGTTGTCCCATCAGAGAACAGGGTCTCCATGCAGGAAACCCATTCTCCCGTCACAAAACAGGTTCTCCAGGCCGGGAACCCGTTGTCCCATCACAGAACAGGGTCTCCAGGCAGGGAACCCCTTGTCCCGTCACAGAACAGGTTCTCCACGCAGGGAACCCGTTGTCCCGTCAGAGAACATGGTCTCCAGGGAGGGAACCCCTTGTCCCGTCACAGAACAGGGTCTCCACGTAGGGAACCCGTTGTCCCGTCACAGAACAAGGTCTGCGCCCTGGGAACCCCTTGTCCCGTCACAGAAGAGGGTCTCCACGCAGGGAAACTGTTGTCACTTCACAGAACAGGGTCTCCACGCAGGGAACCCGCTGTCCCATCACAGAACCTTGTCTCCACGCAGGGAACCCGTTGTCGCTTCACAGAACAGTGTCTCCAGGCAGGGAACCAATTGTCGCTTCAGAGAACAGGGTCTCCAGGCAGGGAACCCGTTGTCCCGTCACAGAACAAGGTCTCCACGGAGGGAACCCGTTGTCCCATCACAGAACAGGGTCTCCAGGCAGGGAACCCCTTGTCCCGTCGCAGAACAGGGTCTAAAGGCAGGGAACCAGTTGTCCCTTCACAGAACAGTGTCTCAACACAGGGAACCCATTGTCCTGTCACAGAACAGGGTCTCCACGTAGGGAACCCGTTGCTCCAACACAGAACAGGGTCTCCACGCGGGGAACCCCTTGTCCCGTCACAGAACAGGATCTCCAGGCAGGAAACCTGTTGTACCTTCGCAGAACAGGGTCTCGGAACCTGTTGTCACTTCACAGAACAGGGTCTCCACGCAGGGAACCCGTTGTCCCATCACAGAACAGGGTCTCCACGTAGGGAACCCGTTGTGCCTTCACAGAACTGGGTCTCGAGGCAGGGAACCCGTTGTCCCGTCACAGAACAGGGTCTCAACGCAGGGAACCGGTTGTACCTTCGCAGAACAGGGTCTCCACGCAGGGAACCCCTTGTCCCGTCAGAGAACAGGGTCTCCTGGCAGGGAACCCCTTGTCCCGTCACAGAACAGAGTCTCCATTCGGGGAACCCGTTGTCCCGACACAGCACAGGGCCTCCACGCAGGGAATCCGTTGTCCAATCACAGCTCAGGGTCTCCAGGCAGGGAACCCGTTGTCCCGTCACAGAACAAGTTCTCCACGAAGGGAAACCCTTGTCCCGTCACAGAACAGGGTCTCCAGGCAGGGAACCCGTTGTCCCGTCACAGAACAGGGTCTCCACGCAGGGAACCCGTTCTCCCGTCACAGAAGAGGGTCTCCAGGCAGGGAACCCGTTGTCCTGTCACAGAACAGGGTCTCCGCGCCGGGAACCCCTTGTCCCGTCACAGAACAGGGTCTCCACTCAGGGAACCCGTTGTCCCATCACAGAACAGTGTCTAAAGCCAGGGAACCCGTTGTCCCGTCACAGAACAGTGTCTCAACACAGGGAACCTGTTGTCCCATTACAGAACAGTGTCTAAAGGCAGGGAACCAGTTGTCCCTTCACAGAACAGTGTCTCAACACAGGGAACCCATTGTCCCGTCACAGAACAGGGTCTCCACGTAGGGAACCCGTTGTCCCTTCACAGACCTGGGTCTCGAGGCAGGGAACCCGTTGTCCCATCACAGAACAGGGTCTCCAGGCAGGGAACCCGTTGTCTGGTCACAGAACAGGGTCTCCTGTCAGGGAACACGTTCTCCCGTCACGGAACAGGGTCTCCAGGCATGGAACCCGTTGACCCGTCACAGAACATGGTATCCAGGCAGGGAACTCTTTGTCTCGTCACAGAACACGGTCTCCATTCGGGGAACCCCTTGTCCCGTCAGAGAACAGGGTCTCCACGCAGGGAACCCATTGCCCCTTATAGAACAGGGTCTCCGCGCATGGAACCCGTTGCCCCGTCCCAGAACATGGTATCCAGGCAGGAAACCCGTTGTCCCGTCACAGAACAGAGTCTCCTGGCAGGGAACCCTTTGTCCCGTCACAGAACAGTGTCTCCACGCAGGGAACCCATTGCCCCTTACATAACAGGGTCTCCGCTCATGGAAACTGCAGTCCCGTCACAGAACATGGTATCCTGGCATGGAACCCGTTTTGTCTTCACAGAAGAGGGTCTCCAAGCAGGGAACCCGTTGTCCCGTCGCATAACAGGGTCTCCACGCAGATAACCCGTTGTCCCGTCACAGAACAGGTTCTCCACGCAGGGAACCCTTTTTCCCATCACAGAACAGGGTCTCCGTGCACGGAAACCTTTCTCCCTTCACGGAGCAGGGTCTCCACGCAGGGAGCCCCTTGTCCCGTCACAGAACAGGGTCTCCACGGAGGGAACCCTTTGTCCCGTCACAGAACAGGGTCTCCATGGAGGTAACCCTTTTTCACGTCATGGAACAGGGTCTCCACGGAGGGAACCCCTTGTCCCATCACAGAACAGGGTCTCCAGGCAGGGAACCCGTTGTACAATCACGGAACATGTTCTTCACGCAGGGAACCCCTTGTCCCGTCACGGAACATGTTCTCCACGCAGGGAGCCCATTGTCCCTTCACAGAACAGGGTCTACAGGCCGGGAACCAGTTGTCCCGTCACAGAACAAGGTCTCCACCCAGGGAACCCCTTGTCCCATCAAAGAACAGTATCTCCACGCAGGGAACCCGTTGTCCTGTCACAGAACAGGGTCTCCTGACAGGGAACCCGTTGTTCTTTCACAGAACAGTGTCTCCACAAGGGAACTCCTTGTCCCACCACAGAACAGGGTCTCCACGCAGGGAACCCTTTGTCCCGTCACAGAACAGGGTCTCCAGGCAGGGAACACATTGTCCCGTCACAGAACATGGTCTCCAGGCAGGGAACCCGTTGTACCGTCAAAGAACAGGGTCTCCAGGTAGGGAACCCATTGTCCCGTCAGAGAACATGGTCTCCACGCAGGGAACCCCTTGTCCCGACACAGAACAGGGTCTCCAGGCAGGGAACCCGTTGTCCCGTCACAGAACAGGGTCTCCACGCAGGGAACCCCTTGTCCCATTACAGAAAAGTGTCTCCAGGCAGGGAACCAATTGTCCCGTCACAGAACAGGGTCTCCACGCAGGGAACCCCTTGTCCCGTCACAGAACAGGGTCTCCACGCAGGGAACCAGTTCTCAAGGCACAGAACAGGGTCTCCAGGCAGGAAACCCGTTGTCCCGTCACAGAACAGGGTCTCCAGGCAGGGAACCATTGTCCCGTCACAGAACAGGGTCTCCAGGCAGGGAACCCCTTGTCCCGTCTCAGAACAGTGTGTCCAAACAGGGAACCCCTTGTCCCTTCACAGAACAGGGTCTATAGGCAGGGAACCCGTTGTCCCGTCACACAACAGGGTGTCCAGGTAGGGAACCCGTTGTCCCGTCACAGAACAGGGTCTCCAGGTAGGGAACCCCTTATCCCGTCAGAGAACAGGGTCTCCAGGCAGGGAACCCGTTGTCCCGTCACAGAACAGGGTCTCCACAAGGGAACTCCTTGTCCCATCACAGAACTGGGTCTCCGCGCAGGGAACCCATTGTCCCGTCACAGAACAGGGTCTCCACGCAGGGAACCCATTGTCCCATCACAGAACAGGGACTCCAGGCAGGGAACACGTTGTCCCGTCACAGAACAGGGTCTCCACGCAGGGAACCCCTTGTCCCTTCACAGAACGGGGTCTATAGGCAGGGAACCCGTTGTCCCGTCACACAACAGGGTCTCCAGGCATGGATCCCGTTGTCCCGTCACAGAACAGGGTCTCCACGAAGGGAACCCGTTGTCCCTTCACAGAACAGGGTCTCCAGGCAGGGAACCCTTTGTCCCATCACAGAAGAGGGTCTCCAGGCAGGGAACCCGTTGTACCATCAGAGAACAGGTTCTCCAGGCAGGGAACCCGTTGTCCCGTCACAGAACAGGGTCTCCACGCAGGCGACCCGATCTCCCGTCACAGAACAGGGCCTCCACGCAGGGAACCCGTTGTCCCGTCACAGAACAGGGCCTCTAGGGAGGGAACCCGATGTCCCGTCACACAACAGGGTCTCTAGGCAGGGAACCCCTTCTCCCGTCACAGAACAAGGTCTCCACGCATGGAACCCGTTGTCCCATCACAGAACAGTGTGTCCACGCAGGGAACCCGTTGTCCCGTCACAGAACAGGGTCTCCAGGCAGGGAACCCCTTATCCCGTCAGAGAACAGGGTCTCCAGGCAGGGAAACCGTTGTCCCATCACAGAACGGGGTCTCCAGGCAGGGAACCCGTTGTCCCATCACAGAACAGTGTCTGACGGCAGGGAACCTGTTGTCCCGTCACAGAACAGGGTCTCCACTCAGGGAACCCGTTGTCCCGTCCCAGAACAGGGTCTCCACACACGGAACCCGTTGTCCCATCACAGAAGAGGGTCTCCACGCAGGGAACCCCTTGTCCAGTCACAGAACAGGGTCTCCACGCAGGGAAACCGTTGTTCCATCACAGAACAGGGTATCCACGCAGGGAACCCGCTGTCACGTCACAGAACAGGGTCTCCACCCAGGGAACCCCTTGTCCCGTCACAGAACAGGGTCTCCAGGCACGGAACCAGTTGTCCCGTCACAGCACAGGGTCTCCACGCAGGGAACCCCTTGTCCCGTCACTGAACAGGATGTCCACCCAGTGAAAACGTTGTCCCATCACAGAACAGGGTCTCCACGCAGCGAACCCCTTGTCCCTTCACAGAACGGGGTCTATAGGCAGGGAACCCGTTGTCCCGTCACACAACAGGGTCTCCAGGCATGGATCCCGTTGTCCCGTCACAGAACAGGGCCTCCAGGCAGGGAACCCGTTGTCCCGTCACAGAACAGGGTCTCCACGCAGGGAACCCCTTGTCCCATCACAGAACAGGGTCTCCACCAAGGGAACCCCTTCTCCCGTCACAGAACAGGGTCTCCACGCAGGGAACCCCTTGTCCCGTAACAGAACAGTGTCGCCAGGCAGGGAACCCGTTGTCCCATCACAGAACAGGGTCTCCAAGCAGGGAACCCCTTGTCCCTTCCCAGAACAGGGTCTACACGCAGGGAATCCCTTGTCCCATCACAGAACAGGGTCTCCACGCACGGAACCCGTTGTCCCGTCACAGCACAGGGTCTCCACGCAGGGAACCCCTTGTCCCGTCACTGAACAGGATGTCCACCCAGTGAAAACGTTGTCCCATCACAGAACAGGGTCTCCACGCAGGGAACCCCTTGTCCCTTCACAGAACGGGGTCTATAGGCAGGGAACCCGTTGTCCCGTCACACAACAGGGTCTCCAGGCATGGATCCCGTTGTCCCGTCACAGAACAGGGTCTCCACGAAGGGAACCCGTTGTCCCTTCACAGAACAGGGTCTCCAGGCAGGGAACCCTTTGTCCCATCACAGAAGAGGGTCTCCAGGCAGGGAACCCGTTGTCCCATCAGAGAACAGGTTCTCCAGGCATGGAACCCGTTGTCCCGTCACAGAACAGGGTCTCCACGCAGGCGACCCGATCTCCCGTCACAGAACAGGGCCTCCACGCAGGGAACCCGTTGTCCCGTCACAGAATAGGGCCTCTAGGGAGGGAACCCGATGTCCCGTCACACAACAGGGTCTCTAGGCAGGGAACCCCTTCTCCCGTCACAGAACAAGGTCTCCACGCATGGAACCCGTTGTCCCATCACAGAACAGTGTGTCCACGCAGGGAACCCGTTGTCCCGTCACAGAACAGGGTCTCCAGGCAGGGAACCCCTTATCCCGTCAGAGAACAGGGTCTCCAGGCAGGGAAACCGTTGTCCCATCACAGAACGGGGTCTCCAGGCAGGGAACCCGTTGTCCCATCACAGAACAGTGTCTGACGGCAGGGAACCTGTTGTCCCGTCACAGAACAGGGTCTCCACTCAGGGAACCCGTTGTCCCGTCCCAGAACAGGGTCTCCACACACGGAACCCGTTGTCCCATCACAGAAGAGGGTCTCCACGCAGGGAACCCCTTGTCCAGTCACAGAACAGGGTCTCCACGCAGGGAACCCGTTGTTCCATCACAGAACAGGGTATCCACGCAGGGAACCCGCTGTCACGTCACAGAACAGGGTCTCCACCCAGGGAACCCCTTGTCCCGTCACAGAACAGGGTCTCCAGGCACGGAACCCGTTGTCCCGTCACAGAAAAGGATCTCCACTCAGGGAACCTGTTGTCCCGTCACTCAACAGGGTCTCCACGCAGGGAACACGTTGTCCCGTCACAGAACAGGGTCTCCACGAAGGGAACCCGTTGTCCCGTCACAGCACAGGGTCTCCACGCACAGAACCCGTTGTCCCGTCACAGAACAGGGTCTCCACGCAGGGAACCCGTTGTCCCGTCAGAGAACAGGGTCTCCACGCAGGGAACCCCTTGTCCCGTCACAGAACAGGGTCTCCAAGCGGGGAACCCATTGTCCCGCCACAGAACAGGGTCTCCGGGCAGGGAACCCATTGTCCCGTCACAGAACAGGATGTCCACCCAGAGAAAACTTTGTCATGTCACAGAACAGGGTCTCCACGCAGGGAACCCCTTGTCCCTTCACAGAACGGGGTCTACAGGCATGGAACCCGTTGTCCCGTCACACAACAGGGTCTCCAGGCAGGGAAACCCTTGTCCCGTCACAGAACAGGGTCTCCAGGCGGGGAACCCGTTGTCCCGCCACAGAAGAGGGTCTCCACGCAGGGAACCCATTGTCCCATCACGGAACTGGGTCTCCAGGCCGGTAACCCCTTGTCCCGTCACAGAACAGGGTCTCCACGCCGGGAAAACCTTGTCCCGTCACAGAACAGGGCCTCCAAGCTGGGAACCCGTTGTCCCGTCACAGAAAAGGGTCTCCACGGAGGGAACCCCTTCTCCCGTCAGAGAACAGGGTCTCCACGCATGGATCCCATTGTCCCGTCACAGAACAGTGTCTCCACGCAGGGAACCCCTTGTCCCGTCAGAGAACAGGGTCTCCACGCAGGGAAGCCGTTGTCCCATCACAGAACAGGTTCTCCACGCAGGGAACAAGTTGTCCTGTCACAGAACAGGGTCTCCACGCAGGGAACGCGTTGTCCCGTCACAGAACAGGGTCTCCTGGTAGGGAACCCATTGTCCCGTCACAGAACAGGGTCTCCAGGCAGGGAACCCGTTGTCCCGTAACAGAAGGGTGTCGCCAGGCAGGGAACCCCTTGTCCCGTCACAGAACAGGGTCTACACGCAGGGAACCCGTTGTCCCATCCCAGAACTGTGTCTCCAGGCAGGGAACCCGTTGTCCCTTCACAGGACAGGGTCTCCAGGCAGGGGACCCCTTGTCCCGTCACAGAACAGGTTCTCCACGCAGGGAACCCTTTGTCCCGTCACAGAACAGTGTGTCCACGCAGGGAACCCGTTGTACCGTCGCAGAACAGGGTCTCCACGCAGGGAACCCGTTGTCCCGTCACGGAACAGGTTCTCTAGGCAGGGAACCCGTTCTCCCGTCGCAGAACAGTGTCTCCAGGCAGGGAACCCCTTGTCCCGTCACAAAACAGTGTCTCCACGCAGTTAACCCATTGTCCCGTCACAGAACAGGGTCTCCAGGAGGGAACCCGTTGTCCCGTCACAGAACAGGGTCTCCATGCAGGGAACCTGTTGTCCCTTCACAGAACCGGGTCTCCACGCCAGGAACCCGTTGTCCCATCACAGAACAGTGTCTCCACGCTGGGAAACCGTTGTCCCGCCACAAAACAGGGACTCCAAGCAGGGAACCCATTGTCTCATCACAGAACAGGGTCTCCAGGAAGGGAATCCGTTGTCCCGTCACAGAATAGGGTCTCCACGCATGGAAACCCTTGTCCGTCACAGCACAGCGTCTTCACACAGGGAACCCGTTGTCCCATCACAGAACAGTGTCTCCACGCTGGGAACCCCTTGTCCCTTCACAGAAAAGGGTCTCCGCGCAGGGAACCCGTTGTCCCATCCCAGAACAGGGTCTCCAGGCAGGGAACCCGTTGTCCCTTCACAGAACAGGGTCTTCGCACAGGGAACCACTTGTCTCGTCGATGAACAGGGTCTCCACACAGGGAACCCATTGTCCCATCACAGAACAGGGTCTCCACGCAGGGAACCCGTTGTCCCGTCACAGAACAGAGTCTCCAGGTAGGGAACCCATTGTCCCGTCACAGAACATGGTCTCCACTCCGGGAACCCGTTGTCCCGTCACAGAACAGGGACTCCAGGCAGGGAACCCGTTGTCCCGGCGCAGAACAGGGTCTCCACCCAGGGAATCCGTTGTCCCGTTACAGAACAGTGTCTCCAGGCAGGGAACCCGTTGTCCAGTCACAGAACAGTGTCTCCACGTAGGGAACCCGTTGTCCCTTCACAGAACAGTGTCTCCAGTCAATCAACCCATTGTCCCGTCACAGAACAGGGTCTCCGCACAGGGAATCCGTTGTCTCTTCACAGAACAGGGTCTCCACGCAGGGAACCCTTTGTCCCGTCACAGAACAGGGTCTCCTGTCCGGGAACCCCTTGTCCCGTCACAGAACAGGGTCTCCACGCTGGGAACCCGTTGTCCCATCACAGAACAGGGTCTCCACGCAGGGAACCCGTTGTCCTATCACAGATCAGTGTCTCAAGGCAGGGAACCCATAGTCCCGTCACAGAACAGGGTCTCCACGCAGGGAACCCATTGTCCCATCACAGAACAGGGTCTCCACCCAGGGAACCCGTTGTCCCGTCACAGAACAGGGTCTACACGCAGGGAACCCATTGTCCCGTCACAGAACATGGTCTCCACGCACGGAACCCGTTGTCCCGTCACAGAACAGGGTCTCCACGCAGGGAACCCCTTGTCCCGTCACAGAACAGGTTCTACACGCTGGGAACCCCTTGTTCCATCCAAGAACTGTGTCTCCAGGCAGGGAAACCGTTGTCCCTTCACAGGACAGGGTCTCCAGGCAGGGGACCCCTTGTCCAGTCACAGAACAGGGTCTCCAGGCAGGGAAAACTTTATCCCGTCACAGAACAGTGTGTCCACGCAGGGAACCCGTTGTACCGTCGCAGAACAGGGTCTCCACGCAGGGAACCCCTTGTCCCGTCACAGAACAGGTTCTCCAGGCAGGGAACCCGTTCTCCCATCACAGAACAGTGTCTCCAGGCAGGGAACCCGTTGTCCCGTCACAGAACAGGGTCTCCAGGCAGGGAACCCGTTGTCCCTTCACAGAACAGGGTCTCCATGCAGGGAACCTGTTGTCCCGTCACAGAACCGGGTCTCCACGCCAGGAACCCGTTGTCCCATCACAGAACAGTGTCTCCACTCTGGGAAACCGTTGTCCCGTCACAAAACAGGGTCTGCACGCAGGGAACCCATTGTCTCATCACAGAACAGGGTCTCCAGGAAGGGAACCCCTTGTCCCTTCACAGAACAGGGTCTCCACGCATGGAAACCCTTGTCCGTCACAGCACAGCGTCTTCACACAGGGAACCCCTTGTCCCGTCACAGAACAGGGTCTCCACGCAGGGAACCCCTTGTCCCTTCACAGAAAAGGGTCACCGCGCAGGGAACCCGTTGTCCCATCCCAGAACAGGGTCTCCAGGCAGGGAACCCGTTGTCCCTTCACAGAACAGGGTCTGGGCACAGGGAACCAATTGTCTCATCGCAGAACAGGGTCTCCACACAGGGAAGCTCTTGTCCCTTCACTGAACTGGGTTTATAGGCAGGGAACCCCTTGTCCCGTCAGAGAACAGGTTCTCCAGGCAGGGAACCCCTTGTCCCGTCACAGAACAGGTTCTCCACGCAGGGAACCCCTTGTCACGTCACAGAACCGGGTCTCCAGGCAGGGAACCCCTTGTCCCTTCACAGAACAGGTTCTTCACTCAGGGAACCCGTTGTCCCCTCGGAGAACAGGGTCTCCAGGCAGGGAACCCGTTGTCCCATCAGAGAACAGGGTCTCCAGGCAGGGAACCCGTTGTCCCGTCACAGAACAGGGTCTCCACCCAGGGAACCCATTATCCCGTCACAGAACAGGTTCTCAACCCAGGGAAGCCGTTGTCCCGTCACAGAACAGGGCCTCTAGGGAGGGAACCCAATGTCCCGTCACACAACAGGGTCTCCAGGCAGGGAACCCCTTCTCCCGTCACAGAACAAGGTCACCACGCATGGAACCCGTTGTCCCATCAAAGAACAGTGTCTCCAGGCAGGGAACCCCTTGTCCCGTAACAGAACAGGGTCTCCAGGCAGGGAACCCCTTGTCCCGTAACAGAACAGGGTCTCTACCCAGGGAACCCGTTGTCCAGTCACAGAATAGGGTCTCCACCCAGGGAACAAGTTGTCCCGTCACACAACAGGGTCTCAACGCAGGGAACCCCTTGTCCCGTCACAGAACAGGGTCTCCACGCAGGGAACCCGTTGTCCCTTCACAGAACAGGGTCTCCGCGCAGGGAAAACCTTGTCTCATCCCAGAACAGTGTCTCCAGGCAGGGAACCCGTTG
The DNA here is from genome assembly GCA_039720435.1 of Amazona ochrocephala. Lineage (NCBI taxonomy): Eukaryota > Metazoa > Chordata > Aves > Psittaciformes > Psittacidae > Amazona > Amazona ochrocephala. The sequence continues at coordinate 1,047,948 of JBCFXG010000038.1, read as the reverse complement.
TCCTGTCACAGAAGAGGGTCTCCACGCAGGGAAACCCTTGTCCCGTCACACAACAGGGTCTCCAGGCAGGGAACCCCTTGTCCCGTCACAGAACAGGGTCTCCACGCAGGGGACCCTTTGACCCGTCACAGAACAGGGTCTCCAAGCAGGGAACCCCTTGTCCCGTCACAGAACAGGGTCTACAGGCAGGGAACCCATTGTCCCGTCACAGAACAGTGTCTCCACGCAGGGAACCCGTTGTCCTGTCACAGAACAGGGTCTCCAGGCACGGAACCCTTTGTCCCGTCAGAAAACAGGTTCTCCAGGCAGGGAACCCTTTGTCCCGTCACAGAACAGGGTCTCCACGCAGGGAACCCTTTGTCCCGTCACAGAACAGAGTCTGCACGCTGGGAACCCATTGTCCCGTCACAGAACAGGGTCTCCACGCAGGGAACCCTTTGTCCCGTCACAGAACAGTGTCTCCACGCTGGGAACCCATTGTCCCGTCACAGAACAGGGTCTCCACGCTGGGAACCCCTTGCCCAGTCACAGAACAGGGTCTCTTGTCAGGGAACCCGTTGTCCCGTCACAGAACAGGTTCTTCACAGAGGGAACCCATTCTCCCGTCACATAACAGGGTGTCCATGCAGGGAACCCCTTGTCCCGTCACAGAACAGGGTCTCCACGCAGGGAACACGTTGTACCGTCACAGAACAGGGCCTCCAAGCAGAGTATCCCTTGTCCCGTCACAGAACGGTTTCTCCAGGCAGGGAAACCCTTGTGCGGTCGCAGAACAGGGTGTCCACGCAGGGAACCCCTTGTCCCATCACAGAACAGGGTCTCCAGGTAGGGAACCCTTTGTCCCGTCACAGAACAGGGTCTCCACGCAGGGAACCCTTTGTCCCGTCACAGAACAGTGTCTCCACGCAGGGAACCCCTTGCCCAGTCACAGAACAGGGTCTCCTGTCAGGGAACCCGCTGTCCCGTCACATAACAGGGTCTCCAATCATGGAGACACTTGTCCGTCACAGCACAGCGTCTTCACACAGGGAACCCGTTGTCCCGTCACAGAACAGGGTCTCCACGCAGGGAACCCCTTGTCCCTTCACAGAAAAGGGTCTCCGCGCAGGGAACCCTTTCTCCCATCCCAGAACAGGGTCTCCAGGCAGGGAACCCTTTGTCCCGTCACAGAACAGGGTCTCCAGTCAATCAACCCATTGTCCTGTCACAGAACAGGGTCACCGCACAGGGAATCCGTTGTCTCTTCACAGAACAGGGTCTCCACGAAGGGAATCCCTTGTTCCTTCACAGAACGGGGTCTATAGGCAGGGAACGTGTTGTCCCGTCACACAACTAGGTCTCCAGGCAGGGAACCCATTGTCCCATCACAGAAAAGGGTCTCCACGCAGGAAACCCCTTGTCCCATCACAGAACAGGGTCTCAACGCAGGGAACCCTTTGTCCCGTCGGAGAACAGGGTCTCCAAGCAGGGAACCCGTTGTCCCGTTACAGAACAGTGTCTCCACGCAGGGAACCCGTTGTCCCGTCACAGAACAGGGTCTACAGGCCGGGAACCATTGTCCCGTCACAGAACAGGGTCTCCACACAGGGAACCCGTTGTCCCTTCACTGAACGGTGTCTATAGGCAGGGAACCCGTTGTCCAGTCACAGAACAGGGTCTCCACTCAGGGAACCCCTTGTCCCATCACAGAACAGGGTCTCCACGCAGGGAACCCCTTGTCCCATCACAGAACAGGGTCTCCACGCAGGGAACCCCTTGTCCCGTCACAGAACAGGGTCTCCATGCAGGGAACCCCTTGTCCCTTCACAGAACAGGGTCTTCACCCAGGGAACCCGTTGTCCCTTCGGAGAACAGCGTCTCCACGCAGGGAACCCGTTGTCCCATCAGAGAAAAGGGTCTCCAGGCAGGGAACCCGTTGTCCCGTCACAGAACAGGGTCTCCACGCAGGGAATCCCTTGTCCCGTCACAGAACAGGGTCTCCACGCAGGGAACCCCTTGTCCCGTCACAGAACAGGGTCTCCAGGCAGGGAACCCGTTGTCCCGTAACAGAACAGTGTCGCCAGGCAGGGAACCCGTGGTCCCGTCACGGAACTGGGTCTCCAGGCAGGGGACCTGTTGTCCCATCACAGAACAGGGTCTCCACGCAGGGAACCCGTTGTCCCTTCCCAGAACAGGGTCTACATGCAGGGAATCCCTTGTCCCATCATAGAACAGGGTCTCCACGCACGGAACCCATTGTCCCGTCACAGCACAGGGTCTCCACGCAGGGAATCCCTTGTCCCGCCACAGAACAGAATGTCCACCCAGGGAAAACGTTGTCCCATCACAGAACAGGGTCTCCACGCAGGGAACCCCTTGTCCCTTCACTGAACGGGGTCTCTACCCAGGGAACCCGTTGTCCCGTCACAGAACATGGTCTACGCGCAGGGAAACCGTTGTCTCGTCGCAGAACAGGGTCTCCGCGCATGGAACCTCTTGTCCCGTCTCAGAACATGGTCTCCGCGCAGGGAACCCGTTGTCGCGTCACAGAACAGGGTCTCCACCCAGGGATCCCATTGCCCTGTCACAGAACAGGGTCTCCACGCAGAGAACCCGTTGCCCCTACACAGAACAGGGTCTCCACGGAGGGAACCCGTTGTCCTATCACAGATCAGTGTCTCAAGGCAGGGAACCCATAGTTCCGTCACAGAACAGGGTCTCTTCGCAGGGAACCCATTGTCCCATCACAGAACAGGGTCTCCTGTCAGGGAACCCGTTGTCCCGTCACAGAACAGGTTCTCCACAGAGGGAACCCATTCTCCCGTCTCATAACAGGGTGTCCATGCAGGGAACCCCTTGTCCCGTCACAGAACAGGGTCTCCACGCATTGATCCCGTTGTCCCGTCACAGAACAGGGTCTCCAGGTAGGGAAGCCATTGTCCCGTCACAGAACATGGTCTCCACTCCGGGAACCCGTTGTCCCGTCACAGAACAGGGTCTCCAGGCAGGGAACGCCTTGTCCCGTCACAGAACAGGGTCTCCACGCTGGGAACCCGTTGTCCCATCACAGAACAGGGTCTCTACGCAGGGAACCCATTGTCCTATCACAGATCAGTGTCTCAAGGCAGGGAACCCATAGTCCCGTCACAGAACAGGGTCTCCACGCAGGGAACCCATTGTCGCGTCACAGAACAGGGTCTCCGCACAGGGAATCCGTCGTCTCTTCACAGAACAGGTTCTCCACGAAGGGAATCCCTTGTTCCTTCACAGAACGGGGTCTATAGGCAGGGAACCCGTTGTCCCGTCACACAACTAGGTCTCTTGGCAGGGAACCCATTGTCCCATTACAGAGAAGGGTCTCCACGCAGGAAACCCCTTGTCCCATCACAGAACAGGGTCTCCAGGCAGGGGCCCCCTTGTCCAGTCACAGAACAGGGTCTCCAGGCCGGGAACCCGTTGTCCCTTCGCAGAACAGGGTCTCCGCGCAGGGAACCCCTTGTCCCATCCCAGAACAGTGTCTCCAGGCAGGGAACCCGTTGTCCCGTCACAGAACAGGGTCTCCACGCGGGGAACCCCTTGTCCCATCACAGAACAGGGTCTCCACGCAGGGAACCCGTTGTCCCATCACAGAACAGGGTCTCCACGCAGGGAACCCATTGTCCCGTCACAGAACAGGGTCTACAGGCAGGGAACCCCTTGTCCCGTCACAGAATAGTGTCTCCAGGCAGGGAACCCGTTGTCCCGTCACAGACCAGGGTTTCCCGTCAATCAACCCATTGTCCCGTCACAGAACAGGGTCTCCGCACAGGGAATCCGTCGTCTCTTCACAGAACAGGTTCTCCACGAAGGGAATCCCTTGTTCCTTCACAGAACGGGGTCTATAGGCAGGGAACCCGTTGTCCCGTCACACAACTAGGTCTCCAGGCAGGGAACCCATTGTCCCATCACAGAGAAGGGTCTCCACGCAGGAAACCCCTTGTCCCATCACAGAACAGGGTCGCCAGGCAGGGACCCCTTGTCCAGTCACAGAACAGGGTCTCCAGGCAGGGAACCCTTTGTCCCGTCACAAACAGTGTGTCCACGCAGGGAACCCATTGTACCGTCGCAGAACAGGGTCTCCAGGCAGGGAACCCATTGCCCCGTCACAGCACAGTGTCTCCACGCTGGGAACCCGTTCTCCCGTCACAGAACAGTGCCTCCAGGCAGGGAACCCCTTGTCCCGTCACAAAACAGTGTCTCCAGGCAGGGAACCCCTTGTCCCGTCACAGAACAGGGTCTCCAGGCAGGGAACCCGTTGTCCCGTCACAGAACAGGGTCTCCATGCAGGGAACCTGTTGTCCCTTCACAGAATAGGGTCTCCACGCAAGGAACCCGTTGTCCCATCACAGAACAGTGTCTCCACCGAGGGAAACCGTTGTCCCGTCACAAAACAGGGTCTCCACGCAGGGAACCCATTGTCCCGTCACAGAACAGGGTCTCCATGCTGGGAACCCGTTGTCCCGTCCCAGAACAGGGTCTCCACGCAGGGAAACCCTTGTCCGTCACAGCACAGAGTCTTCACACAGGGACCCCTTGTCCCGTCACAGAACAGGGTCTCCACGCAGGGAACTCCTTGTCCCGTCACAGAACAGGGCCTCCACGCAGGGAACCCGTTGTCCCATCACAGAACTGGGTCTCCCGGCAGGGAACCCCTTGTCCCATCACAGAACAGGGTCTCCAAGCAGGGAACCCCTTGTCCCGTCACAGAACAGGGCCTACAGGGAGGGAACCCGATGTCCCGTCACACAACAGGGTCTCCAGGCAGGGAACCCCTTCTCCCGTCACAGAACAAGGTCTCCACGCATGGAACCCGTTGTCCCATCACAGAACTGGGTCTCCCGGCAGGGAACCCCTTGTCCCTTCACAGAACAGGGTCTCCAAGCAGGGAACCCCTTGTCCCGTCACAGAACAGGGTCTCCTGTCCGGGAACCCCTTGTCCCGTCACAGAACAGGGTCTCCACGCTGGGAACCCGTTGTCCCATCACAGAACAGGGACTCCACGCAGGGAATCCGTTGTCCTATCACAGATCAGTGTCTCCAGGCAGGGAACCCCTTGTCCCGTCACAGAACAGGGTCTCCACGCAGGGAACCCCTTGTCCCGTCACAGAACAGGGTCTCCAGGCAAGGAACCCTTTGTCCCGTCACAGAACAGGGTCTCCAGCAGGGAACCCGTTGTCCCGTCAGAGAACAGGGTCTACAGGCCGGAACCATTGTCCCGTCACAGAACAGTGTCTCCACGCAGGGAACCCCTTGTCCCGTCACAGAACAGGGTCTCCAGGCAGAGAACCCGTTGTCCCTTCACAGAAAAGGGTCTCCGCACAGGGAACCACTTGTCTCCTCGCAGAACAGGGTCTCCACACAGGGAACCCCTTGTCCCTTCACTGAACGGGGTCTATAGGCAGGGAACCCGTTGTCCAGTCACACAACAGGGTCTCCACTCAGGGAACCCCTTGTCCCGTCTCAGAACAGGGTCTCCACGCAGGGAACCCCTTGTCCCTTCACAGAATATGGTCTTCACCCGGGGAACCCGTTGTCCCTTCGGAGAACAGCGTCTCCACGCAGGGAACCCGTTGTCCCGTCTCTGAAGAGGGTCTCCACGCAGGGAACCCCTTGTCCCGTCACGGAACAGGGTCTCCACTCCGGTAACCACTTGTCCCGTCACAGCACAGGGTCTCCACGCAGGGAACCCCTTGTCATGTCACAGAACAGTGTCTCCACGCAGGGAAACCTTTGTCTCGTCACAGCACAGGGTCTCCACGCAGTGAACCCCTGGTCCCTTCACAGAACGGGGTCTATAGGCAGGGAACCCATTGTCCAGTCACACAACAGGGTCTCCACTCAGGGAACCCCTTGTCCCGTCTCAGAACAGGGTCTCCACGAGGGGAACCCCTTGTCCCGTCACAGAACAGGGTCTCCACGCAGGGAACCCCTTGTCCCTTCACAGAATATGGTCTTCACCCGGGGAACTGGTTGTCCCTTCGGAGAACAGCGTCTCCACGCAGGGAACCCGTTGTCCCGTCTCTGAAGAGGGTCTCCACGCAGGGAACCCATTGTCCCGTCACGGAACAGGGTCTCCACACCGGTAATCACTTGTCTCGTCACAGCACAGGGTCTCCACGCAGGGAACCCCTTGTCCCGTCACAGAACAGTGTCTCCAGGCAGGGAACCCGTTGTCCCGTCACAGAACAGGGTCTCCAGGCAGGGAACCCCTTGTCCGGTCACGGAACAGGGTCTCCACGCACGGAACCCGTTGTCCCGTCACAGAAGAGGGTCTCCACGCAGGGAACCCATTGTCCCGTCACAGAACTGGTTCTCCACGCAGGGAAGAAGTTGTCCCGTCACAGAACAGGGTCTCCAGGCAGGGAACCCGTTGTCCCATCACAGAACAGGGTCTCCACGCTGGGAACCCGTTGTCCCGTCACAGAACAGGGTCTCCACCCAGGGAACCCGCTGTCACGTCACAGAACAGGGTCTCCACCCAGGGAACCCGTTGTCCCGTCACAGAAAAGGGTCTCCAGTTAGGGAACCCGTTGTCCCTTCACAGAAAAGATTCTCCACACAGGGAACCCTTTGTCCCGTCAAAGAACAGGGTCTCCACGCAGGGAACCCGTTGTCCCATCACAGAACAGGGTCTCCAGGTAGGGAACCCATTGTCCCGTCTAAGAACAGGGTCTCCAGGTAGTGAACCCATTGTTCCGTCACAGAACAGTGTCTACAGGCCTTGAACCCGTTGTCCCGTCACAGAACAAGGTCTCCAAGCAGGGAAACCCTTGTCAAGTCACAGAACAGGGTCTCCAGGCACGGAACCCGTTGTCCCTTCCCAGAACAGGGTCTCCACGCAGGGAACCCCTTGTCCCGTCACAGAAAAGGGCCTCCACGCAGGGAACCCCATGTCCCGTCACAGAACAGGGTCACCACGCAGGGAACCCCTTGTCCCTTCACAGAACAGGGCTATAGGCAGGGAACCCTTTGTCCAGTCACAGAACAGGGTCTCCAGGCAGGGAACGCCTTGTCCCGTCACAGAACAGGGTCTCTAGGTTGGGAACCCATTGTCCCGTCACAGAACAGGGTCTCCAGGCAGGGAACCCCTGGTCCTGTCACAGAACAGGGTCTCCACGCAGGGAACCCGTTGTCCCGTCACAGAACAGGGTCTCCAAGAAGGGAACCCATTGTCCCGTCACAGAACAGGGTCTACAGGCCGGAACCATTGTCCCGTCACAGAACAGGGTCTCCACACAGGGAACCCGTGGTCCCGTTACAGAACTGGGTCTCCATGCAGGGAACCTGTAGTCCCATCACAGAACCGGGTCTCCAGGCAGGGAACCCGTTGTCCCGTCACAGAACAGGGTCTACACGCAGGGAATCCCTTGTCCCATCACAGAACAGGGTATCCACGCAGGGAACCCGTTGTCCCGTCACAGCACAGGGTCTCCATGCAGGGAATCCCATGTCCCGCCACAGAACAGGATGTCCACCCAGGGAACCCGTTGTCCCTTCGGAGAACAGCGTCTCCAGGCAGGGAACCCGTTGTGCCGTCAGAAAACAGGGTCTCCACGCAGGGAACCTGTTGTCCCGTCACAGAACAGGGTCTCAACGCAGGGAACCCCTTGTCCCGTCACAGAACAGGGTCTCCACGAAGGGAACCCGTTGTCCCATCACAGCACAGGGTCTCCACGCACGGAACCCGTTGTCCCATCACAGAACAGGGTCTCCACACAGGGAACCCATTGTCCCGTCAGAGAACTGCGTCTCCACACAGGGAAAACCTTGTCCTGTCACAGCAAAGGGTCTCCACGCAGGGAACCCGTTGTCCCATCACAGCACAGGGTCTCCAAGCAGGGAACCCATTGTCCCGTCACGGAACAGGATGTCCACCCAGAGAAAACTTTGTCATGTCACAGAACAGGGTCTCCACGCGGGGAACCCCTTGTCCCTTCACAGAACGGGGTCTATAGGCATGGAACCCGTTGTCCCGTCACACAACAGGGTCTCCAGGCAGGGAACCCCTTGTCCCTTCACAGAACAGGGTCTCCAGGCAGGGAACCCGTTGTCCCATCACAGAAGAGGGTCTCCGCGCAGGGAACCCCTTGTCCCATCACAGAACAGGGTCTCCAGGCAGGGAACCCATTGTCCCATCACGGAACAGGGTCTCCAGGCAGGGAACCCCTTGTCCCGTCACAGAACAGGGTCTCCACTCAGGGAACCCCTTGTCCCGTCACAGAACAGGGTCTCCACGCAGGGAACCCCTTCTCCCGTCAGAGAACAGGGTCTCCACGCATGGATCCCGTTGTCCCGTCACAGAACAGTGTCTCCATGCAGGGAACCCCTTGTATCGTCAGAGAACAGGGTCTCCACGCAGGGAACCCGTTGTCCCATCACAGAATAGGGTCTCCACGCAGGGAACGCGTTGTCCCGTCACAGAACAGGGTCTCCACGCAGGGAACCCGTTGTCCCGTCACAGAACAGTGTCTCCAGGCAGGGAACCCGTTGTCCCGTAACAGAACAGGGTCTCCAGGCAGGGAACCCCTTCTCCGGTCACGGAACAGGGTCTAAACGCACGGAACCCGTTGTCCCGTCACAGAAGAGGGTCTCCAGGCAGGAAACCCATTGTCCCGTAACACAACAGATTCACCACGCAGGGAACAAGTTGTCCCATCCCAGAACAGGGTCTCCACGCAGGGAACCCGTTGTCCCATCACAGAACAGGGTCTCCAGGCAGGGAACCCGTTGTCCCGTCACAGAACAGTGTCTCCACGCAGGGAACCCGTTGTCCCGTCACAGAAGAGGGTCTCCAGGTAGGGAACCCATTGTCCCGTCACAGAACAGGGTCTCCAGGTAGTGAACCCATTGTTCCGTCACAGAACAGTGTCTACAGGCAGGGAACCCATTGTCCCGTCACAGAACAAGCTCTCCAAATAGGGAAAACCTTGTCCCGTCACAGAACAGGGTCTCCACGCAGGGAACCCGTTGTCCCTTCACAGAATAGGGTCTCCACGCAGGGAACCCGTTCTCCCATCACAGAACAGGGTCTCCACGCAGGGAACCCGTTGTCCCGTCACAGAACAGGGTCTCCAGGCAGGGAACCCGTTGTCCCGCCACAGAAAAGGATCTCCACTCAGGGAACCCGTTCTCCCATCACAGAACAGGGTCTCCACACAGGGAACCCGTTGTCCCGTCACAGAACAGGGTCTCCAGGCAGGGAACCCGTTGTCCCGCCACAGAAAAGGATCTCCACGCAGGGAACCTGTTGTCCCGTCACAGAACAGTGTCTCCACGCAGTTAACAACTTGTCCCGTCACAGAACTGGGTCTCCACGCTGGGAACCCGTTGTCGCGTCACAGAACAGGGTCTCTACGCAGGGAACCCTTTGTCCCGTTTCAGAACAGGGTCTCCACACTGGGAAACTGTTGTCCCGTCACAGAGCAAGGTCTCCACGCAGGGAACCCGTTGTCCGTCACAGAACAGGGTCTCCACGCAGGGAACCCGTTGTCCCGTCACAGAACAGGGTCTCCAAACAGGGAACCCGTTGTCCCGTCACAGAACAGGGTCTCCAAGCAGGGAACCCCTTGTCCCGTCACAGAACAGGATGTCCACCCAGAGAAAACTTTTTCATGTCACAGAACAGGGTCTCCACGCAGGGAACCCCTTGTCACTTCACAGAACGGGGTCTATAGGCATGGAACCCGTTGTCCCGTCACACAACAGGGTCTCCAGGCAGGGAACCCTTTGTCCCGTCACAGAACAGGGTCTCCTGTCCGGGAACCTCTTGTCCCGTCACAGAACAGGGTCTGCAGGCAAGGAACCCGTTGTCCCGTCACAGAACAGTGTCTCCTGGCAGGGAACCCGTTGTCCCGTCACAGAAGAGGGTCTCCACGCAGGGAACCCGTTGTCCCGTCAGAGAACAGGTTCTCCAGGCAGGGAACCCGTTGTCCCGTCACAGAACTGTGTCTCCACGCTGGGAACCCTTTGTCCCATCACAGAACAGTGTCTCCGCGCAGGGAACCCGTTGTCGCATCTCAGAACATGGTCTCTGCGCAGGGAACCCGTTGTCCCATCCCAGAACAGTGTCTCCAGGCAGGGAACCCGTTGTCCCTTCACAGAACAGGGTCTCCGCACAGGGAACCCCTTGTCCCTTCACTGAACGGGGTCTATAGGCAGGGAACCCGTTGTCCAGTCACACAACAGGGTCTCCTGGCAGGCAACCCCTTGTCGCGTCACAGAACAGGTTCTCCACGCAGGGAACCCCTTGTCACGTCACAGAACAGGGTCTCCAGGCAGGGAACCCCTTGTCCCTTCACAGAACAGGGTCTGCACACAGGGAACCCGTTGTCCCTTCGGAGAACAGGGTCACCAGGCAGGGAACCCGTTGTCCCATCAGAGAACAGGATCTCCAAGCAGGGAACCCGTTGTCCCGTCACAGAACAGGGTCTCCACGCAGGGAAACCCTTGTCCCATCACAGAACAGGGTCTCCAGGCAGGGAACCCGTTGTCCCGTCACAGAACAGTGTCGCCAGGCAGGGAACCCATTGTCCCGTCACAGAACTGTGTCTCCAGGCAGGGAACCCGTTGTCCCATCACCGAACAGGGTCTCCAGGCAGGGAACCCGTTGTCCCTTTCCAGAACAGGGTCTACACGCCGGGAATCCCTTCTCCCATCACAGAACAGGGTCTCCACGCAGGGAACCCGTTGTCCCGTCACAGCACAGGGTCTCCACGCAGGGAACCCCTTGTCCCGCCACAGAACAGGATGTCCACCCAGGGAAAACGTTGCCCCGTCACAGAACAGGGTCTCCACGAAGGGAACCCCTTGTCCCTTCACAGAACGGGGTCTATAGGCAGGGAACCCGTTGTCCCGTCACACAACAGGGTCTCCAGGCAGGGAACCCGTTGTCCCGTCACAGAACTGGGTCTCCAGGCAGGGAACCCGTTGTCCCGTCACACAACAGGGTCTCAACGGAGGGAACCCCTTGTCCCATCACAGAACAGGGTCTGCACTCAGGGAACCCTTTGCCCCTTCACAGAACAGGGACTCCGCGCAGGGAACCCCTTGTCCCATCCCAGAACTGTGTCTCCAGGCAGGGAACTCGTAGTCCCGTCACAGAACAGGGTCTCCTGTCCGGGAACCCCTTGTCCCGTCACAGAACAGGGTCTACAGGCAGGGAACCCGTTGTCCCGTCACAGAACAGTGTCTCCTGGCAGGGAACCCGTTGTCCCGTCACAGAACAGGGTCTACAGGCAGGGAACCCCTTGTCCCGTCAGAGAACAGGTTCTCCAGGCAGGGAAACCTTTGTCCCGTCACAGAACAGGGTCTCCACGCAGGGAACAAGTTGTCCCGTTACAGAGGAGGGTCTCCACCCAGGGAACCCGCTGTCACGTCACAGAACAGGGTCTCCACCCAGGGAACCCGTTGTCCCGTCACAGAAAAGGGTCTCCAGTTAGGGAACCCATTGTCCCTTCACAGAACAGGTTCTCCACGCAGGGAACCCCGTGTCCCTTCACACAACAGGGTCTCCAGGCAGGGAACCCGTTGTCCCGTCACAGAACTGGGTCTCCAGGCAGGGAACCCGTTGTCCCGTCACACAACAGGGTCTCAACGGAGGGAACCCCTTGTCCCGTCACAGAACAGGGTCTCCACACAGGGAACCCTTTGTCCCATCACAGAACAGGGTCTCCAAGCAGGGAACCCGTTGTCCCGTCACAGAACAGGGTCTCCACACAGGGAACCCATTGTCCCGTCACAGCACAGTGTCTCCAAAAAGGGAACCCATTGTCCCGTCACAGAACAGGGTCTCCACGCAGGGAACCCGTTGTCCCGTCACAGAACAGGGTCTCCACGTAGGGAACTCATTGTCCCGTCACAGAACTGTGTCGCCAGGCAGGGAACCGCTTGCGCCGTCACAAAACATTGTCTCCACGCAGGGAACCCGTTGTCCCGTCACAGAACAGGGTCTCCACGAGGGGAACCCCTGGTCCCGTCACAGAAGAGGGTCTCCACGCAGGGAACCCCTTGTCCCGTCAGAGAACAGGGTCTCCACGCAGGGAACCCGTTGTCCCGTCACAGAACAGTGTCTCCGTGCAGGGAACCCGTTGTAGTGTCTCAGAACATGGTCTCTGCACAGGGAACCCGTTGTCCCATCCCAGAACAGTGTCTCTAGGCAGGGAACCCGTTGTCCCTTCTCAGAACAGGGTCTCCACACAGGGAACCACTTGTCTCGTCGCAGAACAGGGTCTCCACACAAGGAACCCCTTGTCCCTTCACTGAACGGGGTCTATAGGCAGGGAACCCGTTGTCCCGTCACACAACAGTGTCTCCAGGCAGGGAACCCGTTGTCCCGTCACAGAACAGGGTCTCCACGCAGGGAACCCCTTGTCACGTCACAGAACAGGGTCTCCAGGCAGGGAACCCCTTGTCCCTTCACAGAACAGGGTCTTCACTCAGGGAACCCGTTGTCCCTTCGGAGAACAGCGTCTCCACGCAGGGAACCCGTTGTCCCATCAGAGAACAGGGTCTCCAGGCAGGGAACCCGTTGTCCCGTCACAGAACATTGTCTCCACGCAGGGAACCCCCTGTCCTGTCACAGAACAGTGTCTCCAGGCAGGGAATCTTTTGTCCCGTCTCAGAACACTGTCGCCAGGCAGGGAACCCTTGGTCCCGTCACAGAACTGGGTCTCCAGGCAGGGAACCCGTTGTCCCGTCACAGAACAGGGTCTCCACGCAGGGAACCCGTTGTCCCTTCCCAGAACAGGGTCTACACGCCGGGAATCCCTTCTCCCATCACAGAACAGGGTCTCCACGCAGGGAGCCCGTTGTCCCGTCACTGCACATGGTCTCCACGCACGGAACCCCTTGTCCCGCCACGGAACAGGATGTCCACCCAGGGAAAACGTTGTCCCGTCACAGAACAGGGTCTCCACGCAGGGAACCCCTTGTCCCTTCACAGAACGGTGTCTATAGGCGAGGAACCCGTTGTCCCGTCACACAACAGGGTCTCCAGGCAGGGAACCCGTTGTCCCGTCACAGAAAAGGGTCTCCAGGCAGGGAACCCCTTGTCCCGTCACAGAAAAGGGTCTCCACGTAGGGAACCCGTTGTCCCGTCACAGAAGAGGGTCTCCACGCATGGAACCCGTTGTCCTGTCACAGAACAGGGTCTCCACGCAGGGAACCCCATGTCCCGTCACAGAACAGGGTCTCCACGCAGGGAACCCCTTGTCCCTTCACAGAACAGGGCTATAGGCAGGGAACCCTTTGTCCAGTCACGGAACAGGGTCTCCAGGCAGGGAACGCCTTGTCCCGTCACAGAACAGGGTCTCTAGGTTGGGAACCCGTTGTCCCGACACAGAACATGGTCTCCAGGCAGGGAACCCCTTGTCCCGTCACAGAACAGGGTCTCCAGGCAGGGTACCCTTTGTCCCGTCACAGAACAGGGTCTCCAAGCAGGGAACCCATTGTCCCATCACAGAAGAGGGTCTCCACGCAGGGAACCCCTTGTCCCGTCACAGAACAGGGTCTCCATCAAGGGAATCCCTTGTCCCGTCACAGCACAGGGTCTCCACGCAGGGAACCCGTTGTCCCTTCACAGAACAGTGCCTCCAAGCTGGGAACCCGTTGTCCCATCACAGAACAGGGTCTCCACGCAGGGAACCCCTTGTCCCTTCACAGAACGGGGTCTCCACGCAGGGAACCCGTTGTCGCGTCTCAGAGCAGGGTCTCCACCCAGGGAACCCGTTGTCTCGTCACAGAAAAGGGTCTCCACTCGGGGAACCCGTTGTCCCGTCACAGAAAAGGGTCTCCAGGCAGGGAACCCATTGTCCCGTCACAGAACAGGGTCTCCAGGTAGTGAACCCATTGTTCCGTCACAGAACAGTGTCTACAGGCCGGGAACACGTTGTCCCGTCACAGAACAAGCTCTCCAAGCAGGGAAACCCTTGTCCCGTCACAGAACAGGGTCTCCAGGCACGGAACCCGTTTTCCCGTCACAGAACAGGGTCTCCTCGCAGGGAACCCCTTGTCCCGTCGCAGAAAAGGGTCTCCACGCAGGGAACCCGTTGTCCCATCACAGAACAGGGTCTCCACGCATGGAACCCATTGCCCCGTCACAGAACAGGGTCTCCACGCAGGGAACCCCATGTCCCGTCACAGAACAGGGTCTCCACGCAGGGAACCCCTTGTCCATTCACAGAACAGGGCTATAGGCAGGGAACCCCTTGTCCCGTCACAGAACAGGGTCTACAGGCCGGAACCATTGTCCCGGCACAGAACATGGTCTCCACACAGGGAACCCCTTGTCCCGTCACAGAACAGGGACTCCAGGCAGGGAACCCGTTGTCCCTTAACAGAACAGGGTCTCCGCACAGGGAACCCCTTTTCCCAACACTGAATGGGGTCTATAGGCAGGGAACCCGTTGTCCAGTCACACAACAGGGTCTCCACGCACGGAACCCCTTGTCCCATCAGAGAACAGGGTCTCCACGCAGGGAACCCGTTGTCCCGTCACAGAACAGGGTCTCCAAGCAGGGAACCCCTTGTCCCGTCACAGAACAGGGTCTACAGGCCGGAACCATTGTCCCGACACAGAACATGGTCTCCACACAGGGAACCCCTTGTCCCGTCACAGAACAGGGACTCCAGGCAGGGAACCCGTTGTCCCTTCACAGAAAAGGGTCTCCGCACAGGGAACCACTTGTCTCGTCGCAGAACAGGGTCTCCACACAGGGAACCCCTTGTCCCTTCACTGAATCGGGTCTATAGGCAGGGAACCCGTTGTCCAGTCACACAACATGGTCTCCAGGCAGGGAACCCCTTGTCCCGTCACAGAACAGGGTCTCCAGGCAGGGAACCCTTTGTCCCGTCACAGAACAGGGTCTCCAAGCAGGGAACCCGTTGTCCCGTCACAGAACAGTGTCGCCAAGCAGGGAACCTGTTGTCCCGTCACAGAACAGGGTCTCCACACAGGGAACCCCTTGTCCCGTCACAGAACAGGGTCTCCAGGAAGGGAACCCGTTGTCCCTTCACAGAAAAGGGTCTCCGCACAGGGAACCACTTGTCTCGTCGCAGAACAGGGTCTCCACACAGGGAACCCCTTGTCCCTTCACTGAACGGGGTCTATAGGCAGGGAACCCGTTGTCCAGTCACACAACAGGGTCTCCACGCAGGGAACCCGTTGTCCCATCAGAGAACAGGGTCTCCACGCAGGGAACCCGTTGTCCCGTCACGGGACAGGGTCTCCACGCAGGGAACCCATTGTCCCGTCACAGAACAGGGTCTCCAGGCAGGGAACCCGTTGTCCCGTAACAGAAGGGTGTCGCCAGGCAGGGAACCCGTGGTCCCGTCACAGAACTGTGTCTCCAGGCAGGGAACCCGTTGTCCCATCACAGAACAGGGTCTCCAGGCAGGGAACCCGTTGACCCTTCCCAGAACAGGGTCTACACGCAGGGAATCCCTTCTCCCTTCACTGAACAGGGTCTCCACGCAGGGAACCCCTTGTCCCGCCACAGAACAGGATGTCCACCCAGGGAAAACCTTGTCCCATCACAGAACAGGGTCTCCACGCAGGGAACCCCTTGTCCCTTCACAGAACGGGGTCTATAGGCAGGGAACCCGTTGTCCCGTCACACAACAGGGTCTCCAGGCAGGGAACCCGTTGTCTCGTCACAGCACAGGGTCTCCCCGCAGGGAACCCCTTGTCCCTTCACAGAACGGGGTCTCCACGCAGGGAACCCGTTGTCGCGTCTCAGAGCAGGGTCTCCACCCAGAGAACATGTTGTCTCGTCACAGAAAATGGTCTCCAGGCAGGGAACCCCTTGTCCCGTCACAGAAAAGGGTCTCCACGCAGGGAACCCGTTGTCCCATCACAGAACAGGGTCTCCAGGTAGGGAACCCATTGTCCCGTCACAGAACAGGGTCTCCAGGCAGGGAACCCATTGTTCCGTCACAGAACAGTGTCTACAGGCCGGGAACACGTTGTCCCGTCACAGAACAAGCTCTCTAAGCAGGGAAACCCTTGTCCCGTCACAGAACAGGGTCTTCAGGCACGGAACCCGTTGTCCCGTCACAGAACAGGGTCTCCACGCAGGGAACCCGTTGTCCCGTCACAGAACAGGGACTCCACGCAGGGAACCCGTTGTCCCGTCACAGAAGAGGGTCACCACGCACGGAACCCATTGTCCCGTCACAGAACAGGGTCTCCACGCAGGGAACCCCATGTCCCTTCACAGAACAGGGCTATAGGCAGGGAACCCCTTGTCCCGTCACAGAACAGGGTCTACAGGCCGGAACCATTGTCCCGTCACAGAACAGGGTCTCCACACAGGGAACCCCTTGTCCCGTCACAGAACAGGGACTCCAGGCAGGGAACCCGTTGTCCCTTCACAGAAAAGGGTCTCCGCACAGGGAACCACTTGTCTCGTCGCAGAACAGGGTCTCCACACAGGGAACCCCTTGTCCCTTCACTGAACGGGGTCTATAGGCAGGGAACCCGTTGTCCAGTCACACAACAGTGTCTCCACTCAGGGAACCCCTTGTGCCGTCTCAGAACATTGTCTCCAAGCAGGGAACCCCTTGTCCCGTCACAGAACAGGGTCTCCACGCAGGGAATCCGTTGTCCCATCACAGAGCATGGTCTAAACGCAGGGAACCCTTTGTCCCGACACAGAACGGGGTGTCGACGCAGGGAACCCTTTGTCCCATCACAGAACAGGGTCTCCAGGCAGGGAACCCGTTGTCCCGTCTCAGAACTAGGTCTCCACGCAGGGAACCCTTTGTCCCGTCACAGAACAGGGTCTCCACGCAGGGAACCCGTTGTCCCGTCTCAGAACAGGGTCTCCACGCAGGGAACCCCTTGTCCCGTCATAGAACAGTGCCTCCAAGCTGGGAACCCGTTGTCCCATCACAGAACAGGGTCTCCACGCAGGGAAACCGTTGTCTCGTCACAGCAGAGGGTCTCCCTGCAGGGAACCCCTTGTCCCTTCACAGAACGGGGTCTCCACGCAGGGAACCCGTTGTCGCGTCTCAGAGCAGGGTCTCCACCCAGGGAACCCGTTGTCTCGTCACAGGAAAGGGTCTCCAGGCCGGGAACCCGTTGTCCCGTCACAGAAAAGGGTCTCCTCGCAGGGAACCCGTTGTCCCGTCACAGAACAGGGTCTCCAGGCAGGGAACCCATTGTCCCGTCACAGAACAGGGTCTCCAGGCAGTGAACCCATTGTTCCGTCACAGAACAGTGTCTACAGGCCGGGAACCCGTTGTCCCGTCACAGAGCAAGCTCTCCAAGCAGGTTAACCCTTGTCCCGTCACAGAACAGGGTCTCCAGGCGCGGAACCCGCTGTCCCATCACAGAACAGGGTCTCCAGGCAGGGAACCCCTTGTCCCGTCACAGAAGAGGGTCTCTACGCAGGGAACCCGTTGTCCCGTCACAGAAGAGGGTCTCCACGCATGGAACCCATTGTCCTATCACAGAACAGGGTCTCCACGCAGGGAACCCTTTGTCCCGTCACAGAACAGGGTCTCCACACAGGGAACCCGTTGTCCGTCACAGAACAGGGTCTCCAGGCAGGGAACCCCTTGTCCCGTCACAGAACAGGGTCTCCACGCAGGGAACCCCTTGTCCCTTCACAGTACAGGGTCTTCACCCAGGGAACCCGTTGTCCCGTCACTGCACAGGGTCTCCACGCACGGAACCCCTTGTCCCGCCACGGAACAGGATGTCCACCCAGGGAAAACGTTGTCCCGTCACAGAACAGGGTCTCCACGCAGGGAACCCCTTGTCCCTTCACAGAACGGTGTCTATAGGCGAGGAACCCGTTGTCCCGTCACACAACAGGGTCTCCAGGCAGGGAACCCGTTGTCCCGTCACAGAAAAGGGTCTCCAGGCAGGGAACCCCTTGTCCCGTCACAGAAAAGGGTCTCCACGTAGAGAACCCGTTGTCCCGTCACAGAAGAGGGTCTCCACGCATGGAACCCGTTGTCCTGTCACAGAACAGGGTCTCCACGCAGGGAACCCCATGTCCCGTCACAGAACAGGGTCTCCACGCAGGGAACCCCTTGTCCCTTCACAGAACAGGGCTATAGGCAGGGAACCCTTTGTCCAGTCACGGAACAGGGTCTCCAGGCAGGGAACGCCTTGTCCCGTCACAGAACAGGGTCTCTAGGTGGGGAACCCGTTGTCCCGACACAGAACATGGTCTCCAGGCAGGGAACCCCTTGTCCCTTCACAGAACAGGGTCTCCAGGCAGGGAACCCTTTGTCCCGTCACAGAACAGGGTCTCCAAGCAGGGAACCCATTGTCCCATCACAGAAGAGGGTCTCCACGCAGGGAACCCCTTGTCCCGTCACAGAACAGGGTCTCCATCAAGGGAATCCCTTGTCCCGTCACAGCACAGGGTCTCCACGCAGGGAACCCGTTGTCTGGTCGCAGAACAGGGTCTCCACGCAGGGAACCCCTTGTCCCTTCACAGAACAGTGCCTCCAAGCTGGGAACCCGTTGTCCCATCACAGAACAGGGTCTCCACGCAGGGAACCCCTTGTCCCTTCACAGAACGGGGTCTCCACGCAGGGAACCCGTTGTCGCGTCTCAGAGCAGGGTCTCCACCCAGGGAACCCGTTGTCTCGTCACAGAAAAGGGTCTCCACTCGGGGAACCCGTTGTCCCGTCACAGAACTAGGTCTCCACGCAGGGAACCCTTTCTCCCGTCACAGAACAGGGTGTCCACGCAGGGAACCCGTTGTCCCGTCACAGAACAGGGTCTCCACGCAGGGAACCCCTTGTCCCGTCACAGAACAGTGCCTCCAAGCTGGGAACCCGTTGTCCCATCACAGAACAGGGTCTCCACGCAGGGAAACCGTTGTCTCGTCACAGCAGAGGGTCTCCCCGCAGGGAACCCCTTGTCCCTTCACAGAACGGGGTCTCCACGCAGGGAACCCGTTGTCGCGTCTCAGAGCAGGGTCTCCACCCAGGGAACCCGTTGTCTCGTCACAGGAAAGGGTCTCCAGGCAGGGAACCCGTTGTCCCGTCACAGAAAAGGGTCTCCACGCAGGGAACCCGTTGTCTCGTCACAGAACAGGGTCTCCACGCAGGGAACCCGTTGTCCCATCACAGAACAGGGTCTCCAGGCAGGGAACCCATTGTCCCGTCACAGAACAGGGTCTCCAGGCAGTGAACCCATTGTTCCGTCACAGAACAGTGTCTACAGGCCGGGAACCCGTTGTCCCGTCACAGAACAAGCTCTCCAAGCAGGGAAACCCTTGTCCCGTCATAGAACAGGGTCTCCAGGCGCGGAACCCGCTGTCCCATCACAGAACAGGGTCTCCAGGCAGGGAACCCCTTGTCCCGTCACAGAAGAGGGTCTCTACGCAGGGAACCCGTTGTCCCGTCACAGAAGAGGGTCTCCACGCATGGAACCCATTGTCCTATCACAGAACAGGGTCTCCACGCAGGGAACCCTTTGTCCCGTCACAGAACAGGGTCTCCACACAGGGAACCCGTTGTCCGTCACAGAACAGGGTCTCCAGGCAGGGAACCCCTTGTCCCGTCACAGAACAGGGTCTCCACGCAGGGAACCCCTTGTCCCTTCACAGTACAGGGTCTTCACCCTGGGAACCCGTTGTCCCGTCACAGAACAGGGTCTCCAGGCAGGGAAAAACTTGTCCCGTAACAGAACAGGGCCTCCAAGCTGGGAACCCGTTGTCCCATCAGAGAACAGGGTCTCCACGATGGGAACCCCTTGTCCCGTAACAGAACAGGGTCTCCTCGCAGGGAACCCGTTGTCCCGTCACAAAACAGTGTCTCCAGGCAGGGAACTCATGGTCCCGTCACAGAACAGGGTCTCCACTCAGGGAACCCCTTGTCCCGTCACAGAACAACATGTCCACCCAGGGAAAACTTTGTCATGTCACAGAACAGGGTCTCCACGGAGGGAACCCCTTGTCCCTTCACAGAACGGGGTCTATAGGCAGGGAACCCGTTGTCCCGTCACACAACAGGGTCTCCAGGCAGGGAACCCCTTGTCCCGTCACAGAACAGGGTCTCCACGCTGGGAACCCGTTGTCCCGTCACTGACCAGGGTCTCCGCGCAGGGAACCCTTTGTCCCATCACGGAACAGGGTCTCCAGGCCGGTAACCCCTTGTCCCGTTACAGAACTGGGTCTCCATGCAGGGAACCTGTAGTCCCATCACAGAACCGGGTCTCCAGGCAGGGAACCCGTTGTCCCGTCACAGAACAGGGTCTACACGCCGGGAATCCCTTGTCCCATCACAGAACAGGGTCTCCACGCAGGGAACCCGTTGTCCCGTCACAGCACAGGGTCTCCATGCAGGGAACCCCATGTCCCGCCACAGAACAGGTTGTCCACGCAGGGAACCCGTTGTCCCATCACAGAACAGGGTCTCCAGGCAGGGAACCCGTTGTGCCGTCAGAAAACAGGGTCTCCACGCAGGGAACCTGTTGTCCCGTCACAGAACAGGGTCTCAACGCAGGGAACCCCTTGTCCCGTCACAGAACAGGGTCTCCACGAAGGGAACCCGTCGTCCCGTCACAGCACAGGGTCTCCACGCACGGAACCCGTTGTCCCAACACAGAACAGGGTCTCCACACAGGGAACCCATTGTCCCGTCACAGAACTGCGTCTCCACACAGGGAAAACCTTGTCCCGTCACAGCAAAGGGTCTCCACGCAGGGAACCCGTTGTCCCGTCACAGCACAGGGTCTCCAAGCAGGGAACCCATTGTCCCGTCACGGAACAGGATGTCCACCCAGAGAAAACTTTGTCATGTCACAGAACAGGGTCTCCACGCGGGGAACCCCTTGTCCCTTCACAGAACGGGGTCTATAGGCATGGAACCCGTTGTCCCGTCACACAACAGGGTCTCCAGGCAGGGAACCCCTTGTCCCTTCACAGAACAGGGTCTCCAGGCAGGGAACCCGTTGTCCCATCACAGAAGAGGGTCTCCGCGCAGGGAACCCCTTGTCCCATCACAGAACAGGGTCTCCAGGCAGGGAACCCATTGTCCCATCACGGAACAGGGTCTCCAGGCAGGGAACCCGTTGTCCCGTAACAGAACAGGGTCTCCAGGCAGGGAACCCCTTCTCCGGTCACGGAACAGGGTCTCCACGCACGGAACCCGTTGTCCCGTCACAGAAGAGGGTCTCCACGCAGGAAACCCATTGTCCCGTAACACAACAGATTCTCCACGCAGGGAACAAGTTGTCCCATCCCAGAACAGGGTCTCCACGCAGGGAACCCGTTGTCCCATCACAGAACAGGGTCTCCAGGCAGGGAACCCGTTGTCCCGTCACAGAACAGGGTCTCCACGCAGGGAACCCGTTGTCCCGTCACAGAAGAGGGTCTCCAGGTAGGGAACCCATTGTCCCGTCACAGAACAGGGTCTCCAGGTAGTGAACCCATTGTTCCGTCACAGAACAGTGTCTACAGGCAGGGAACCCATTGTCCCGTCACAGAACAAGCTCTCCAAGCAGGGAAAACCTTGTCCCGTCACAGAACAGGGTCTCCACGCAGGGAACCCCTTGTCCCGCCACGGAACAGGGTCTCCACGCAGGGAACCCCTTGTCCCGTCACAGAAGAGGGTCTCCACGCAGGGAACCCCTTGTCCCGTCACAGAACAGAGTCTCCACGCAGGGAACCCGTTGTCCCTTCACAGAATAGGGTCTCCACGCAGGGAACCCGTTCTCCCATCACAGAACAGGGTCTCCACACAGGGAACCCGTTGTCCCGTCACAGAACAGGGTCTCCAGGCAGGGAACCCGTTGTCCCGCCACAGAAAAGGATCTGCACGCCGGGAACCTGTTGTCCCGTCACAGAACAGTGTCTCCACGCAGTTAACAACTTGTCCCGTCACAGAACTGGGTCTCCACGCTGGGAACCCGTTGTCGCGTCACAGAACAGGGTCTCTACGCAGGGAACCCTTTGTCCCGTTTCAGAACAGGGTCTCCACACTGGGAACCTGTTGTCCCGTCACAGAGCAAGGTCTCCACGCAGGGAACCCGTTGTCCGTCACAGAACAGGGTCTCCACGCAGGGAACCCGTTGTCCCGTCACAGAACAGGGTCTCCAAGCAGGGAACCCCTTGTCCCGTCACAGAACAGGATGTCCACCCAGAGAAAACTTTTTCATGTCACAGAACAGGGTCTCCACGCAGGGAACCCCTTGTCACTTCACAGAACGGGGTCTATAGGCATGGAACCCGTTGTCCCGTCACACAACAGGGTCTCCAGGCAGGGAACCCTTTGTCCCGTCATAGAACAGGGTCTCCTGTCCGGGAACCTCTTGTCCCGTCACAGAACAGGGTCTGCAGGCAAGGAACCCGTTGTCCCGTCACAGAACAGTGTCTACAGGCTGGGAACACGTTGTCCCGTCACAGAAGAGGGTCTCCAAGCAGGGAACCCCTTGTCCCGTCACAGAACAGGATGTCCACCCAGAGAAAAATTTTTCATGTCACAGAACAGTGTCTCCACGCAGTTAACAACTTGTCCCGTCACAGAACTGGGTCTCCACGCTGGGAACCCGTTGTCGCGTCTCAGAACATGGTCTCTGCGCAGGGAACCCGTTGTCCCATCCCAGAACAGTGTCTCCAGGCAGGGAACCCGTTGTCCCTTCACAGAACAGGGTCTCCGCACAGGGAACCCCTTGTCCCTTCACTGAACGGGGTCTATAGGCAGGGAACCCGTTGTCCAGTCACACAACAGGGTCTCCTGGCAGGCAACCCCTTGTCGCGTCACAGAACAGGTTCTCCACGCAGGGAACCCCTTGTCACGTCACAGAACAGGGTCTCCAGGCAGGGAACCCCTTGTCCCTTCACAGAACAGGGTCTGCACACAGGGAAGCCGTTGTCCCTTCGGAGAACAGGGTCACCAGGCAGGGAACCCGTTGTCCCATCAGAGAACAGGATCTCCAGGCAGGGAACCCGTTGTCCCGTCACAGAACAGGGTCTCCACGCAGGGAAACCCTTGTCCCGTCACAGAACAGGGTCTCCAGGCAGGGAACCCCTTGTCCCGTCAGAGAACAGGTTCTCCAGGCAGGGAAACCTTTGTCCCGTCACAGAACAGGGTCTCCACGCAGGGAACCCGTTGTCCCGTCACAGAACAGTGTCTCCGCGCAGGGAACCCGTTGTAGTGTCTCAGAACATGGTCTCTGCGCAGGGAACCCGTTGTCCCTTCACAGAACAGTGTCTCTAGGCAGGGAACCCGTTGTCCCTTCTCAGAACAGGGTCTCCGCACAGGGAACCACTTGTCTCGTCGCAGAACAGGGTCTCCACACAAGGAACCCCTTGTCCCTTCACTGAACGGGGTCTATAGGCAGGGAACCCGTTGTCCCGTCACACAACAGTGTCTCCAGGCAGGGAACCCGTTGTCCCGTCACAGAACAGGGTCTCCACGCAGGGAACCCCTTGTCACGTCACAGAACAGGGTCTCCAGGCAGGGAACCCCTTGTCCCTTCACAGAACAGGGTCTTCACCCAGGGAACCCGTTGTCCCTTCGGAGAACAGCGTCTCCACGCAGGGAACCCGTTGTCCCATCAGAGAACAGGGTCTCCAGGCAGGGAACCCGTTGTCCCGTCACAGAACATTGTCTCCACGCAGGGAACCCCCTATCCTGTCACAGAACAGGGTCTCCAGGCAGGGAATCTTTTGTCCCGTCTCAGAACACTGTCGCCAGGCAGGGAACCCTTGGTCCCGTCACAGAACTGGGTCTCCAGGCAGGGAACCCGTTGTCCCGTCACAGAACAGGGTCTCCACGCAGGGAACCCGTTGTCCCTTCCCAGAACAGGGTCTACACGCAGGGAATCCCTTCTCCCATCACAGAACAGGGTCTCCACGCAGGGAGCCCGTTGTCCCGTCACTGCACAGGGTCTCCACGCACGGAACCCCTTGTCCCGCCACGGAACAGGATGTCCACCCAGGGAAAACGTTGTCCCGTCACAGAACAGGGTCTCCACGCAGGGAACCCCTTGTCCCTTCACAGAACGGTGTCTATAGGCGAGGAACCCGTTGTCCCGTCACACAACAGGGTCTCCAGGCAGGGAACCCGTTGTCCCGTCACAGAAAAGGGTCTCCAGGCAGGGAACCCCTTGTCCCGTCACAGAAAAGGGTCTCCACGTAGGGAACCCGTTGTCCCGTCACAGAAGAGGGTCTCCACGCATGGAACCCGTTGTCCTGTCACAGAACAGGGTCTCCACGCAGGGAACCCCATGTCCCGTCACAGAACAGGGTCTCCACGCAGGGAACCCCTTGTCCCTTCACAGAACAGGGCTATAGGCAGGGAACCCTTTGTCCAGTCACGGAACAGGGTCTCCAGGCAGGGAACGCCTTGTCCCGTCACAGAACAGGGTCTCTAGGTGGGGAACCCGTTGTCCCGACACAGAACATGGTCTCCAGGCAGGGAACCCCTTGTCCCTTCACAGAACAGGGTCTCCAGGCAGGGAACCCTTTGTCCCGTCACAGAACAGGGTCTCCAAGCAGGGAACCCATTGTCCCATCACAGAAGAGGGTCTCCACGCAGGGAACCCCTTGTCCCGTCACAGAACAGGGTCTCCATCAAGGGAATCCCTTGTCCCGTCACAGCACAGGGTCTCCACGCAGGGAACCCGTTGTCTGGTCGCAGAACAGGGTCTCCACGCAGGGAACCCCTTGTCCCTTCACAGAACAGTGCCTCCAAGCTGGGAACCCGTTGTCCCATCACAGAACAGGGTCTCCACGCAGGGAACCCCTTGTCCCTTCACAGAACGGGGTCTCCACGCAGGGAACCCGTTGTCGCGTCTCAGAGCAGGGTCTCCACCCAGGGAACCCGTTGTCCCGTCACAGAAAAGGGTCTCCACTCGGGGAACCCGTTGTCCCGTCACAGAAAAGGGTCTCCAGGCAGGGAACCCCTTGTCTCGTCACAGAACAGGGTCTCCACGCAGGGAACCCGTTGTCCCATCACAGAACAGGGTCTCCAGGTAGGGAACCCATTGTCCCGTCACAGAACAGGGTCTCCAGGTAGTGAACCCATTGTTCCGTCACAGAACAGTGTCTACAGGCAGGGAACACGTTGTCCCGTCACAGAACAAGCTCTCCAAGCAGGGAAACCCTTGTCCCGTCACAGAACAGGGTCTCCAGGCACGGAACCCGTTTTCCCGTCACAGAACAGGGTCTCCACGCAGGGAACCCCTTGTCCCGTCACAGAAAAGGGTCTCCACGCAGGGAACCCGTTGTCCCGTCACAGAACAGGGTCTCCACGCATGGAACCCATTGCCCCGTCACAGAACAGGGTCTCCACGCAGGGAACCCCATGTCCCGTCACAGAACAGGGCCTCCACGCAGGGAACCCCTTGTCCATTCACAGAACAGGGCTATAGGCAGGGAACCCCTTGTCCCGTCACAGAACAGGGTCTACAGGCCGGAACCATTGTCCCGGCACAGAACATGGTCTCCACACAGGGAACCCCTTGTCCCGTCACAGAACAGGGACTCCAGGCAGGGAACCCGTTGTCCCTTCACAGAACAGGGTCTCCGCACAGGGAACCCCTTTTCCCAACACTGAATGGGGTCTATAGGCAGGGAACCCGTTGTCCAGTCACACAACAGGGTCTCCACGCAGGGAACCCGTTGTCCCATCAGAGAACAGGGTCTCCACGCAGGGAACCCTTTGTCCCGTCACAGAACAGGGTCTCCAAGCAGGGAACCCGTTGTCCCGTCACAGAACAGTGTCGCTAAGCAGGGAACCCGTTGTCCCGTCACAGAACAGGGTCTACAGGCCGGAACCATTGTCCCGTCACAGAACAGGGTCTCCACACAGGGAACCCCTTGTCCCGTCACAGAACAGGGTCTCCAGGAAGGGAACCCGTTGTCCCTTCACAGAAAAGGGTCTCCGCACAGGGAACCACTTGTCTCGTCGCAGAACAGGGTCTCCACACAGGGAACCCCTTGTCCCTTCACTGAACGGGGTCTATAGGCAGGAACCCGTTGTCCAGTCACACAACAGGGTCTCCACGCAGGGAACCCGTTGTCCCATCAGAGAACAGGGTCTCCACGCAGGGAACCCGTTGTCCCGTCACGGAACAGGGTCTCCACGCAGGGAACCCCTTGTCTCGTCACAGAAAAGGGTCTCCACGCAGGGAACCCATTGTCCCGTCACAGAACAGGGTCTCCAGGCAGGGAACCCGTTGTCCCGTAACAGAAGGGTGTCGCTAGGCAGGGAACCCGTGGTCCCGTCACAGAACTGTGTCTCCAGGCAGGGAACCCGTTGTCCCATCACAGAACAGGGTCTCCAGGCAGGGAACCCGTTGACCCTTCCCAGAACAGGGTCTACACGCAGGGAATCCCTTCTCCCTTCACTGAACAGGGTCTCCACGCAGGGAACCCCTTGTCCCGCCACAGAACAGGATGTCCACCCAGGGAAAACCTTGTCCCATCACAGAACCGGGTCTCCACGCAGGGAACCCCTTGTCCCTTCACAGAACGGGGTCTATAGGCAGGGAACCCGTTGTCCCGTCACACAACAGGGTCTCCAGGCAGGGAACCCGTTGTCTCGTCACAGCACAGGGTCTCCCCGCAGGGAACCCCTTGTCCCTTCACAGAACGGGGTCTCCAAGCAGGGAACCCGTTGTCGCGTCTCAGAGCAGGGTCTCCACCCAGAGAACATGTTGTCTCGTCACAGAAAAGGGTCTCCAGGCAGGGAACCCGTTGTCCCGTCACAGAAAAGGGTCTCCACGCAGGGAACCCGTTGTCCCATCACAGAACAGGGTCTCCACGCAGGGAACCCGTTGTCCCATCACAGAACAGGGTCTCCAGGTAGGGAACCCATTGTCCCGTCACAGAACAGGGTCTCCAGGCAGGGAACCCATTGTTCCGTCACAGAACAGTGTCTACAGGCCGGGAACACGTTGTCCCGTCACAGAACAAGCTCTCTAAGCAGGGAAACCCTTGTCCCGTCACAGAACAGGGTCTTCAGGCACGGAACCCGTTGTCCCGTCACAGAACAGGGTCTCCACGCAGGGAACCCGTTGTCCCGTCAAAGAACAGGGACTCCACGCAGGGAACCCGTTGTCCCGTCACAGAAGAGGGTCACCACGCACGGAACCCATTGTCCCGTCACAGAACAGGGTCTCCACGCAGGGAACCCCTTTTCCCTTCACAGAACAGGGCTATAGGCAGGGAACCCCTTGTCCCGTCACAGAACAGGGTCTACAGGCCGGAACCATTGTCCCGTCACAGAACAGGGTCTCCACACAGGGAACCCCTTGTCCCGTCACAGAACAGGGACTCCAGGCATGGAACCCGTTGTCCCTTCACAGAAAAGGGTCTCCGCACAGGGAACCACTTGTCTCGTCGCAGAACAGGGTCTCCACACAGGGAACCCCTTGTCCCTTCACTGAACGGGGTCTATAGGCAGGGAACCCGTTGTCCAGTCACACAACAGTGTCTCCACTCAGGGAACCCCTTGTGCCGTCTCAGAACATTGTCTCCAAGCAGGGAACCCCTTGTCCCGTCACAGAACAGGGTCTCCACGCAGGGAATCCGTTGTCCCATCACAGAGCATGGTCTAAACGCAGGGAACCCTTTGTCCCGACACAGAACGGGGTGTCGACGCAGGGAACCCTTTGTCCCATCACAGAACAGGGTCTCCAGGCAGGGAACCCGTTGTCCCGTCTCAGAATTAGGTCTCCACGCAGGGAACCCTTTGTCCCGTCACAGAACAGGGTCTCCACGCAGGGAACCCGTTGTCCCGTCACAGAACAGGGTCTCCACGCAGGGAACCCCTTGTCCCGTCACAGAACAGTGCCTCCAAGCTGGGAACCCGTTGTCCCATCACAGAACAGGGTTTCCACGCAGGGAAACCGTTGTCTCGTCACAGCAGAGGGTCTCCCTGCAGGGAACCCCTTGTCCCTTCACAGAACGGGGTCTCCACGCAGGGAACCCGTTGTCGCGTCTCAGAGCAGGGTCTCCACCCAGGGAACCCGTTGTCTCGTCACAGGAAAGGGTCTCCAGGCAGGGAACCCGTTGTCCCGTCACAGAAAAGGGTCTCCTCGCAGGGAACCCGTTGTCCCGTCACAGAACAGGGTCTCCAGGCAGGGAACCCATTGTCCCGTCACAGAACAGGGTCTCCAGGCAGTGAACCCATTGTTCCGTCACAGAACAGTGTCTACAGGCCGGGAACCCGTTGTCCCGTCACAGAGCAAGCTCTCCAAGCAGGTTAACCCTTGTCCCGTCACAGAACAGGGTCTCCAGGCGCGGAACCCGCTGTCCCATCACAGAACAGGGTCTCCAGGCAGGGAACCCCTTGTCCCGTCACAGAAGAGGGTCTCTACGCAGGGAACCCGTTGTCCCGTCACAGAAGAGGGTCTCCACGCATGGAACCCATTGTCCTATCACAGAACAGGGTCTCCACGCAGGGAACCCTTTGTCCCGTCACAGAACAGGGTCTCCACACAGGGAACCCGTTGTCCGTCACAGAACAGGGTCTCCAGGCAGGGAACCCCTTGTCCCGTCACAGAACAGGGTCTCCACGCAGGGAACCCCTTGTCCCTTCACAGTACAGGGTCTTCACCCAGGGAACCCGTTGTCCCGTCACTGCACAGGGTCTCCACGCACGGAACCCCTTGTCCCGCCACGGAACAGGATGTCCACCCAGGGAAAACGTTGTCCCGTCACAGAACAGGGTCTCCACGCAGGGAACCCCTTGTCCCTTCACAGAACGGTGTCTATAGGCGAGGAACCCGTTGTCCCGTCACACAACAGGGTCTCCAGGCAGGGAACCCGTTGTCCCGTCACAGAAAAGGGTCTCCAGGCAGGGAACCCCTTGTCCCGTCACAGAAAAGGGTCTCCACGTAGAGAACCCGTTGTCCCGTCACAGAAGAGGGTCTCCACGCATGGAACCCGTTGTCCTGTCACAGAACAGGGTCTCCACGCAGGGAACCCCATGTCCCGTCACAGAACAGGGTCTCCACGCAGGGAACCCCTTGTCCCTTCACAGAACAGGGCTATAGGCAGGGAACCCTTTGTCCAGTCACGGAACAGGGTCTCCAGGCAGGGAACGCCTTGTCCCGTCACAGAACAGGGTCTCTAGGTGGGGAACCCGTTGTCCCGACACAGAACATGGTCTCCAGGCAGGGAACCCCTTGTCCCTTCACAGAACAGGGTCTCCAGGCAGGGAACGCCTTGTCCCGTCACAGAACAGGGTCTCCAAGCAGGGAACCCATTGTCCCATCACAGAAGAGGGTCTCCACGCAGGGAACCCCTTGTCCCGTCACAGAACAGGGTCTCCATCAAGGGAATCCCTTGTCCCGTCACAGCACAGGGTCTCCACGCAGGGAACCCGTTGTCTGGTCGCAGAACAGGGTCTCCACGCAGGGAACCCCTTGTCCCTTCACAGAACAGTGCCTCCAAGCTGGGAACCCGTTGTCCCATCACAGAACAGGGTCTCCACGCAGGGAACCCCTTGTCCCTTCACAGAACGGGGTCTCCACGCAGGGAACCCGTTGTCGCGTCTCAGAGCAGGGTCTCCACCCAGGGAACCCGTTGTCTCGTCACAGAAAAGGGTCTCCACTCGGGGAACCCGTTGTCCCGTCACAGAACTAGGTCTCCACGCAGGGAACCCTTTCTCCCGTCACAGAACAGGGTGTCCACGCAGGGAACCCGTTGTCCCGTCACAGAACAGGGTCTCCAGGCGCGGAACCCGCTGTCCCATCACAGAACAGGGTCTCCAGGCAGGGAACCCCTTGTCCCGTCACAGAAGAGGGTCTCTACGCAGGGAACCCGTTGTCCCGTCACAGAAGAGGGTCTCCACGCATGGAACCCATTGTCCTATCACAGAACAGGGTCTCCACGCAGGGAACCCTTTGTCCCGTCACAGAACAGGGTCTCCACACAGGGAACCCGTTGTCCGTCACAGAACAGGGTCTCTAGGTTGGGAACCCATTGTCCCGTCAC
Organism: Amazona ochrocephala; assembly: GCA_039720435.1. NCBI lineage: Eukaryota > Metazoa > Chordata > Aves > Psittaciformes > Psittacidae > Amazona > Amazona ochrocephala. Next base: position 1,018,018 of record JBCFXG010000038.1, on the reverse strand, counting down.
AGAACAGGGTCTCCAGGCAGGGAACCCCTGGTCCTGTCACAGAACAGGGTCTCCAGGCAGGGAACCCCTTGTCCCGTCACAGAACAGGGTCTCCAGGCAGGGAACCCCTTGTCCGGTCACGGAACAGGGTCTCCACGCACGGAACCCGTTGTCCCGTCACAGAAGAGGGTCTCCACGCAGGGAACCCATTGTCCCGTCACAGAACTGGTTCTCCACGCAGGGAAGAAGTTGTCCCGTCACAGAACAGGGTCTCCAGGCAGGGAACCCGTTGTCCCATCACAGAACAGGGTCTCCACGCTGGGAACCCGTTGTCCCGTCACAGAACAGGGTCTCCACCCAGGGAACCCGCTGTCACGTCACAGAACAGGGTCTCCACCCAGGGAACCCATTGTCCCGTCACAGAAAAGGGTCTCCAGTTAGGGAACCCGTTGTCCCTTCACAGAAAAGATTCTCCACACAGGGAACCCTTTGTCCCGTCAAAGAACAGGGTCTCCACGCAGGGAACCCGTTGTCCCATCACAGAACAGGGTCTCCAGGTAGGGAACCCATTGTCCCGTCTAAGAACAGGGTCTCCAGGTAGTGAACCCATTGTTCCGTCACAGAACAGTGTCTACAGGCCTTGAACCCGTTGTCCCGTCACAGAACAAGGTCTCCAAGCAGGGAAACCCTTGTCAAGTCACAGAACAGGGTCTCCAGGCACGGAACCCGTTGTCCCTTCCCAGAACAGGGTCTCCACGCAGGGAACCCCTTGTCCCGTCACAGAAAAGGGCCTCCACGCAGGGAACCCCATGTCCCGTCACAGAACAGGGTCACCACGCAGGGAACCCCTTGTCCCTTCACAGAACAGGGCTATAGGCAGGGAACCCTTTGTCCAGTCACAGAACAGGGTCTCCAGGCAGGGAACGCCTTGTCCCGTCACAGAACAGGGTCTCTAGGTTGGGAACCCATTGTCCCGTCACAGAACAGGGTCTCCAGGCAGGGAACCCCTGGTCCTGTCACAGAACAGGGTCTCCACGCAGGGAACCCGTTGTCCCGTCACAGAACAGGGTCTCCAAGAAGGGAACCCATTGTCCCGTCACAGAACAGGGTCTACAGGCCGGAACCATTGTCCCGTCACAGAACAGGGTCTCCACACAGGGAACCCGTGGTCCCGTTACAGAACTGGGTCTCCATGCAGGGAACCTGTAGTCCCATCACAGAACCGGGTCTCCAGGCAGGGAACCCGTTGTCCCGTCACAGAACAGGGTCTACACGCAGGGAATCCCTTGTCCCATCACAGAACAGGGTATCCACGCAGGGAACCCGTTGTCCCGTCACAGCACAGGGTCTCCATGCAGGGAATCCCATGTCCCGCCACAGAACAGGATGTCCACCCAGGGAACCCGTTGTCCCTTCGGAGAACAGCGTCTCCAGGCAGGGAACCCGTTGTGCCGTCAGAAAACAGGGTCTCCACGCAGGGAACCTGTTGTCCCGTCACAGAACAGGGTCTCAACGCAGGGAACCCCTTGTCCCGTCACAGAACAGGGTCTCCACGAAGGGAACCCGTTGTCCCATCACAGCACAGGGTCTCCACGCACGGAACCCGTTGTCCCATCACAGAACAGGGTCTCCACACAGGGAAACCATTGTCCCGTCACAGAACTGCGTCTCCACACAGGGAAAACCTTGTCCTGTCACAGCAAAGGGTCTCCACGCAGGGAACCCGTTGTCCCGTCACAGCACAGGGTCTCCAAGCAGGGAACCCATTGTCCCGTCACGGAACAGGATGTCCACCCAGAGAAAACTTTGTCATGTCACAGAACAGGGTCTCCACGCGGGGAACCCCTTGTCCCTTCACAGAACGGGGTCTATAGGCATGGAACCCGTTGTCCCGTCACACAACAGGGTCTCCAGGCAGGGAACCCCTTGTCCCTTCACAGAACAGGGTCTCCAGGCAGGGAACCCGTTGTCCCATCACAGAAGAGGGTCTCCGCGCAGGGAACCCCTTGTCCCATCACAGAACAGGGTCTCCAGGCAGGGAACCCATTGTCCCATCACGGAACAGGGTCTCCAGGCAGGGAACCCCTTGTCCCGTCACAGAACAGGGTCTCCACTCAGGGAACCCCTTGTCCCGTCACAGAACAGGGTCTCCACGCAGGGAACCCCTTCTCCCGTCAGAGAACAGGGTCTCCACGCATGGATCCCGTTGTCCCGTCACAGAACAGTGTCTCCATGCAGGGAACCCCTTGTATCGTCAGAGAACAGGGTCTCCACCCAGGGAACCCGTTGTCCCATCACAGAATAGGGTCTCCACGCAGGGAACGCGTTGTCCCGTCACAGAACAGGGTCTCCACGCAGGGAACCCGTTGTCCCGTCACAGAACAGTGTCTCCAGGCAGGGAACCCGTTGTCCCGTAACAGAACAGGGTCTCCAGGCAGGGAACCCCTTCTCCGGTCACGGAACAGGGTCTCCACGCACGGAACCCGTTGTCCCGTCACAGAAGAGGGTCTCCACGCAGGAAACCCATTGTCCCGTAACACAACAGATTCACCACGCATTGAACAAGTTGTCCCATCCCAGAACAGGGTCTCCACGCAGGGAACCCGTTGTCCCATCACAGAACAGGGTCTCCAGGCAGGGAACCCGTTGTCCCGTCACAGAACAGTGTCTCCACGCAGGGAACCCGTTGTCCCGTCACAGAAGAGGGTCTCCAGGTAGGGAACCCATTGTCCCGTCACAGAACAGGGTCTCCAGGTAGTGAACACATTGTTCCGTCACAGAACAGTGTCTACAGGCAGGGAACCCATTGTCCCGTCACAGAACAAGCTCTCCAAATAGGGAAAACCTTGTCCCGTCACAGAACAGGGTCTCCACGCAGGGAACCCGTTGTCCCTTCACAGAATAGGGTCTCCACGCAGGGAACCCGTTCTCCCATCACAGAACAGGGTCTCCACGCAGGGGACCCGTTGTCCCGTCACAGAACAGGGTCTCCAGGCAGGGAACCCGTTGTCCCGCCACAGAAAAGGATCTCCACTCAGGGAACCCGTTCTCCCATCACAGAACAGGGTCTCCACACAGGGAACCCGTTGTCCCGTCACAGAACAGGGTCTCCAGGCAGGGAACCCGTTGTCCTGCCACAGAAAAGGATCTCCACGCAGGGAACCTGTTGTCCCGTCACAGAACAGTGTCTCCACGCAGTTAACAACTTGTCCCGTCACAGAACTGGGTCTCCACGCTGGGAACCCGTTGTCGCGTCACAGAACAGGGTCTCTACGCAGGGAACCCTTTGTCCCGTTTCAGAACAGGGTCTCCACACTGGGAACCTGTTGTCCCGTCACAGAGCAAGGTCTCCACGCAGGGAACCCGTTGTCCGTCACAGAACAGGGTCTCCACGCAGGGAACCCGTTGTCCCGTCACAGAACAGGGTCTCCAAACAGGGAACCCGTTGTCCCGTCACAGAACAGGGTCTCCAAGCAGGGAACCCCTTGTCCCGTCACAGAACAGGATGTCCACCCAGAGAAAACTTTTTCATGTCACAGAACAGGGTCTCCACGCAGGGAACCCCTTGTCACTTCACAGAACGGGGTCTATAGGCATGGAACCCGTTGTCCCGTCACACAACAGGGTCTCCAGGCAGGGAACCCTTTGTCCCGTCACAGAACAGGGTCTCCTGTCCGGGAACCTCTTGTCCCGTCACAGAACAGGGTCTGCAGGCAAGGAACCCGTTGTCCCGTCACAGAACAGTGTCTCCTGGCAGGGAACCCGTTGTCCCGTCACAGAAGAGGGTCTCCACGCAGGGAACCCGTTGTCCCGTCAGAGAACAGGTTCTCCAGGCAGGGAACCCGTTGTCCCGTCACAGAACTGTGTCTCCACGCTGGGAACCCTTTGTCCCATCACAGAACAGTGTCTCCGCGCAGGGAACCCGTTGTCGCATCTCAGAACATGGTCTCTGCGCAGGGAACCCGTTGTCCCATCCCAGAACAGTGTCTCCAGGCAGGGAACCCGTTGTCCCTTCACAGAACAGGGTCTCCGCACAGGGAACCCCTTGTCCCTTCACTGAACGGGGTCTATAGGCAGGGAACCCGTTGTCCAGTCACACAACAGGGTCTCCTGGCAGGCAACCCCTTGTCGCGTCACAGAACAGGTTCTCCACGCAGGGAACCCCTTGTCACGTCACAGAACAGGGTCTCCAGGCAGGGAACCCCTTGTCCCTTCACAGAACAGGGTCTGCACACAGGGAAGCCGTTGTCCCTTCGGAGAACAGGGTCACCAGGCAGGGAACCCGTTGTCCCATCAGAGAACAGGATCTCCAAGCAGGGAACCCGTTGTCCCGTCACAGAACAGGGTCTCCACGCAGGGAAACCCTTGTCCCATCACAGAACAGGGTCTCCAGGCAGGGAACCCGTTGTCCCGTCACAGAACAGTGTCGCCAGGCAGGGAACCCATTGTCCCGTCACAGAACTGTGTCTCCAGGCAGGGAACCCGTTGTCCCATCACCGAACAGGGTCTCCAGGCAGGGAAGCCGTTGTCCCTTTCCAGAACAGGGTCTACACGCCGGGAATCCCTTCTCCCATCACAGAACAGGGTCTCCACGCAGGGAACCCGTTGTCCCGTCACAGCACAGGGTCTCCACGCAGGGAACCCCTTGTCCCGCCACAGAACAGGATGTCCACCCAGGGAAAACGTTGCCCCGTCACAGAACAGGGTCTCCACGAAGGGAACCCCTTGTCCCTTCACAGAACGGGGTCTATAGGCAGGGAACCCGTTGTCCCGTCACACAACAGGGTCTCCAGGCAGGGAACCCGTTGTCCCGTCACAGAACTGGGTCTCCAGGCAGGGAACCCGTTGTCCCGTCACACAACAGGGTCTCAACGCAGGGAACCCCTTGTCCCATCACAGAACAGGGTCTGCACTCAGGGAACCCTTTGCCCCTTCACAGAACAGGGACTCCGCGCAGGGAACCCCTTGTCCCATCCCAGAACTGTGTCTCCAGGCAGGGAACCCGTAGTCCCGTCACAGAACAGGGTCTCCTGTCCGGGAACCCCTTGTCCCGTCACAGAACAGGGTCTACAGGCAGGGAACCCGTTGTCCCGTCACAGAACAGTGTCTCCTGGCAGGGAACCCGTTGTCCCGTCACAGAACAGGGTCTACAGGCAGGGAACCCCTTGTCCCGTCAGAGAACAGGTTCTCCAGGCAGGGAAACCTTTGTCCCGTCACAGAACAGGGTCTCCACGCAGGGAACAAGTTGTCCCGTTACAGAGGAGGGTCTCCACGCAGGAAACCCGGTGTCCCGCCACAGAAAAGGGTCTCCAGGCCGGGAACCCGTTGTCCCGTCAGAGAACATTGTCTCCAGGCAGGGAACCCATTGTCCCGTCACAGAACAGGGTCTCCACACAGGGAACCCTTTGTCCCATCACAGAACAGGGTCTCCAAGCAGGGAACCCGTTGTCCCGTCACAGAACAGGGTCTCCACACAGGGAACCCATTGTCCCGTCACAGCACAGTGTCTACAAAAAGGGAACCCATTGTCCCGTCACAGAACAGGGTCTCCACGCAGGGAACCCGTTGTCCCGTCACAGAACAGGGTCTCCATGTAGGGAACTCATTGTCCCGTCACAGAACTGTGTCGCCAGGCAGGGAACCGCTTGCGCCGTCACAAAACATTGTCTCCACGCAGGGAACCCGTTGTCCCGTCACAGAACAGGGTCTCCACGAGGGGAACCCCTGGTCCCGTCACAGAAGAGGGTCTCCACGCAGGGAACCCCTTGTCCCGTCAGAGAACAGGGTCTCCACGCAGGGAACCCGTTGTCCCGTCACAGAACAGTGTCTCCGCGCAGGGAACCCGTTGTAGTGTCTCAGAACATGGTCTCTGCACAGGGAACCCGTTGTCCCATCCCAGAACAGTGTCTCTAGGCAGGGAACCCGTTGTCCCTTCTCAGAACAGGGTCTCCACACAGGGAACCACTTGTCTCGTCGCAGAACAGGGTCTCCACACAAGGAACCCCTTGTCCCTTCACTGAACGGGGTCTATAGGCAGGGAACCCGTTGTCCCGTCACACAACAGTGTCTCCAGGCAGGGAACCCGTTGTCCCGTCACAGAACAGGGTCTCCACGCAGGGAACCCCTTGTCACGTCACAGAACAGGGTCTCCAGGCAGGGAACCCCTTGTCCCTTCACAGAACAGGGTCTTCACCCAGGGAACCCGTTGTCCCTTCGGAGAACAGCGTCTCCACGCAGGGAACCCGTTGTCCCATCAGAGAACAGGGTCTCCAGGCAGGGAACCCGTTGTCCCGTCACAGAACATTGTCTCCACGCAGGGAACCCCCTGTCCTGTCACAGAACAGGGTCTCCAGGCAGGGAATCTTTTGTCCCGTCTCAGAACACTGTCGCCAGGCAGGGAACCCTTGGTCCCGTCACAGAACTGGGTCTCCAGGCAGGGAACCCGTTGTCCCGTCACAGAACAGGGTCTCCACGCAGGGAACCCGTTGTCCCTTCCCAGAACAGGGTCTACACGCAGGGAATCCCTTCTCCCATCACAGAACAGGGTCTCCACGCAGGGAGCCCGTTGTCCCGTCACTGCACAGGGTCTCCACGCACGGAACCCCTTGTCCCGCCACGGAACAGGATGTCCACCCAGGGAAAACGTTGTCCCGTCACAGAACAGGGTCTCCACGCAGGGAACCCCTTGTCCCTTCACAGAACGGTGTCTATAGGCGAGGAACCCGTTGTCCCGTCACACAACAGGGTCTCCAGGCAGGGAACCCGTTGTCCCGTCACAGAAAAGGGTCTCCAGGCAGGGAACCCCTTGTCCCGTCACAGAAAAGGGTCTCCACGTAGGGAACCCGTTGTCCCGTCACAGAAGAGGGTCTCCACGCATGGAACCCGTTGTCCTGTCACAGAACAGGGTCTCCACGCAGGGAACCCCATGTCCCGTCACAGAACAGGGTCTCCACGCAGGGAACCCCTTGTCCCTTCACAGAACAGGGCTATAGGCAGGGAACCCTTTGTCCAGTCACGGAACAGGGTCTCCAGGCAGGGAACGCCTTGTCCCGTCACAGAACAGGGTCTCTAGGTGGGGAACCCGTTGTCCCGACACAGAACATGGTCTCCAGGCAGGGAACCCCTTGTCCCTTCACAGAACAGGGTCTCCAGGCAGGGAACCCTTTGTCCCGTCACAGAACAGGGTCTCCAAGCAGGGAACCCATTGTCCCATCACAGAAGAGGGTCTCCACGCAGGGAACCCCTTGTCCCGTCACAGGACAGGGTCTCCATCAAGGGAATCCCTTGTCCCGTCACAGCACAGGGTCTCCACGCAGGGAACCCGTTGTCTGGTCGCAGAACAGGGTCTCCACGCAGGGAACCCCTTGTCCCTTCACAGAACAGTGCCTCCAAGCTGGGAACCCGTTGTCCCATCACAGAACAGGGTCTCCACGCAGGGAACCCCTTGTCCCTTCACAGAACGGGGTCTCCACGCAGGGAACCCGTTGTCGCGTCTCAGAGCAGGGTCTCCACCCAGGGAACCCGTTGTCTCGTCACAGAAAAGGGTCTCCACTCGGGGAACCCGTTGTCCCGTCACAGAAAAGGGTCTCCAGGCAGGGAACCCCTTGTCCCGTCACAGAACAGGGTCTCCACGCAGGGAACCCGTTGTCCCATCACAGAACAGGGTCTCCAGGTAGGGAACCCATTGTCCCGTCACAGAACAGGGTCTCCAGGTAGTGAACCCATTGTTCCGTCACAGAACAGTGTCTACAGGCCGGGAACACGTTGTCCCGTCACAGAACAAGCTCTCCAAGCAGGGAAACCCTTGTCCCGTCACAGAACAGGGTCTCCAGGCACGGAACCCGTTTTCCCGTCACAGAACAGGGTCTCCACGCAGGGAACCCCTTGTCCCGTCACAGAAAAGGGTCTCCACGCAGGGAACCCGTTGTCCCGTCACAGAACAGGGTCTCCACGCATGGAACCCATTGCCCCGTCACAGAACAGGGTCTCCACGCAGGGAACCCCATGTCCCGTCACAGAACAGGGCCTCCACGCAGGGAACCCCTTGTCCATTCACAGAACAGGGCTATAGGCAGGGAACCCCTTGTCCCGTCACAGAACAGGGTCTACAGGCCGGAACCATTGTCCCGGCACAGAACATGGTCTCCACACAGGGAACCCCTTGTCCCGTCACAGAACAGGGACTCCAGGCAGGGAACCCGTTGTCCCTTCACAGAACAGGGTCTCCGCACAGGGAACCCCTTTTCCCAACACTGAATGGGGTCTATAGGCAGGGAACCCGTTGTCCAGTCACACAACAGGGTCTCCACGCACGGAACCCGTTGTCCCGTCACAGAACAGGGTCTCCACGCAGGGAACCCTTTGTCCCGTCACAGAACAGGGTCTCCAAGCAGGGAACCCGTTGTCCCGTCACAGAACAGTGTCGCTAAGCAGGGAACCCGTTGTCCCGTCACAGAACAGGGTCTACAGGCCGGAACCATTGTCCCGTCACAGAACAGGGTCTCCACACAGGGAACCCCTTGTCCCGTCACAGAACAGGGTCTCCAGGAAGGGAACCCGTTGTCCCTTCACAGAAAAGGGTCTCCGCACAGGGAACCACTTGTCTCGTCGCAGAACAGGGTCTCCACACAGGGAACCCCTTGTCCCTTCACTGAACGGGGTCTATAGGCAGGAACCCGTTGTCCAGTCACACAACAGGGTCTCCACGCAGGGAACCCGTTGTCCCATCAGAGAACAGGGTCTCCACGCAGGGAACCCGTTGTCCCGTCACGGAACAGGGTCTCCACGCAGGGAACCCCTTGTCTCGTCACAGAAAAGGGTCTCCACGCAGGGAACCCATTGTCCCGTCACAGAACAGGGTCTCCAGGCAGGGAACCCGTTGTCCCGTAACAGAAGGGTGTCGCTAGGCAGGGAACCCGTGGTCCCGTCACAGAACTGTGTCTCCAGGCAGGGAACCCGTTGTCCCATCACAGAACAGGGTCTCCAGGCAGGGAACCCGTTGACCCTTCCCAGAACAGGGTCTACACGCAGGGAATCCCTTCTCCCTTCACTGAACAGGGTCTCCACGCAGGGAACCCCTTGTCCCGCCACAGAACAGGATGTCCACCCAGGGAAAACCTTGTCCCATCACAGAACAGGGTCTCCACGCAGGGAACCCCTTGTCCCTTCACAGAACGGGGTCTATAGGCAGGGAACCCGTTGTCCCGTCACACAACAGGGTCTCCAGGCAGGGAACCCGTTGTCTCGTCACAGCACAGGGTCTCCCCGCAGGGAACCCCTTGTCCCTTCACAGAACGGGGTCTCCACGCAGGGAACCCGTTGTCGCGTCTCAGAGCAGGGTCTCCACCCAGAGAACATGTTGTCTCGTCACAGAAAAGGGTCTCCAGGCAGGGAACCCGTTGTCCCGTCACAGAAAAGGGTCTCCACGCAGGGAACCCGTTGTCCCATCACAGAACAGGGTCTCCACGCAGGGAACCCGTTGTCCCATCACAGAACAGGGTCTCCAGGTAGGGAACCCATTGTCCCGTCACAGAACAGGGTCTCCAGGCAGGGAACCCATTGTTCCGTCACAGAACAGTGTCTACAGGCCGGGAACACGTTGTCCCGTCACAGAACAAGCTCTCTAAGCAGGGAAACCCTTGTCCCGTCACAGAACAGGGTCTTCAGGCACGGAACCCGTTGTCCCGTCACAGAACAGGGTCTCCACGCAGGGAACCCGTTGTCCCGTCACAGAACAGGGACTCCACGCAGGGAACCCGTTGTCCCGTCACAGAAGAGGGTCACCACGCACGGAACCCATTGTCCCGTCACAGAACAGGGTCTCCACGCAGGGAACCCCTTTTCCCTTCACAGAACAGGGCTATAGGCAGGGAACCCCTTGTCCCGTCACAGAACAGGGTCTACAGGCCGGAACCATTGTCCCGTCACAGAACAGGGTCTCCACACAGGGAACCCCTTGTCCCGTCACAGAACAGGGACTCCAGGCATGGAACCCGTTGTCCCTTCACAGAAAAGGGTCTCCGCACAGGGAACCACTTGTCTCGTCGCAGAACAGGGTCTCCACACAGGGAACCCCTTGTCCCTTCACTGAACGGGGTCTATAGGCAGGGAACCCGTTGTCCAGTCACACAACAGTGTCTCCACTCAGGGAACCCCTTGTGCCGTCTCAGAACATTGTCTCCAAGCAGGGAACCCCTTGTCCCGTCACAGAACAGGGTCTCCACGCAGGGAATCCGTTGTCCCATCACAGAGCATGGTCTAAACGCAGGGAACCCTTTGTCCCGATACAGAACGGGGTGTCGACGCAGGGAACCCTTTGTCCCATCACAGAACAGGGTCTCCAGGCAGGGAACCCGTTGTCCCGTCTCAGAACTAGGTCTCCACGCAGGGAACCCTTTGTCCCGTCACAGAACAGGGTCTCCACGCAGGGAACCCGTTGTCCCGTCACAGAACAGGGTCTCCACGCAGGGAACCCCTTGTCCCGTCACAGAACAGTGCCTCCAAGCTGGGAACCCGTTGTCCCATCACAGAACAGGGTCTCCACGCAGGGAAACCGTTGTCTCGTCACAGCAGAGGGTCTCCCTGCAGGGAACCCCTTGTCCCTTCACAGAACGGGGTCTCCACGCAGGGAACCCGTTGTCGCGTCTCAGAGCAGGGTCTCCACCCAGGGAACCCGTTGTCTCGTCACAGGAAAGGGTCTCCAGGCAGGGAACCCGTTGTCCCGTCACAGAAAAGGGTCTCCTCGCAGGGAACCCGTTGTCCCGTCACAGAACAGGGTCTCCAGGCAGGGAACCCATTGTCCCGTCACAGAACAGGGTCTCCAGGCAGTGAACCCATTGTTCCGTCACAGAACAGTGTCTACAGGCCGGGAACCCGTTGTCCCGTCACAGAGCAAGCTCTCCAAGCAGGTTAACCCTTGTCCCGTCACAGAACAGGGTCTCCAGGCGCGGAACCCGCTGTCCCATCACAGAACAGGGTCTCCAGGCAGGGAACCCCTTGTCCCGTCACAGAAGAGGGTCTCTACGCAGGGAACCCGTTGTCCCGTCACAGAAGAGGGTCTCCACGCATGGAACCCATTGTCCTATCACAGAACAGGGTCTCCACGCAGGGAACCCTTTGTCCCGTCACAGAACAGGGTCTCCACACAGGGAACCCGTTGTCCGTCACAGAACAGGGTCTCCAGGCAGGGAACCCCTTGTCCCGTCACAGAACAGGGTCTCCACGCAGGGAACCCCTTGTCCCTTCACAGTACAGGGTCTTCACCCAGGGAACCCGTTGTCCCGTCACTGCACAGGGTCTCCACGCACGGAACCCCTTGTGCCGCCACGGAACAGGATGTCCACCCAGGGAAAACGTTGTCCCGTCACAGAACAGGGTCTCCACGCAGGGAACCCCTTGTCCCTTCACAGAACGGTGTCTATAGGCGAGGAACCCGTTGTCCCGTCACACAACAGGGTCTCCAGGCAGGGAACCCGTTGTCCCGTCACAGAAAAGGGTCTCCAGGCAGGGAACCCCTTGTCCCGTCACAGAAAAGGGTCTCCACGTAGAGAACCCGTTGTCCCGTCACAGAAGAGGGTCTCCACGCATGGAACCCGTTGTCCTGTCACAGAACAGGGTCTCCACGCAGGGAACCCCATGTCCCGTCACAGAACAGGGTCTCCACGCAGGGAACCCCTTGTCCCTTCACAGAACAGGGCTATAGGCAGGGAACCCTTTGTCCAGTCACGGAACAGGGTCTCCAGGCAGGGAACGCCTTGTCCCGTCACAGAACAGGGTCTCTAGGTGGGGAACCCGTTGTCCCGACACAGAACATGGTCTCCAGGCAGGGAACCCCTTGTCCCTTCACAGAACAGGGTCTCCAGGCAGGGAACCCTTTGTCCCGTCACAGAACAGGGTCTCCAAGCAGGGAACCCATTGTCCCATCACAGAAGAGGGTCTCCACGCAGGGAACCCCTTGTCCCGTCACAGAACAGGGTCTCCATCAAGGGAATCCCTTGTCCCGTCACAGAACAGTGCCTCCAAGCTGGGAACCCGTTGTCCCATCACAGAACAGGGTCTCCACGCAGGGAAACCGTTGTCTCGTCACAGCAGAGGGTCTCCCTGCAGGGAACCCCTTGTCCCTTCACAGAACGGGGTCTCCACGCAGGGAACCCGTTGTCGCGTCTCAGAGCAGGGTCTCCACCCAGGGAACCCGTTGTCTCGTCACAGGAAAGGGTCTCCAGGCAGGGAACCCGTTGTCCCGTCACAGAAAAGGGTCTCCTCGCAGGGAACCCGTTGTCCCGTCACAGAACAGGGTCTCCAGGCAGGGAACCCATTGTCCCGTCACAGAACAGGGTCTCCAGGCAGTGAACCCATTGTTCCGTCACAGAACAGTGTCTACAGGCCGGGAACCCGTTGTCCCGTCACAGAGCAAGCTCTCCAAGCAGGTTAACCCTTGTCCCGTCACAGAACAGGGTCTCCAGGCGCGGAACCCGCTGTCCCATCACAGAACAGGGTCTCCAGGCAGGGAACCCCTTGTCCCGTCACAGAAGAGGGTCTCTACGCAGGGAACCCGTTGTCCTGTCACAGAAGAGGGTCTCCACGCATGGAACCCATTGTCCTATCACAGAACAGGGTCTCCACGCAGGGAACCCTTTGTCCCGTCACAGAACAGGGTCTCCACACAGGGAACCCGTTGTCCGTCACAGAACAGGGTCTCCAGGCAGGGAACCCCTTGTCCCGTCACAGAACAGGGTCTCCACGCAGGGAACCCCTTGTCCCTTCACAGTACAGGGTCTTCACCCAGGGAACCCGTTGTCCCGTCACAGAACAGGGTCTCCACGCAGGGAAAAACTTGTCTCGTAACAGAACAGGGCCTCCAAGCTGGGAACCCGTTGTCCCATCAGAGAACAGGGTCTCCACGATGGGAACCCGTTGTCCCGTCCCAGAACAGGGTCTCCTCGCAGGGAACCCGTTGTCCCGTCACAAAACAGTTTCTCCAGGCAGGGAACTCATGGTCCCGTCACAGAACAGGGTCTCCACGAAGGGAACCCTTTCTCCCATCACAGAACAGGTTCTCCAGGCAGGGAACCCATTGTCCCATCCCAAAACAGGGTCTCCACGCAGGGAACCCCTAGTCCTGTCACAGAACAGGGTCTCCACGCAGGGAACCCCTTGTCACTTCACAGAACGGGGTCTATAGGCATGGAACCCGTTGTCCCGTCACACAACAGGGTCTCCAGGCAGGGAACCCTTTGTCCCGTCACAGAACAGGGTCTCCTGTCCGGGAACCTCTTGTCCCGTCACAGAACAGGGTCTGCAGGCAAGGAACCCGTTGTCCCGTCACAGAACAGTGTCTCCTGGCAGGGAACCCGTTGTCCCGTCACAGAAGAGGGTCTCCACGCAGGGAACCCGTTGTCCCGTCAGAGAACAGGTTCTCCAGGCAGGGAACCCGTTGTCCCGTCACAGAACTGTGTCTCCACGCTGGGAACCCTTTGTCCCATCACAGAACAGTGTCTCCGCGCAGGGAACCCGTTGTCGCATCTCAGAACATGGTCTCAGCGCAGGGAACCCGTTGTCCCATCCCAGAACAGTGTCTCCAGGCAGGGAACCCGTTGTCCCTTCACAGAACAGGGTCTCCGCACAGGGAACCCCTTGTCCCTTCACTGAACGGGGTCTATAGGCAGGGAACCCGTTGTCCAGTCACACAACAGGGTCTCCTGGCAGGCAACCCCTTGTCGCGTCACAGAACAGGTTCTCCACGCAGGGAACCCCTTGTCACGTCACAGAACAGGGTCTCCAGGCAGGGAACCCCTTGTCCCTTCACAGAACAGGGTCTGCACACAGGGAAGCCGTTGTCCCTTCGGAGAACAGGGTCACCAGGCAGGGAACCCGTTGTCCCATCAGAGAACAGGATCTCCAAGCAGGGAACCCGTTGTCCCGTCACAGAACAGGGTCTCCACGCAGGGAAACCCTTGTCCCATCACAGAACAGGGTCTCCAGGCAGGGAACCCGTTGTCCCGTCACAGAACAGTGTCGCCAGGCAGGGAACCCATTGTCCCGTCACAGAACTGTGTCTCCAGGCAGGGAACCCGTTGTCCCATCACAGAACAGGGTCTCCAGGCAGGGAACCCGTTGTCCCTTTCCAGAACAGGGTCTACACGCAGGGAATCCATTCTCCCATCATAGAACAGGGTCTCCACGCAGGGAACCCGTTGTCCCGTCACAGCACAGGGTCTCCACGCACGGAACCCCTTGTCCCGCCACAGAACAGGATGTCCACCCAGGGAAAACGTTGCCCCGTCACAGAACAGGGTCTCCACGAAGGGAACCCCTTGTCCCTTCACAGAACGGGGTCTATAGGCAGGGAACCCGTTGTCCCGTCACACAACAGGGTCTCCAGGCAGGGAACCCGTTGTCCCGTCACAGAACTGGGTCTCCAGGCAGGGAACCCGTTGTCCCGTCACACAACAGGGTCTCAACGCAGGGAACCCGTTGTCCCGTCACAGAACAGGGTCTGCACTCAGGGAACCCTTTGCCCCTTCACAGAACAGGGACTCCGCGCAGGGAACCCCTTGTCCCATCCCAGAACTGTGTCTCCAGGCAGGGAACCCGTAGTCCCGTCACAGAACAGGGTCTCCTGTCCGGGAACCCCTTGTCCCGTCACAGAACAGGGTCTACAGGCAGGGAACCCGTTGTCCCGTCACAGAACAGTGTCTCCTGGCAGGGAACCCGTTGTCCCGTCACAGAACAGGGTCTCCAGGCAGGGAACCCCTTGTCCCGTCAGAGAACAGGTTCTCCAGGCAGGGAAACCTTTGTCCCGTCACAGAACAGGGTCTCCACGCAGGGAACCCGTTGTCCCGTCACAGAACAGTGTCTCCGCGCAGGGAACCCGTTGTAGTGTCTCAGAACATGGTCTCTGCGCAGGGAACCCGTTGTCCCATCCCAGAACAGTGTCTCTAGGCAGGGAACCCGTTGTCCCTTCTCAGAACAGGGTCTCCGCACAGGGAACCACTTGTCTCGTCGCAGAACAGGGTCTCCACACAAGGAACCCCTTCTCCCTTCACTGAACGGGGTCTATAGGCAGGGAACCCGTTGTCCCGTCACACAACAGTGTCTCCAGGCAGGGAACCCGTTGTCCCGTCACAGAACAGGGTCTCCACGCAGGGAACCCCTTGTCACGTCACAGAACAGGGTCTCCAGGCAGGGAACCCCTTGTCCCTTCACAGAACAGGGTCTTCACCCAGGGAACCCGTTGTCCCTTCGGAGAACAGCGTCTCCACGCAGGGAACCCGTTGTCCCATCAGAGAACAGGGTCTCCAGGCAGGGAACCCGTTGTCCCGTCACAGAACATTGTCTCCACGCAGGGAACCCCCTGTCCTGTCACAGAACAGGGTCTCCAGGCAGGGAATCTTTTGTCCCGTCTCAGAACACTGTCGCCAGGCAGGGAACCCTTGGTCCCGTCACAGAACTGGGTCTCCAGGCAGGGAACCCGTTGTCCCGTCACAGAACAGGGTCTCCACGCAGGGAACCCGTTGTCCCTTCCCAGAACAGGGTCTACACGCAGGGAATCCCTTCTCCCATCACAGAACAGGGTCTCCACGCAGGGAGCCCGTTGTCCCGTCACTGCACAGGGTCTCCACGCACGGAACCCCTTGTCCCGCCACGGAACAGGATGTCCACCCAGGGAAAACGTTGTCCCGTCACAGAACAGGGTCTCCACGCAGGGAACCCCTTGTCCCTTCACAGAACGGTGTCTATAGGCGAGGAACCCGTTGTCCCGTCACACAACAGGGTCTCCAGGCAGGGAACCCGTTGTCCCGTCACAGAAAAGGGTCTCCAGGCAGGGAACCCCTTGTCCCGTCACAGAAAAGGGTCTCCACGTAGGGAACCCGTTGTCCCGTCACAGAAGAGGGTCTCCACGCATGGAACCCGTTGTCCTGTCACAGAACAGGGTCTCCATGCAGGGAACCCCATGTCCCGTCACAGAACAGGGTCTCCACGCAGGGAACCCCTTGTCCCTTCACAGAACAGGGCTATAGGCAGGGAACCCTTTGTCCAGTCACGGAACAGGGTCTCCAGGCAGGGAACGCCTTGTCCCGTCACAGAACAGGGTCTCCACGCAGGGAACCACTTGTCCCGACACAGAACATGGTCTCCAGGCAGGGAACCCCTTGTCCCTTCACAGAACAGGGTCTCCAAGCAGGGAACCCATTGTCCCATCACAGAAGAGGGTCTCCACGCAGGGAACCCCTTGTTCCGTCACAGAACAGGGTCTCCATCAAGGGAATCCCTTGTCCCGTCACAGCACAGGGTCTCCACGCAGGGAACCCGTTGTCTGGTCGCAGAACAGGGTCTCCACGCAGGGAACCCCTTGTCCCTTCACAGAACAGTGCCTCCAAGCTGGGAACCAGTTGTCCCATCACAGAACAGGGTCTCCACGCAGGGAACCCCTTGTCCCTTCACAGAACGGGGTCTCCACGCAGGGAACCCGTTGTCGCGTCTCAGAGCAGGGTCTCCACCCAGGGAACCCCTTGTCCCGTCACAGAACAGGGTCTCCACGCAGGAAACCCGTTGTCCCATCACAGAACAGGGTCTCCAGGTAGGGAACCCATTGTCCCGTCACAGAACAGGGTCTCCAGGTAGTGAACCCATTGTTCCGTCACAGAACAGTGTCTACAGGCCGGGAACACGTTGTCCCGTCACAGAACAAGCTCTCCAAGCAGGGAAACCCTTGTCCCGTCACAGAACAGGGTCTCCAGGCACGGAACCCGTTTTCCCGTCACAGAACAGGGTCTCCACGCAGGGAACCCCTTGTCCCGTCACAGAAAAGGGTCTCCACGCAGGGAACCCGTTGTCCCATCACAGAACAGGGTCTCCACGCATGGAACCCATTGCCCCGTCACAGAGCGGGGTCTCCACGCAGGGAACCCCATGTCCCGTCACAGAACAGGGTCTCCACGCAGGGAACCCCTTGTCCATTCACAGAACAGGGCTATAGGCAGGGAACCCCTTGTCCCGTCACAGAACAGGGTCTACAGGCCGGAACCATTGTCCCGGCACAGAACATGGTCTCCACACAGGGAACCCCTTGTCCCGTCACAGAACAGGGACTCCAGGCAGGGAACCCGTTGTCCCTTCACAGAACAGGGTCTCCGCACAGGGAACCCCTTTTCCCAACACTGAATGGGGTCTATAGGCAGGGAACACGTTGTCCAGTCACACAACAGGGTCTCCACGCAGGGAACCCGTTGTCCCATCAGAGAACAGGGTCTCCACGCAGGGAACCCCTTGTCCCGTCACAGAACAGGGTCTCCAAGCAGGGAACCCCTTGTCCCGTCACAGAACAGGGTCTACAGGCCGGAACCATTGTCCCGACACAGAACAAGGTCTCCACACAGGGAACCCCTTGTCCCGTCACAGAACAGGGACTCCAGGCAGGGAACCCGTTGTCCCTTCACAGAAAAGGGTCTCCGCACAGGGAACCACATGTCTCTTCGCAGAACAGGGTCTCCACACAGGGAACCCCTTGTCCCTTCACTGAATCGGGTCTATAGGCAGGGAACCCGTTGTCCAGTCACACAACATGGTCTCCAGGCAGGGAACCCCTTGTCCCGTCACAGAACAGGGTCTCCAGGCAGGGAACCCTTTGTCCCGTCACAGAACAGGGTCTCCAAGCAGGGAACCCGTTGTCCCGTCACAGAACAGTGTCGCCAAGCAGGGAACCCGTTGTCCCGTCACAGAACAGGGTCTACAGGCCGGAACCATTGTCCCGTCACAGAACAGGGTCTCCACACAGGGAACCCCTTGTCCCGTCACAGAACAGGGTCTCCAGGAAGGGAACCCGTTGTCCCTTCACAGAAAAGGGTCTCCGCACAGGGAACCACTTGTCTCGTCGCAGAACAGGGTCTCCACACAGGGAACCCCTTGTCCCTTCACTGAACGGGGTCTATAGGCAGGGAACCCGTTGTCCAGTCACACAACAGGGTCTCCACGCAGGGAACCCGTTGTCCCATCAGAGAACAGGGTCTCCACGCAGGGAACCCGTTGTCCCGTCACGGAACAGGGTCTCCACGCAGGGAACCCCTTGTCTCGTCACAGAAAAGGGTCTCCACGCAGGGAACCCATTGTCCCGTCACAGAACAGGGTCTCCAGGCAGGGAACCCGTTGTCCCGTAACAGAAGGGTGTCGCCAGGCAGGGAACCCGTGGTCCCGTCACAGAACTGTGTCTCCAGGCAGGGAACCCGTTGTCCCATCACAGAACAGGGTCTCCAGGCAGGGAACCCGTTGACCCTTCCCAGAACAGGGTCTACACGCAGGGAATCCCTTCTCCCTTCACTGAACAGGGTCTCCACGCAGGGAATCCCTTGTCCCGCCACAGAACAGGATGTCCACCCAGGGAAAACCTTGTCCCATCACAGAACAGGGTCTCCACGCAGGGAACCCCTTGTCCCTTCACAGAACGGGGTCTATAGGCAGGGAACCCGTTGTCCCGTCACACAACAGGGTCTCCACGCAGGGAACCCGTTGTCCCGTCACAGAACAGGGACTCCACGCAGGGAACCCGTTGTCCCATCACAGAACAGGGTCTCCAGGTAGGGAACCCATTGTCCCGTCACAGAACAGGGTCTCCAGGCAGGGAACCCATTGTTCCGTCACAGAACAGTGTCTACAGGCCGGGAACACGTTGTCCCGTCACAGAACAAGCTCTCTAAGCAGGGAAACCCTTGTCCCGTCACAGAACAGGGTCTTCAGGCACGGAACCCGTTGTCCCGTCACAGAACAGGGTCTCCACGCAGGGAACCCGTTGTCCCGTCACAGAACAGGGACTCCACGCAGGGAACCCGTTGTCCCGTCACAGAAGAGGGTCACCACGCACGGAACCCATTGTCCCGTCACAGAACAGGGTCTCCACGCAGGGAACCCCTTGTCCCTTCACAGAACAGGGCTATAGGCAGGGAACCCCTTGTCCCGTCACAGAACAGGGTCTACAGACCGGAACCATTGTCCCGCCACAGAACAGGGTCTCCACACAGGGAACCCCTTGTCCCGTCACAGAACAGGGACTCCAGGCATGGAACCCGTTGTCCCTTCACAGAAAAGGGTCTCCGCACAGGGAACCACTTGTCTCGTCGCAGAACAGGGTCTCCACACAGGGAACCCCTTGTCCCTTCACTGAACGGGGTCTATAGGCAGGGAACTCGTTGTCCAGTCACACAACAGTGTCTCCACTCAGGGAACCCCTTGTGCCGTCTCAGAACATTGTCTCCAAGCAGGGAACCCCTTGTCCCGTCACAGAACAGGGTCTCCACGCAGGGAATCCGTTGTCCCATCACAGAGCATGGTCTAAACGCAGGGAACCCTTTGTCCCGACACAGAACGGGGTGTCGACGCAGGGAACCATTTGTCCCATCACAGAAAAGGGTCTCCGCGCAGGGAACCCGTTGTCCCGTCTCAGAACTAGGTCTCCACGCAGGGAACCCTTTCTCCCGTCACAGAACAGGGTCTCCACGCAGGGAACCCGTTGTCCCGTCACACAACAGTGTCTCCACGCAGGGAACCCCTTGTCCCGTCACAGAACAGTGCCTCCAAGCTGGGAACCCGTTGTCCCATCACAGAACAGGGTCTCCACGCAGGGAAACCGTTGTCTCGTCACAGCACAGGGTCTCCCCGCAGGGAACCCCTTGTCCCTTCACAGAACGGGGTCTCCACGCAGGGAACCCGTTGTCGCGTCTCAGAGCAGGGTCTCCACCCAGGGAACCCGTTGTCTCGTCACAGGAAAGGGTCTCCAGGCAGGGAACCCGTTGTCCCGTCACAGAAAAGGGTCTCCACGCAGGGAACCCGTTGTCCCGTCACAGAACAGGGTCTCCACGCAGGGAACCCGTTGTCCCATCACAGAACAGGGTCTCCAGGCAGGGAACCCATTGTCCCGTCACAGAACAGGGTCTCCAGGCAGTGAACCCATTGTTCCGTCACAGAACAGTGTCTACAGGCCGGGAACCCGTTGTCCCGTCACAGAACAAGCTCTCCAAGCAGGGAAACCCTTGTCCCGTCACAGAACAGGGTCTCCAGGCGCGGAACCCGCTGTCCCATCACAGAACAGGGTCTCCAGGCAGGGAACCCCTTGTCCCGTCACAGAAGAGGGTCTCTACGCAGGGAACCCGTTGTCCCGTCACAGAAGAGGGTCTCCACGCATGGAACCCATTGTCCTATCACAGAACAGGGTCTCCACGCAGGGAACCCTTTGTCCCGTCACAGAACAGGGTCTCCACACAGGGAACCCGTTGTCCGTCACAGAACAGGGTCTCCAGGCAGGGAACCCCTTGTCCCGTCACAGAACAGGGTCTCCACGCAGGGAACCCCTTGTCCCTTCACAGTACAGGGTCTTCACCCAGGGAACCCGTTGTCCCGTCACAGAACAGGGTCTCCACGCAGGGAAAAACTTGTCCCGTAGCAGAACAGGGCCTCCAAGCTGGGAACCCGTTGTCCCATCAGAGAACAGGGTCTCCACGATGGGAACCCGTTGTCCCGTCCCAGAACAGGGTCTCCTCGCAGGGAACCCGTTGTCCCGTCACAAAACAGTGTCTCCAGGCAGGGAACTCATGGTCCCGTCACAGAACAGGGTCTCCACGAAGGGAACCCTTTCTCCCATCACAGAACAGGTTCTCCAGGCAGGGAACCCATTGTCCCATCCCAAAACAGGGTCTCCACGCAGGGAACCCCTAGTCCCGTCACAGAACAGGGTCTCCACGCAGGGAACCCCTTGTCCCGACACAGAACAACATGTCCACCCAGGGAAAACTTTGTCATGTCACAGAACAGGGTCTCCACGCAGGGAACCCCTTGTCCCTTCACAGAACGGGGTCTATAGGCAGGGAACCCGTTGTCCCGTCGCACAACAGGGTCTCCAGGCAGGGAACCCCTTGTCCCGTCACAGAACAGGGTCTCCACGCAGGGAACCCGTTGTCCCGTCACTGACCAGGGTCTCCGCGCAGGGAACCCTTTGTCCCATCACGGAACAGGGTCTCCAGGCCGGTAACCCCTTGTCCCGTTACAGAACTGGGTCTCCATGCAGGGAACCTGTAGTCCCATCACAGAACCGGGTCTCCAGGCAGGGAACCCGTTGTCCCGTCACAGAACAGGGTCTACACGCCGGGAATCCCTTGTCCCATCACAGAACAGGGTCTCCACGCAGGGAACCCGTTGTTCCGTCACAGCACAGGGTCTCCATGCAGGGAACCCCATGTCCCGCCACAGAACAGGTTGTCCACCCAGGGAACCCGTTGTCCCATCACAGAACAGGGTCTCCAGGCAGGGAACCCGTTGTGCCGTCAGAAAACAGGGTCTCCACGCAGGGAACCTGTTGTCCCGTCACAGAACAGGGTCTCAACGCAGGGAACCCCTTGTCCCGTCACAGAACAGGGTCTCCACGAAGGGAACCCGTTGTCCCGTCACAGCACAGGGTCTCCACGCACGGAACCCGTTGTCCCATCACAGAACAGGGTCTCCACACAGGGAACCCATTGTCCCGTCACAGAACTGCGTCTCCACACAGGGAAAACCTTGTCCCGTCACAGCAAAGGGTCCCCACGCAGGGAACCCGTTGTCCCGTCACAGCACAGGGTCTCCAAGCAGGGAACCCATTGTCCCGTCACGGAACAGGATGTCCACCCAGAGAAAACTTTGTCATGTCACAGAACAGGGTCTCCACGCGGGGAACCCCTTGTCCCTTCACAGAACGGGGTCTATAGGCATGGAACCCGTTGTCCCGTCACACAACAGGGTCTCCAGGCAGGGAACCCCTTGTCCCTTCACAGAACAGGGTCTCCAGGCAGGGAACCCGTTGTCCCATCACAGAAGAGGGTCTCCGCGCAGGGAACCCCTTGTCCCATCACAGAACAGGGTCTCCAGGCAGGGAACCCATTGTCCCATCACGGAACAGGGTCTCCAGGCAGGGAACCCGTTGTCCCGTAACAGAACAGGGTCTCCAGGCAGGGAACCCCTTCTCCGGTCACGGAACAGGGTCTCCACGCACGGAACCCGTTGTCCCGTCACAGAAGAGGGTCTCCACGCAGGAAACCCATTGTCCCGCAACACAACAGATTCTCCATGCAGGGACCAAGTTGTCCCATCCCAGAACAGGGTCTCCACGCAGGGAACCCGTTGTCCCATCACAGAACAGGGTCTCCAGGCAGGGAACCCGTTGTCCCGTCACAGAACAGAGTCTCCACGCAGGGAACCCGTTGTCCCGTCACAGAAGAGGGTCTCCAGGTAGGGAACCCATTGTCCCGTCACAGAACAGGGTCTCCAGGTAGTGAACCTATTGTTCCGTCACAGAACAGTGTCTACAGGCAGGGAACCCATTGTCCCGTCACAGAACAAGCTCTCCAAGCAGGGAAAACCTTGTCCCGTCACAGAACAGGGTCTCCACGCAGGGAACCCCTTGTCCCGCCACGGAACAGGGTCTCCACGCAGGGAACCCCTTGTCCCGTCACAGAACAGGGTCTCCACGCAGGGAACCCGTTGTCCCTTCACAGAATAGGGTCTCCACGCAGGGAACCCGTTCTCCCATCACAGAACAGGGTCTCCACACAGGGAACCCGTTGTCCCGTCACAGAACAGGGTCTCCAGGCAGGGAACCCGTTGTCCCGCCACAGAAAAGGATCTCCACGCAGGGAACCTGTTGTCCCGTCACAGAACAGTGTCTCCACGCAGTTAACAACTTGTCCCGTCACAGAACTAGGTCTCCACGCTGGGAACCCGTTGTCGCGTCACAGAACAGGGTCTCTACGCAGGGAACCCTTTGTCCCGTTTCAGAACAGGGTCTCCACACTGGGAACCTGTTGTCCCGTCACAGAGCAAGGTCTCCACGCAGGGAACCCGTGGTCCGTCACAGAACAGGGTCTCCACGCAGGGAACCCGTTGTCCCGTCACAGAACAGGGTCTCCAAGCAGGGAACCCCTTGTCCCGTCACAGAACAGGATGTCCACCCAGAGAAAACTTTTTCATGTCACAGAACAGGGTCTCCACGCAGGGAACCCCTTGTCACTTCACAGAACGGGGTCTATAGGCATGGAACCCGTTGTCCCGTCACACAACAGGGTCTCCAGGCAGGGAACCCTTTGTCCCGTCACAGAACAGGGTCTCCTGTCCGGGAACCTCTTGTCCCGTCACAGAACAGGGTCTGCAGGCAAGGAACCCGTTGTCCCGTCACAGAACAGTGTCTCCTGGCAGGGAACCCGTTGTCCCGTCACAGAAGAGGGTCTCCAAGCAGGGAACCCCTTGTCCCGTCACAGAACAGGATGTCCACCCAGAGAAAACTTTTTCATGTCACAGAACAGTGTCTCCACGCAGTTAACAACTTGTCCCGTCACAGAACTGGGTCTCCACGCTGGGAACCCGTTGTCGCGTCTCAGAACATGGTCTCTGCGCAGGGAACCCGTTGTCCCATCCCAGAACAGTGTCTCCAGGCAGGGAACCCGTTGTCCCTTCACAGAACAGGGTCTCCGCACAGGGAACCCCTTGTCCCTTCACTGAACGGGGTCTATTGGCAGGGAACCCGTTGTCCAGTCACACAACAGGGTCTCCTGGCAGGCAACCCCTTGTCGCGTCACAGAACAGGTTCTCCACGCAGGGAACCCCTTGTCACGTCACAGAACAGGGTCTCCAGGCAGGGAACCCCTTGTCCCTTCACAGAACAGGGTCTGCACACAGGGAAGCCGTTGTCCCTTCGGAGAACAGGGTCACCAGGCAGGGAACCCGTTGTCCCATCAGAGAACAGGATCTCCAGGCAGGGAACCCGTTGTCCCGTCACAGAACAGGGTCTCCACGCAGGGAAACCCTTGTCCCGTCACAGAACAGGGTCTCCAGGCAGGGAACCCCTTGTCCCGTCAGAGAACAGGTTCTCCAGGCAGGGAAACCTTTGTCCCGTCACAGAACAGGGTCTCCACGCAGGGAACCCGTTGTCCCGTCACAGAACAGTGTCTCCGCGCAGGGAACCCGTTGTAGTGTCTCAGAACATGGTCTCTGCGCAGGGAACCCGTTGTCCCATCCCAGAACAGTGTCTCTAGGCAGGGAACCCGTTGTCCCTTCTCAGAACAGGGTCTCCGCACAGGGAACCAATTGTCTCGTCGCAGAACAGGGTCTCCACACAAGGAACCCCTTGTCCCTTCACTGAACGGGGTCTATAGGCAGGGAACCCGTTGTCCCGTCACACAACAGTGTCTCCAGGCAGGGAACCCGTTGTCCCGTCACAGAACAGGGTCTCCACGCAGGGAACCCCTTGTCACGTCACAGAACAGGGTCTCCAGGCAGGGAACCCCTTGTCCCTTCACAGAACAGGGTCTTCACCCAGGGAACCCGTTGTCCCTTCGGAGAACAGCGTCTCCACGCAGGGAACCCGTTGTCCCATCAGAGAACAGGGTCTCCAGGCAGGGAACCCGTTGTCCCGTCACAGAACATTGTCTCCACGCAGGGAACCCCCTGTCCTGTCACAGAACAGGGTCTCCAGGCAGGGAATCTTTTGTCCCGTCTCAGAACACTGTCGCCAGGCAGGGAACCCTTGGTCCCGTCACAGAACTGGGTCTCCAGGCAGGGAACCCGTTGTCCCGTCACAGAACAGGGTCTCCACGCAGGGAACCCGTTGTCCCTTCCCAGAACAGGGTCTACACGCAGGGAATCCATTCTCCCATCACAGAACAGGGTCTCCACGCAGGGAGCCCGTTGTCCCGTCACTGCACAGGGTCTCCACGCACGGAACCCCTTGTCCCGCCACGGAACAGGATGTCCACCCAGGGAAAACGTTGTCCCGTCACAGAACAGGGTCTCCACGCAGGGAACCCCTTGTCCCTTCACAGAACGGTGTCTATAGGCGAGGAACCCGTTGTCCCGTCACACAACAGGGTCTCCAGGCAGGGAACCCGTTGTCCCGTCACAGAAAAGGGTCTCCAGGCAGGGAACCCCTTGTCCCGTCACAGAAAAGGGTCTCCACGTAGGGAACCCGTTGTCCCGTCACAGAAGAGGGTCTCCACGCATGGAACCCGTTGTCCTGTCACAGAACAGGGTCTCCACGCAGGGAACCCCATGTCCCGTCACAGAACAGGGTCTCCAGGCAGGGAACCCGTTGTCCCGTCACAGAAAAGGGTCTCCAGGCAGGGAACCCCTTGTCCCGTCACAGAAAAGGGTCTCCACGTAGGGAACCCGTTGTCCCGTCACAGAAGAGGGTCTCCACGCATGGAACCCGTTGTCCTGTCACAGAACAGGGTCTCCACGCAGGGAACCCCATGTCCCGTCACAGAACAGGGTCTCCACGCAGGGAACCCCTTGTCCCTTCACAGAACAGGGCTATAGGCAGGGAACCCTTTGTCCAGTCACGGAACAGGGTCTCCAGGCAGGGAACGCCTTGTCCCGTCACAGAACAGGGTCTCTAGGTTGGGAACCCGTTGTCCCGACACAGAACATGGTCTCCAGGCAGGGAACCCCTTGTCCCTTCACAGAACAGGGTCTCCACGCAGGGAACCCTTTGTCCCGTCACAGAACAGGGTCTCCAAGCAGGGAACCCATTGTCCCATCACAGAAGAGGGTCTCCACGCAGGGAACCCCTTGTCCCGTCACAGAACAGGGTCTCCATCAAGGGAATCCCTTGTCCCGTCACAGCACAGGGTCTCCACGCAGGGAACCCGTTGTCTGGTCGCAGAACAGGGTCTCCACGCAGGGAACCCCTTGTCCCTTCACAGAACAGTGCCTCCAAGCTGGGAAACCGTTGTCCCATCACAGAACAGGGTCTCCACGCAGGGAACCCCTTGTCCCTTCACAGAACGGGTTCTCCACGCAGGGAACCCGTTGTCGCGTCTCAGAGCAGGGTCTCCACCCAGGGAACCCGTTGTCTCGTCACAGAAAAGGGTCTCCACTCGGGGAACCCGTTGTCCCGTCACAGAAAAGGGTCTCCACGCAGGGAACCCCTTGTCCCGTCACAGAACAGGGTCTCCACGCAGGGAACCCGTTGTCCCATCACAGAACAGGGTCTCCAGGTAGGGAACCCATTGTCCCGTCACAGAACAGGGTCTGTAGGTAGTGAACCCATTGTTCCGTCACAGAACAGTGTCTACAGGCCGGGAACACGTTGTCCCGTCACAGAACAAGCTCTCCAAGCAGGGAAACCCTTGTCCCGTCACAGAACAGGGTCTCCAGGCACGGAACCCGTTTTCCCGTCACAGAACATGGTCTCCACGCAGGGAACCCCTTGTCCCGTCACAGAACAGGGTCTCCACGCATGGAACCCATTGCCCCGTCACAGAACAGGGTCTCCACGCAGGGAACCCCATGTCCCGTCACAGAACATTGCCTCCACGCAGGGAACCCCTTGTCCATTCACAGAACAGGGCTATAGGCAGGGAACCCCTTGTCCCGTCACAGAACAGGGTCTACAGGCCGGAACCATTGTCCCGGCACAGAACATGGTCTCCACACAGGGAACCCCTTGTCCCGTCACAGAACAGGGACTCCAGGCAGGGAACCCGTTGTCCCTTCACAGAACAGGGTCTCCGCACAGGGAACCCCTTTTCCCAACACTGAATGGGGTCTATAGGCAGGGAACCCGTTGTCCAGTCACACAACAGGGTCTCCACGCAGGGAACCCGTTGTCCCATCACAGAACAGGGTCTCCAAGCAGGGAACCCCTTGTCCCGTCACAGAACAGGGTCTCCAGGCAGGGAACCCATTGTTCCGTCACAGAACAGTGTCTACAGGCTGGGAACACGTTGTCCCGTCACAGAACAAGCTCTCTAAGCAGGGAAACCCTTGTCCCGTCACAGAACAGGGTCTTCAGGCACGGAACCCGTTGTCCCGTCACAGAACAGGGTCTCCACGCAGGGAACCCGTTGTCCCGTCACAGAACAGGGACTCCACGCAGGGAACCCGTTGTCCCGTCACAGAAGAGGGTCACCACGCACGGAACCCATTGTCCCGTCACAGAACAGGGTCTCCACGCAGGGAACCCCTTGTCCCTTCACAGAACAGGGCTATAGGCAGGGAACCCCTTGTCCCGTCACAGAACAGGGTCTACAGGCCGGAACCATTGTCCCGCCACAGAACAGGGTCTCCACACAGGGAACCCCTTGTCCCGTCACAGAACAGGGACTCCAGGCATGGAACCCGTTGTCCCTTCACAGAAAAGGGTCTCCGCACAGGGAACCACTTGTCTCGTCGCAGAACAGGGTCTCCACACAGGGAACCCCTTGTCCCTTCACTGAACGGGGTCTATAGGCAGGGAACCCGTTGTCCAGTCACACAACAGTGTCTCCACTCAGGGAACCCCTTGTGCCGTCTCAGAACATTGTCTCCAAGCAGGGAACCCCTTGTCCCGTCACAGAACAGGGTCTCCACGCAGGGAAACCGTTGTCTCGTCACAGCACAGGGTCTCCCCGCAGGGAACCCCTTGTCCCTTCACAGAACGGGGTCTCCACGCAGGGAACCCGTTGTCGCGTCACAGGAAAGGGTCTCCAGGCAGGGAACCCGTTGTCCCGTCACAGAACATTGTCTCCACGCAGGGAACCCCCTGTCCTGTCACAGAACAGGGTCTCCAGGCAGGGAACCCATTGTCCCGTCACAGAACAGGGTCTCCAGGCAGTGAACCCATTGTTCCGTCACAGAACAGTGTCTACAGGCCGGGAACCCGTTGTCCCGTCACAGAACAAGCTCTCCAAGCAGGGAAACCCTTGTCCCGTCACAGAACAGGGTCTCCAGGCGCGGAACCCGCTGTCCCATCACAGAACAGGGTCTCCAGGCAGGGAACCCCTTGTCCCGTCACAGAAGAGGGTCTCTACGCAGGGAACCCGTTGTCCCGTCACAGAAGAGGGTCTCCACGCATGGAACCCATTGTCCTATCACAGAACAGGGTCTCCACGCAGGGAACCCTTTGTCCCGTCACAGAACAGGGTCTCCACACAGGGAACCCGTTGTCCGTCACAGAACAGGGTCTCCAGGCAGGGAACCCCTTGTCCCGTCACAGAACAGGGTCTCCACGCAGGGAACCCCTTGTCCCTTCACAGTACAGGGTCTTCACCCAGGGAACCCGTTGTCCCGTCACAGAACAGGGTCTCCACGCAGGGAAAAACTTGTCCCGTAGCAGAACAGGGCCTCCAAGCTGGGAACCCGTTGTCCCATCAGAGAACAGGGTCTCCACGATGGGAACCCGTTGTCCCGTCCCAGAACAGGGTCTCCTCGCAGGGAACCCGTTGTCCCGTCACAAAACAGTGTCTCCAGGCAGGGAACTCATGGTCCCGTCACAGAACAGGGTCTCCACGAAGGGAACCCTTTCTCCCATCACAGAACAGGTTCTCCAGGCAGGGAACCCATTGTCCCATCCCAAAACAGGGTCTCCACGCAGGGAACCCCTAGTCCCGTCACAGAACAGGGTCTCCACGCAGGGAACCCCTTGTCCCGACACAGAACAACATGTCCACCCAGGGATAACTTTGTCATGTCACAGAACAGGGTCTCCACGCAGGGAACCCCTTGTCCCTTCACAGAACGGGGTCTATAGGCAGGGAACCCGTTGTCCCGTCACACAACAGGGTCTCCAGGCAGGGAACCCCTTGTCCCGTCACAGAACAGGGTCTCCACGCTGGGAACCCGTTGTCCCGTCACTGACCAGGGTCTCCGCGCAGGGAACCCTTTGTCCCATCACGGAACAGGGTCTCCAGGCCGGTAACCCCTTGTCCCGTTACAGAACTGGGTCTCCATGCAGGGAACCTGTAGTCCCATCACAGAACCGGGTCTCCAGGCAGGGAACCCGTTGTCCCGTCACAGAACAGGGTCTACACGCCGGGAATCCCTTGTCCCATCACAGAACAGGGTCTCCACGCAGGGAACCCGTTGTTCCGTCACAGCACAGGGTCTCCATGCAGGGAACCCCATGTCCCGCCACAGAACAGGTTGTCCACCCAGGGAACCCGTTGTCCCATCACAGAACAGGGTCTCCAGGCAGGGAACCCGTTGTGCCGTCAGAAAACAGGGTCTCCACGCAGGGAACCTGTTGTCCCGTCACAGAACAGGGTCTCAACGCAGGGAACCCCTTGTCCCGTCACAGAACAGGGTCTCCACGAAGGGAACCCGTTGTCCCGTCACAGCACAGGGTCTCCACGCACGGAACCCGTTGTCCCATCACAGAACAGGGTCTCCACACAGGGAACCCATTGTCCCGTCACAGAACTGCGTCTCCACACAGGGAAAACCTTGTCCCGTCACAGCACAGGGTCTCCAAGCAGGGAACCCATTGTCCCGTCACGGAACAGGATGTCCACCCAGAGAAAACTTTGTCATGTCACAGAACAGGGTCTCCACGCGGGGAACCCCTTGTCCCTTCACAGAACGGGGTCTATAGGCATGGAACCCGTTGTCCCGTCCCAGAACAGGGTCTCCAGGCAGGGAACCCCTTGTCCCTTCACAGAACAGGGTCTCCAGGCAGGGAACCCGTTGTCCCATCACAGAAGAGGGTCTCCGCGCAGGGCACCCCTTGTCCCATCACAGAACAGGGTCTCCAGGCAGGGAACCCATTGTCCCATCACGGAACAGGGTCTCCAGGCAGGGAACCCGTTGTCCCGTAACAGAACAGGGTCTCCAGGCAGGGAACCCCTTCTCCGGTCACGGAACAGGGTCTCCACGCACGGAACCCGTTGTCCCGTCACAGAAGAGGGTCTCCACGCAGGAAACCCATTGTCCCGTAACACAACAGATTCTCCATGCAGGGAACAAGTTGTCCCATCCCAGAACAGGGTCTCCACGCAGGGAACCCGTTGTCCCATCACAGAACAGGGTCTCCAGGCAGGGAACCCGTTGTCCCGTCACAGAACAGAGTCTCCACGCAGGGAACCCGTTGTCCCGTCACAGAAGAGGGTCTCCAGGTAGGGAACCCATTGTCCCGTCACAGAACAGGGTCTCCAGGTAGTGAACCTATTGTTCCGTCACAGAACAGTGTCTACAGGCAGGGAACCCATTGTCCCGTCACAGAACAAGCTCTCCAAGCAGGGAAAACCTTGTCCCGTCACAGAACAGGGTCTCCACGCAGGGAACCCCTTGTCCCGCCACGGAACAGGGTCTCCACGCAGGGAACCCCTTGTCCCGTCACAGAACAGGGTCTCCACGCAGGGAACCCGTTGTCCCTTCACAGAATAGGGTCTCCACGCAGGGAACCCGTTCTCCCATCACAGAACAGGGTCTCCACACAGGGAACCCGTTGTCCCGTCACAGAACAGTGTCTCCAGGCAGGGAACCCGTTGTCCCGCCACAGAAAAGGATCTCCACGCAGGGAACCTGTTGTCCCGTCACAGAACAGTGTCTCCACGCAGTTAACAACTTGTCCCGTCACAGAACTGGGTCTCCACGCTGGGAACCCGTTGTCGCGTCACAGAACAGGGTCTCTACGCAGGGAACCCTTTGTCCCGTTTCAGAACAGGGTCTCCACACTGGGAACCTGTTGTCCCGTCACAGAGCAAGGTCTCCACGCAGGGAACCCGTTGTCCGTCACAGAACAGGGTCTCCACGCAGGGAACCCGTTGTCCCGTCACAGAACAGGGTCTCCAAGCAGGGAACCCCTTGTCCCGTCACAGAACAGGATGTCCACCCAGAGAAAACTTTTTCATGTCACAGAACAGGGTCTCCACGCAGGGAACCCCTTGTCACTTCACAGAACGGGGTCTATAGGCATGGAACCCGTTGTCCCGTCACACAACAGGGTCTCCAGGCAGGGAACCCTTTGTCCCGTCACAGAACAGGGTCTCCTGTCCGGGAACCTCTTGTCCCGTCACAGAACAGGGTCTGCAGGCAAGGAACCCGTTGTCCCGTCACAGAACAGTGTCTCCTGGCAGGGAACCCGTTGTCCCGTCACAGAAGAGGGTCTCCAAGCAGGGAACCCCTTGTCCCGTCACAGAACAGGATGTCCACCCAGAGAAAACTTTTTCATGTCACAGAACAGTGTCTCCACGCAGTTAACAACTTGTCCCGTCACAGAACTGGGTCTCCACGCTGGGAACCCGTTGTCGCGTCTCAGAACATGGTCTCTGCGCAGGGAACCCGTTGTCCCATCCCAGAACAGTGTCTCCAGGCAGGGAACCCGTTGTCCCTTCACAGAACAGGGTCTCCGCACAGGGAACCCCTTGTCCCTTCACTGAACGGGGTCTATAGGCAGGGAACCCGTTGTCCAGTCACACAACAGGGTCTCCTGGCAGGCAACCCCTTGTCGCGTCACAGAACAGGTTCTCCACGCAGGGAACCCCTTGTCACGTCACAGAACAGGGTCTCCAGGCAGGGAACCCCTTGTCCCTTCACAGAACAGGGTCTGCACACAGGGAAGCCGTTGTCCCTTCGGAGAACAGGGTCACCAGGCAGGGAACCCGTTGTCCCATCAGAGAACAGGATCTCCAGGCAGGGAACCCGTTGTCCCGTCACAGAACAGGGTCTCCACGCAGGGAAACCCTTGTCCCGTCACAGAACAGGGTCTCCAGGCAGGGAACCCCTTGTCCCGTCAGAGAACAGGTTCTCCAGGCAGGGAAACCTTTGTCCCGTCACAGAACAGGGTCTCCACGCAGGGAACCCGTTGTCCCGTCACAGAACAGTGTCTCCGCGCAGGGAACCCGTTGTAGTGTCTCAGAACATGGTCTCTGCGCAGGGAACCCGTTGTCCCATCCCAGAACAGTGTCTCTAGGCAGGGAACCCGTTGTCCCTTCTCAGAACAGGGTCTCCGCACAGGGAACCACTTGTCTCGTCGCAGAACAGGGTCTCCACACAAGGAACCCCTTGTCCCTTCACTGAACGGGGTCTATAGGCAGGGAACCCGTTGTCCCGTCACACAACAGTGTCTCCAGGCAGGGAACCCGTTGTCCCGTCACAGAACAGGGTCTCCACGCAGGGAACCCCTTGTCACGTCACAGAACAGGGTCTCCAGGCAGGGAACCCCTTGTCCCTTCACAGAACAGGGTCTTCACCCAGGGAACCCGTTGTCCCTTCGGAGAACAGCGTCTCCACGCAGGGAACCCGTTGTCCCATCAGAGAACAGGGTCTCCAGGCAGGGAACCCGTTGTCCCGTCACAGAACATTGTCTCCACGCAGGGAACCCCCTGTCCTGTCACAGAACAGGGTCTCCAGGCAGGGAATCTTTTGTCCCGTCTCAGAACACTGTCGCCAGGCAGGGAACCCTTGGTCCCGTCACAGAACTGGGTCTCCAGGCAGGGAACCCGTTGTCCCGTCACAGAACAGGGTCTCCACGCAGGGAACCCGTTGTCCCTTCCCAGAACAGGGTCTACACGCAGGGAATCCATTCTCCCATCACAGAACAGGGTCTCCACGCAGGGAGCCCGTTGTCCCGTCACTGCACAGGGTCTCCACGCACGGAACCCCTTGTCCCGCCACGGAACAGGATGTCCACCCAGGGAAAACGTTGTCCCGTCACAGAACAGGGTCTCCACGCAGGGAACCCCTTGTCCCTTCACAGAACGGTGTCTATAGGCGAGGAACCCGTTGTCCCGTCACACAACAGGGTCTCCAGGCAGGGAACCCGTTGTCCCGTCACAGAAAAGGGTCTCCAGGCAGGGAACCCCTTGTCCCGTCACAGAAAAGGGTCTCCACGTAGGGAACCCGTTGTCCCGTCACAGAAGAGGGTCTCCACGCATGGAACCCGTTGTCCTGTCACAGAACAGGGTCTCCACGCAGGGAACCCCATGTCCCGTCACAGAACAGGGTCTCCACGCAGGGAACCCCTTGTCCCTTCACAGAACAGGGCTATAGGCAGGGAACCCTTTGTCCAGTCACGGAACAGGGTCTCCAGGCAGGGAACGCCTTGTCCCGTCACAGAACAGGGTCTCTAGGTTGGGAACCCGTTGTCCCGACACAGAACATGGTCTCCAGGCAGGGAACCCCTTGTCCCTTCACAGAACAGGGTCTCCAGGCAGGGAACCCTTTGTCCCGTCACAGAACAGGGTCTCCAAGCAGGGAACCCATTGTCCCATCACAGAAGAGGGTCTCCACGCAGGGAACCCCTTGTCCCGTCACAGAACAGGGTCTCCATCAAGGGAATCCCTTGTCCCGTCACAGCACAGGGTCTCCACGCAGGGAACCCGTTGTCTGGTCGCAGAACAGGGTCTCCACGCAGGGAACCCCTTGTCCCTTCACAGAACAGTGCCTCCAAGCTGGGAAACCGTTGTCCCATCACAGAACAGGGTCTCCACGCAGGGAACCCCTTGTCCCTTCACAGAACGGGTTCTCCACGCAGGGAACCCGTTGTCGCGTCTCAGAGCAGGGTCTCCACCCAGGGAACCCGTTGTCTCGTCACAGAAAAGGGTCTCCACTCGGGGAACCCGTTGTCCCGTCACAGAAAAGGGTCTCCACGCAGGGAACCCCTTGTCCCGTCACAGAACAGGGTCTCCACGCAGGGAACCCGTTGTCCCATCACAGAACAGGGTCTCCAGGTAGGGAACCCATTGTCCCGTCACAGAACAGGGTCTCCAGGTAGTGAACCCATTGTTCCGTCACAGAACAGTGTCTACAGGCCGGGAACACGTTGTCCCGCCACAGAACAAGCTCTCCAAGCAGGGAAACCCTTGTCCCGTCACAGAACAGGGTCTCCAGGCACGGAACCCGTTTTCCCGTCACAGAACAGGGTCTCCACGCAGGGAACCCCCTTGTCCCGTCACAGAACAGGGTCTCCACGCATGGAACCCATTGCCCCGTCACAGAACAGGGTCTCCACGCAGGGAACCCCATGTCCCGTCACAGAACAGGGCCTCCACGCAGGGAACCCCTTGTCCATTCACAGAACAGGGCTATAGGCAGGGAACCCCTTGTCCCGTCACAGAACAGGGTCTACAGGCCGGAACCATTGTCCCGGCACAGAACATGGTCTCCACACAGGGAACCCCTTGTCCCGTCACAGAACAGGGACTCCAGGCAGGGAACCCGTTGTCCCTTCACAGAACAGGGTCTCCGCACAGGGAACCCCTTTTCCCAACACTGAATGGGGTCTATAGGCAGGGAACCCGTTTTCCAGTCACACAACAGGGTCTCCACGCAGGGAACCCGTTGTCCCATCAGAGAACAGGGTCTCCACGCAGGGAACCCGTTGTCCCGTCACAGAACAGGGTCTCCAAGCAGGGAACCCCTTGTCCCGTCACAGAACAGGGTCTACAGGCCGGAACCATTGTCCCGACACAGAACATGGTCTCCACACAGGGAACCCCTTGTCCCGTCACAGAACAGGGACTCCAGGCAGGGAACCCGTTGTCCCTTCACAGAAAAGGGATTCCGCACAGGGAACCACATGTCTCGTCGCAGAACAGGGTCTCCACACAGGGAACCCCTTGTCCCTTCACTGAATCGGGTCTATAGGCAGGGAACCCGTTGTCCAGTCACACAACATGGTCTCCAGGCAGGGAACCCCTTGTCCCGTCACAGAACAGGGTCTCCAGGCAGGGAACCCTTTGTCCCGTCACAGAACAGGGTCTCCAAGCAGGGAACCCGTTGTCCCGTCACAGAACAGTGTCGCCAAGCAGGGAACCCGTTGTCCCGTCACAGAACAGGGTCTACAGGCCGGAACCATTGTCCCGTCACAGAACAGGGTCTCCACACAGGGAACCCGTTGTCCCGTCACAGAACAGGGTCTCCAGGAAGGGAACCCGTTGTCCCTTCACAGAAAAGGGTCTCCGCACAGGGAACCACTTGTCTCGTCGCAGAACAGGGTCTCCACACAGGGAACCCCTTGTCCCTTCACTGAACGGGGTCTATAGGCAGGGAACCCGTTGTCCAGTCACACAACAGGGTCTCCACGCAGGGAACCCGTTGTCCCGTCACGGAACAGGGTCTCCACGCAGGGAACCCCTTGTCTCGTCACAGAAAAGGGTCTCCACGCAGGGAACCCATTGTCCCGTCACAGAACAGGGTCTCCAGGCAGGGAACCCGTTGTCCCGTAACAGAAGGGTGTCGCTAGGCAGGGAACCCGTGGTCCTGTCACAGAACTGTGTCTCCAGGCAGGGAACCCGTTGTCCCATCACAGAACAGGGTCTCCAGGCAGGGAACCCGTTGACCCTTCCCAGAACAGGGTCTACACGCAGGGAATCCCTTCTCCCTTCACTGAACAGGGTTTCCACGCAGGGAACCCCTTGTCCCGCCACAGAACAGGATGTCCACCCAGGGAAAACCTTGTCCCATCACAGAACAGGGTCTCCACGCAGGGAACCCCTTGTCCCTTCACAGAACGGGGTCTATTGGCAGGGAACCCGTTGTCCCGTCACACAACAGGGTCTCCAGGCAGGGAACCCGTTGTCTCGTCACAGCACAGGGTCTCCCCGCAGGGAACCCCTTGTCCCTTCACAGAACGGGGTCTCCACGCAGGGAACCCGTTGTCGCGTCTCAGAGCAGGGTCTCCACCCAGAGAACATGTTGTCTCGTCACAGAAAAGGGTCTCCAGGCAGGGAACCCGTTGTCCCGTCACAGAACAGGGTCTCCACGCAGGGAACCCGTTGTCCCATCACAGAACAGGGTCTCCAGGTAGGGAACCCATTGTCCCGTCACAGAACAGGGTCTCCAGGCAGGGAACCCATTGTTCCGTCACAGAACAGTGTCTACAGGCCGGGAACTCGTTGTCCCGTCACAGAACAAGCTCTCTAAGCAGGGAAACCCTTGTCCCGTCACAGAACAGGGTCTTCAGGCACGGAACCCGTTGTCCCGTCACAGAACAGGGTCTCCACGCAGGGAACCCGTTGTCCCGTCACAGAACAGGGACTCCACGCAGGGAACCCGTTGTCCCGTCACAGAAGAGGGTCACCACGCACGGAACCCATTGTCCCGTCACAGAACAGGGTCTCCACGCAGGGAACCCCTTTTCCCTTCACAGAACAGGGCTATAGGCAGGGAACCCCTTGTCCCGTCACAGAACAGGGTCTACAGGCCGGAACCATTGTCCCGTCACAGAACATGGTCTCCACACAGGGAACCCCTTGTCCCGTCACAGAACAGGGACTCCAGGCATGGAACCCGTTGTCCCTTCACAGAAAAGGGTCTCCGCACAGGGAACCACTTGTCTCGTCGCAGAACAGGGTCTCCACACAGGGAACCCCTTGTCCCTTCACTGAACGGGGTCTATAGGCAGGGAACCCGTTGTCCAGTCACACAACAGTGTCTCCACTCAGGGAACCCCTTGTGCCGTCTCAGAACATTGTCTCCAAGCAGGGAACCCCTTGTCCCGTCACAGAACAGGGTCTCCACGCAGGGAATCCGTTGTCCCATCACAGAGCTAGGTCTAAACGCAGGGAACCCTTTGTCCCGACACAGAACGGGGTGTCGACGCAGGGAACCCTTTGTCCCATCACAGAACAGGGTCTCCGCGCAGGGAACCCGTTGTCCCGTCTCAGAACTAGGTCTCCACGCAGGGAACCCTTTCTCCCATCACAGAACAGGGTCTCCACGCAGGGAACCCGTTGTCCCATCACAGAACAGGGTCTCCACGCAGGGAACCCCTTGTCCCGTCACAGAACAGTGCCTCCAAGCTGGGAAACCGTTGTCCCATCACAGAACAGGGTCTCCACGCAGGGAAACCGTTGTCTCGTCACAGCACAGGGTCTCCCCGCAGGGAACCCCTTGTCCCTTCACAGAACGGGGTCTCCACGCAGGGAACCCGTTGTCGCGTCTCAGAGCAGGGTCTCCACCCAGGGAACCCGTTGTCTCGTCACAGAAAAGGGTCTCCACGCAGGGAACCCGTTGTCCCGTCACAGAAAAGGGTCTCCACGCAGGGAACCCGTTGTCCCGTCACAGAACAGGGTCTCCACGCAGGGAAAAACTTGTCCCGTAACAGAACAGGGCCTCCAAGCTGGGAACCCGTTGTCCCATCACAGAACAGGGTCTCCAGGCAGGGAACCCATTGTCCCGTCACAGAACAGGGTCTCCAGGCAGTGAACCCATTGTTCCGTCACAGAACAGTGTCTACAGGCCGGGAACCCGTTGTCCCGTCACAGAACAAGCTCTCCAAGCAGGGAAACCCTTGTCCCGTCACAGAACAGGGTCTCCAGGCAGGGAACCCCTTGTCCCGTCACAGAAGAGGGTCTCCACGCAGGGAACCCGTTGTCCCGTCACAGAAGAGGGTCTCCACGCAGGGAACCCATTGTCCTATCACAGAACAGGGTCTCCACGCAGGGAACCCTTTGTCCCGTCACAGAACAGGGTCTCCACCCAGGGAACCCGTTGTCCGTCACAGAACAGGGTCTCCAGGCAGGGAACCCCTTGTCCCGTCACAGAACAGGGTCTCCACGCAGGGAACCCCTTGTCCCTTCACAGTACAGGGTCTTCACCCAGGGAACCCGTTGTCCCGTCACAGAACAGGGTCTCCACGCAGGGAAAAACTTGTCCCGTAACAGAACAGGGTCTCCACGCAGGGAACCCGTTGTCCCATCAGAGAACAGGGTCTCCACGATGGGAACCCGTTGTCCCGTCCCAGAACAGGGTCTCCTCGCAGGGAACCCGTTGTCCCGTCAAAGAACAGGGTCTCCACGCAGGGAACCCCTTGTCCCGTCACAGAACAGGGTCTCCACACAGGGAACCCTTTGTCCCGTCACAAAACAGTGTCTCCAGGCAGGGAACTCATGGTCCCGTCACAGAACAGGGTCTCCACGAAGGGAACCCTTTCTCCCATCACAGAACAGGTTCTCCAGGCAGGGAACCCATTGTCCCATCCCAAAACAGGGTCTCCACGCAGGGAACCCCTAGTCCCGTCACAGAACAGGGTCTCCACGCAGGGAACCCCTTGTCCCATCACAGAACAACATGTCCACCCAGGGAAAACTTTGTCATGTCACAGAACAGGGTCTCCACGCAGGGAACCCCTTGTCCCTTCACAGAACGGGGTCTATAGGCAGGGAACCCGTTGTCCCGTCACACAACAGGGTCTCCAGGCAGGGAACCCCTTGTCCCGTCACAGAACAGGGTCTCCACGCTGGGAACCCGTTGTCCCGCCACTGACCAGGGCCTCCGCGCAGGGAACCCTTTGTCCCATCACGGAACAGGGTCTCCAGGCCGGTAACCCCTTGTCCCGTCGCAGAACAGGGTCTCCACGCAGGGAATCCATTGTCCCGTCACAGAACAGGGCCTCCAAGCTGGGAACCCGTTGTCCCGTCACAGAACAGGGTCTCCACGCAGGGAACCCCTTCTCCCGTCAGAGAACAGGGTCTCCACGCATGGATCCCGTTGTCCCGTCACACAACAGGGTATCAAGGCAGGGAACCCATTGTCCCATCCCAGAACAGGGTCTCCACGCAGGGAACCCGTTGTCCCATCACAGAACAGGGTCTCCAGGCAGGGAACCCGTTGTCCCGTCACAGAACAGGGTCTCCACCGAGGGAACCCGTTGTCCCGTCACAGAACACGGTCTCCACGCAGGGAACCCCTTGCCCCGTCACGGAACGGGGTCTCCACGCACGGAACCCGTTGTCCCGTCACAGAAGACAGTCTCCACGCAGGGAACCCTTTGTCCCGTCACAGAACAGGTTCTCCACGTAGGGAACAAGTTGTCCCGTCACAGAACAGGGTCTCCACGCAGGGAACCCCTTCTCCCGTCACAGAACAGCGTCTCCAAGCAGGGAACCCCTTGTGTCGTCACAGAACAGGGTCTCCACGCTGGGAACCCGTTTTCCCGTCACAGAACAGTGTCACCACTCAGGGAACCCGTTCTCCCATCACAGAATAGAGTCTCCAGGCAGGGAAACCGTTGTCCCGTCACAGAAGACAGTCTCCACGCAGGGAACCCTGTGTCCCGTCACAGAACAGGTTCTCCATGCAGGGAACAAGTTGTCCCGTCACAGAACAGGGTCTCCTGTCAGGGAACCCGTTGTCCCATCACAGAACAGGGTCTCCAGGCAGGGAACCCGTCGTCCCGACCCAGAACAGGCTCTCCACCCAGGGAACCCGTTGTCACGTCACAGAACAGGGTCTCCACGCAGGGAACCCGTTGTCCCGTCACAGAACAGGGTCTCCACGCAGGGAACCATTGTCCCGTCACAGAACTGGGTCTCCACGCAGGGAACCCGTTGTCCCGTCACAGAACAGGGTCTCTGCGCAGGGAACCCTTTGTCCCGTCTCAGAACATGGTGTCCGCGCAGGGAACCCGTTGTCTCGTCACAGAACAGGGTCTCGAGGCAGGGAACCCGTTGTCGCGACGCAGAACAGGGTCTCTACGCAGGGAACCCGTTGTCCCGTCACAGAACAGGGTCTCCACGCAGGGAACCCGTTGTCCCGTCACAGAACAAGGTCTCCACGCAGGGAACCAGTTGTCCGTCACAGAACAGGGTCTACGCACAGGGAACCCGTTGTCTCGTCGCGGAACAGGGTCTCCACACAGGGAACCCCTTTTCCCTTCACTCAACGGGGTCTATAGGCGGGGAAACCGTTGTCCCGTCACACAACAGGGTCTCCACGCTGGGAACCCTTTGTCCCGTCACAGAACAGTGTCTCCAGGCAGGGAACCCCTTGTCCCGTCACAGAACAGGGTCTCCGCGCAGGGAACCCGTTGTCCCGTCACAGAACAGGGTCTCCACACAGGGAACCCCTTGTCCTGTCACAGAACAGGGACTCCAGGCAGGGAACCCGTTGTCCCTTCACAGAAAAGGGTCTCCGCACAGGGAACCACTTGTCTCGTCGCAGAACAGGGTCTCCACACAGGGAACCCCTTGTCCCTTCACTGAACGGGGTCTATAGGCAGGGAACCCGTTGTCCAGTCACAGAACAGGGTCTCCACGCAGGGAAACCCTTGTTCCGTCACGGAAGAGGGTCTCCAGGCAGGGAACCCGTTGTCCTGTCACAGAACAGGGTCTCCGGGCAGGGAACCCCTTGTCCCATCACACAACAGGGTCTCCAGGCAGGGAACCCGTTGTCCCGTCACAGAACAGGGTCTCCACGCAGGGAACCCCTTGTCCCGTCAAAGAACAGGGTCTCCTAGCATGGATCCCCTTGTGCCGTGACAGAACAAGGTCTCTGTGGAGAGCTATTTGGCTGTGAACGGGCATGTGAGCAATCCAGACAATTGCTTGACAATTGTAAGGTAGTGACCCACAGGCACTGAGGCCTCGCCTGAGGGTTACTAAAGTTCGTGTATGTGCAGAAGCCTTGGGAAAGGTTAGCATGGAAAACTACTGAGAGAGATACGCAGAGAAGGAATGTTAACTGTAACCTTGAAACATATGCTGTAATAGTTAACCAATCAGTAAACTGTTGCTAGCACTCGGCTAAGTGAAGTTAACCAACCAAGTGTTATCGAATGTTCTACTGTTCTGAAACTTTCCTATAAAAGGCATGATTGCGCACATTAAATTCTTCAGCGTGGATCACATTGATCTGTGTTTCATTGTTCCCAAACCCCCGCAAGTGGCGCCCGAACAGGGACCCCTCAGCTCTGCCTCCTGAGAGCTGCTTTGGCGGTGAAGATCAGCGCAGACCTGACGGGTGGGAGGCCGACCGAAAAGCAGCCGGCAGCAGACCTGCCGAGTAGAGAGAGCACGGCTGTGCCGCAGGAGAAAAAGAAAAAAGAAAAAAGAAAAAAAAAAAAGAAGAAAGAGAGTCTCCGCGTAAAAGAGTCCACTTCGATAAAGGCAAGTGGCGGTCGGGGAGGAATGGGGGCGGCTCAAACTAAGGAAGAGACAGCTGTCCTTAATTTCCTCCAATGCATCCTCTCAAGGAGAGGGATTAAATATGAAGAAGATGTACTTAAAGGGTTACTCCAGTGGAGTAAAGAAAAGGGGCTATTTAGTGGGATTGGAACAGCATTTGAAATATCCACATGGGAGGCGATAGGCGTACAGCTCTGGGACACTATAACTGATGGGGGGAAGGCAGCGCGTGAGGCCCAAAAATACTCCACGCTGTGGAAACTTGTCCGAGAGACTTTGCGGGATATGAAATCAGAAAGAGCTGCAGCTGCTTCGGCAGTTAAAGCCTTATCTCCGGCAATGCCATCCGCAACCCCCAGTGCCCCCCCACCCGGATCCCTGCTTGAGCCTCCCGCCCCCCTCCCCCCTCCCTCCCTCCCTGCCTCCCAATTAATCGCAGAGCCCCTGACGAAGGGTTCCAAGAACCCCGATCGGTGTCCCTTCGATCACTGTACTGGAGGGAGAACTTACCCGAAAATTGCAAAAACGATTAAGAGGGGTTTTCAAGCCATGCCCAGTAAAGAGAGATCAAAATCTGATATTGCTACTAATCCTGACGATATCGAACCTCCCTGTGAGGTGAAGGCATCCACAGATTACAGGCCTGGTGTGCCAGAATATTCCCTTACCTACACCCCAAACCATTCCCCCATTAACTCTAATGTCTCTACCCCAGAAGAAGCAGAAAAACCGAAAGAACTAAATGACTCAACAAAAGAATTATTGCAGGAGGCAAGCAGATATCCCACTGTGTGGAGATTAATCACTGACTCATTAAAAAAAAAAAAAAAAAAAAAAAAAAAAAAATGCAAGCAGAAGAGCTTTTCCACTCCCATGGAACAAATGCGAAAAAACCAGAACCGATGGATGGGCCAGGGGATACAAATTTGTATCTTCCTTTATCACTTTCGCCGCCCCTGGCCTCCCTCCCCCCAGAGCCTGATCCTCAAGATCGTCAAGGTTGGGACAAATGGACAGGATTGTTAGATGAGAAAGTACAGACACTTCATGACGGACTTACAAATTTACAGCTCTCCGACACGGCTAAGTCAAAGAATGAGATAGTGGAGCCCAAACCCCCCCCCCACCACCCCCACCCCCCCACCCCTCCGAACCTCCACCAGTTGCTGCCGCGGCTGCGGAGGCTGAGGACGGCGATGAAGGCAATCCTTTTGCCCCAGACCCTGTTAATCCCGAGAAAAAGCCTACTCTCAGATCACCTGAAACCTACAGGAGAAAATGTTTTAATTGCACTTGATAACACTGAAACTCCAGAACACGTTAATGAGGAGCCTGTGCATTTTCATCAGACTGTTGTTGCTGCTCCTGAGATTCTGATGCCTGATAATTCTGATGCTGACCTGGATAGTCCTTTTGACCCGAGGCCTGTTGATCCGGAAAAGAAGCCTGATTTAGATCCCCCAGATCCTCATGATAAATGGGCAGTTATAAAGGGAAAAGTAAGATGGGTGGGGGGTGCAGATGTATTGTGTGCTTATAGTCTGTCTGTGATATTCATGTACTAAAAGTTAGCAAATGTAACTACGTCTGTGTTTCTATCGACCCTTGCAGACCTTTATAGATACTGTTGGCCACTTCTCCCGATGTAGGCTGGCCACCTGCATTGGAATGAGTGTGCATTTTGGTCAGTATAAAAGCCCAAGCCTCATGCGATGTGAGGGAGGCAGAGCCTCTGCGGGGACGCCCGCTGAGATTGAGCCTGCCACCTTGCACTGCGATGATGCTGCTTGGAGCTGGTTTCCTGATTGTCTTCACAGGGTCATTGCAACTACATTTTGTACGTGTGACCATGTAGTGGGAGTAATGATTGTCTGCATTTCGTGTTTCACATATTGTAGTTGTGTGGAGTGTGTTTGTGGGATCCCATGAATGTGTGTGTATGTGTGTGTCTGTTGAGGGCAGACAGTGTTCTGTGTATTTTTTGTTATTGGGTTAATGTAAAAGTTTTTAATGGGTAGCAGATTAACATTTTGGGCAAGAAAGGGTTAATGCAGAGGTGCTGCTGCCAGCAGGAATTTATGGCTGCTGCTCAGCAGGCTGGCAGCTGTAGCTGCTGCTGGGCAGGCAGGCATTTGTAGCTCCTGCCGAGCAGTACTGCTTAGTGTGTTTAAGGTAACCTAGGGGAGAATCCAAGCTTTACCAATCTCCACCCAAACAGCACCAGGGTGGCAGAGATACGGTGCAGTTTGCTTCTGCACCTGCTTCACATTCCTGTTTCATCAGAATGCCTTCGCTTTAAGGAATCATTTTTAGCTTGACTTACTTCTCGAGAACT
Source organism: Amazona ochrocephala (assembly GCA_039720435.1). Taxonomy (NCBI): domain Eukaryota; kingdom Metazoa; phylum Chordata; class Aves; order Psittaciformes; family Psittacidae; genus Amazona; species Amazona ochrocephala. The sequence goes on along the minus strand of JBCFXG010000038.1, from coordinate 975,091 downwards.
GATGGCATGGGGGAAGGGATATATTTGTGTTCTACCTACAGGTCCATGGAGGCTGCCTGCAAAGTTTCTCAGGCCTTGTCATGAGCTGGATGGACGAGCGGAAAAACCCAATGCCTTAGCTACAGGAGCTTGAATGTGTGTGCATGTAAAGTAGCTCTTATTAGAGGCTGTGATTTTGTGTATAACACCACCTGTACTTACTAGCCAGTTGCTAATAAGAAACTACGCCTTGTATTGTATGGATTTGTCACTTGTAAAAGAGATGTTAGCGCATACAAATTTGCAGCAGCTGTCAGAAGATGATAAGGCAAAACCCGCAGAAGTTAAGCTAACAGGAAGAGGTTATATGTTTGCTTACAGATCAAGGCATTCGGTGGATACCGGCTCGGTGGATACGGCCCTGGCGCAACTCAGCAGAAAGCCTTTCCTCTACAGCAGAAGATGTCAGTGATGATTAAGAACCTGTTAGTGGTTAAGCTGTTAATTTTGCTCTTTGTATATAATTCTGTATCTCTGTTACACGAAATTAATCCTAGAAAAAATTTGTGGGTAACATGGGCCAGTGAGAGTGGGGTGTCGGAATTTTGTCTTGCTATGGCATCAGCCACAGATCCATTTCAAACATGTCTAATAGGAATACCTGGGTATAATGAGAACAGCTTTAAGGCATTTTCGACCAACAACTGCAGTAAGTCAAAAAATGTTGCGGACTGCTCAGCAGAATTGATATCTGGATTGAATAGGACACTCCCTTGGGATCCACAAGAATTAAATTTAATGGCATCGCAAGCAATTGGGAATAGCTCACAAAACTGGACACAAACCTGCATAATGTTTGGATGCAAATATGCAGGCTGCCCATATTCAGTCAACTCACCAGATGTTTCGCCCAAAGATAGCACCTATTGGTACGCTAATGAATATTGTGGGATAAATGATACGGCTGGGAAGGCAACAGCCTTTAAGGCATATGGATCTACTCACTGGCCTGGGTCAGTGCCCCTCCTTTGGAATAACAAATCTGCCAAGGCCCTACCACCAGATGTCTTTTTAATCTGTGGGGATAGGGCATGGCAAGGAATACCGAAAGACATTGTTGGAGGGCCATGCTATTTAGGTTCACTGACTATTTTTGCACCAAAGTTTACAGAATTGAGTAATCTTAGTCATATTCTCCACTATAGATCAATAGGACTCACCCCTGATTGTAATGACAATGTTCAATTACTGAGCAGAGCTGCTCTATTAGCTCTGTCACTATTTGTCCCTGGAGCGGCTGCAGGAAATGCCCTAAGAACAGCAGCCCAGCTAGCTTGTTGGGCAGAAAAGCAGGCTAATGTAACTACTGCCGTTCTCGAAGAATTATTAATGGATCAAAATAGCTTAAGACACTCCCTCCTGCAGAACTGCACAGCCATCGACTTTTTGCTGTTGGCACAGGGTCATGGCTGTGAGGACTTTGAAGGTATGTGTTGTGTGAATCTGTCCGATCACAGTAAGAGCGTTCACAAACAATTGACCTATCTAAAAGGACACTCACAAAAAATCCAACAAGATGTGAATCCTTTAGATGACTGGCTCCGCAACATTTTTTCAGGATGCGGAATAGGGACTTGGATTCAAAATTGGATAATTATTGCTTTGAAGGTTTTAGGCATTATATTACTAATTTTGCTTGCATGCACCATTGTATTTACTATACTGAAGAAATTTGTAAACAGAATGCTAAATCAAATCTGGATTGCTCAAAAACAAGAAGAGGGTATTGTGGAAGCATTCCTTTCAGTTAACGGACATGTGAGCAATCCAGCCTTTTGAATGAGAGAACTCCACTGGTAAGAAATTTCTTTGGCTGATCCCTCACTGCCACTAGCATCTTCAACATGCTGCTGCACCCTGTAGTATATATACTGCTAATGTAAATCTGTATGTGCTTTGCCATAGTAGCGACTTGTTACTGAATGAAGCAGGTGAACCTCTGCACTGACAACAAGGTGCCAAGACTGAGGTTGGCCAAATACCTCCTGTCACAGTCAAGGGTAAGACTGGGTTGGCCTCTGTGTTTGCCACCAAGAAGAACCTTTAGCTCCGCTGCTGGCTGCAACCCAGCAGGCGTTGAGTGGTGGGGACACATGCCATGCCAGACCTTGATGTGAGGGATGGCCTCTCCTGTTATCAGAGAGCTATACAGGAGAGAAAGGCAGGCCAAGCAGCCTGTGGTTGGCATATGTTGGAGATATGATCTAGTCCAAATCCTCTGCTCAAATAGGGTCGTCTAAAGCAGGTATTATATATAAAAACACCCAAGGGAAATGTAAGGATTTTCTTCAAACAGTTTGCAAAGCGTAAATTGTACAAAAGCTTTTGAATTTGTCTAGTTTTGATTCTCTTTCTGCAATACAGCATTTGTGACATCTAACAGATGATTCCTTGCCCAAACCACCAGTTCTATATAAAGACCTACATGATAATGAGTGGAAAGGACCAGAACCATATCAAGTTATAGAATGTAATAAAGGATGTAATGTGACTGCAAGACTAAAGCAAAGTGTGCAAAATGATTCCAGTGTAAGTTTGTTATGCTGTTTTTAATGGCAATACGTATGTGACTATGTTAATACAAGTACAAGTAAATTCTTTAAAAAAGATAGTTTTGTAGAATTGTAAGGCTTTAGATATATTAACAGCTCAAGTAGACAGAGTATGTACTTTAATTAATGAATCTTGTTGTAGTTATCTTGATCAGTCTGGAAAGACCTTGAAAGATGTTAAAGAAATTTGGAAGCATGCAAAAGTACTTCATGATGTCAATCAGAACGATAAAATTCCTTGGTTAAATGCCCTTCTTACATCTTGGGACTTTAATGGTTGGCTCACATCTCTGATTAAAGGTATTGGAATGATTTTGGTAGTAATCTTGACCATAGTTATGATTGTACCTTGTATTTTGCAATGTATTCGTGGTATGATTGAAAACCTGGTAAAACAGCTTTGGCTTACTCAAGAAAAGAAAAGGGGGAGATGTGGATGATTTCTTGTTAGAGAATGGACATATGCCTGCTCTGAATGAAAGCCAAGCATGTGCAGCTGGCCATGTAGCAGGGGTAACTCCTGGTTACCTCTGTGCAGCCGACCGTGGAAAAGAAGCAACTCCCGGACAGTTAATGAGACAAGAATGCAGGCCTGGAAGATAAGAAGGAGCTAAGATAAGAGGCTTGCTGAATTGGACTGTAAATTTCGCTTGCTTACAAAAAACACACTTTAGGTTCTCACGAGTGCAAAAGTTACAAGTACTCTCAGAATGGGATTGGTTTCAAAAGTTGTTACAGAGTTGGGGTATTAGTAGTTGGCTAGGAGTAGTAATCAAACAAGGTTTAACAGTTTCAACGGTATTGATTATTATTGTTTTAATCTCCTGCTGTTTGTGGAAGTGTATTGCCAGTATGCTATTTCGTGCTGTGAATCGGGTCCGGATTGCTCAAAAACAAAAAGGGGGATTTGTGGAGAGCTATTTGGCTGTGAACGGGCATGTGAGCAATCCAAACAACTGCTTGACAATTGTAAGGTAGTGACCTGCAGGCATTGAGGCCTCGCCTGAGGATTACTAAAGTTCGTGTACGTGCAGAAGTCTTGGGAAAAGTTAGCACAGAAAACTACTGAGAGAGATACGCAGAGAAGGAATGTTAACTGTAACCTTGAAACATATGCTGTAATAGTTAACAAATCCGTAAACTGTTGCTAGCACTCGGCTAAGTGAAGTTAACCAACCAAGTGTTATCGAATGTTCTACTGTTCTGAAACTTTCCTATAAAAGGCATGATTGCGCACATCAAATTCTTCAGCGTGGATCACAATGATCTGTGTTTCGTTGTTCCTAAACCCCCGCGAAGGGAGACCCTGTTCTGCGACGGGACAAGGGGTTCCCTGCGTGGAGACCCTGTGCTGGGACTGGACAAGGGATTCCCTGCGTGAAGACCCTGTTCTGTGACGGGACAACGGGTTCCCTGCGTGGAGACCCTGTTCTATGGCGGGACAACGGGTTCCCTGCCTGGAGACCCTGTTCTGTGAAGGGATAAGGGGTTCCCTGCTTGGAGACCCTGTTCTGTGACGGGAAAACGGGTTCCCTGCGCGGAGAACCTGTTCTGTGACGGGACAAGGGGTTCCCTGCGCGAAGACCCTGTTCGGTGACGGGACAAGGGGTTCCCTGCCTGGAGACCCTGTTGTGTGATGGGACAACGGGTTCCCTGCCTATAGACCCCGTTCTGTGAAGGGGCAAGGGGTTCCCTGTGTGGAGACACTGTTCTGTGGAGGGACAACGCGTTCCCTGCGTGGAGACCCTGTTCTGTGGCGGGACAAGGGGTTCCCTGCGTGGAGACCCTGTTCTGCGACGGGGCAACGGGTTCCCTGCGGAGACCTTGTACTGTGACGGGACAAGGGGTTCCCTGCGTGGAGACCCTGTTCCGCGGCGGGACAAGGGGTTCCCTTCGTGGAATACCTGTTCTGTGACGGGACAACGGGTGCCCTGCCTGGAGACCCTGTTCTGTGACAGGACAATGGTTCCCTGCGTGGAGACCCTGTTCTGTGACGGACAACGGGTTCCCTACGTGGAGACCCTGTCCAGTGACGGGGGAACGGGTTCCCTGCGTGGAGACCCTGTTCTGTGACGGGACAAGGGGTTCCCTGCCTGGAGACACTGTTCCGTGACGGGAAAGTGGGTTCCCTGCCTGGAGACCAAGTTCAGTGAAGGGACAATGGGTTCCCTGCCTGGAGAACATGTTCCGTGACGGGACAATGGGTTCCCTGACTGGAGACACTGTTCCGTGACGGGACAACAGGTTCCCTGCCTGGAATACCTGTTCTGTGACGGGACAACGGGTTCCCTGCGTGGAGACGCTGTTTTGTGATGGGACAACGGGTTCACTGTGTGGAGAACCTGTTCTGTGACGGGACAAAGGGTTTGCCGCGTGAAGACCCTGCTCCGTGACGGGACAAGGGGTTCCCCGCGTGGAGACCTTGTTCTGTGACGGGAGAACGGTTTCCGTGCGCGGAGACCCTGTTCTGTGACGGGACAAGGGGTTCCCTGCGTGGAGACCCTGTTCGATGATGGACAACGGGTTCCCTGCCTGGACACCCTGTTCTGTGATGGGACAACGGGTTCCCTGCTCGGAGACTCTGTTCTGTGACGAGACAACGGCTTCCCAGCGCGGCGACTCTGTTCTGTGATGGGACAACGGGTTCCATGCGCGGAGACCCTGTTCTGTGACGGGAGAACGGGTTCCCTGCCTGAAGATCCTGTTCCGTGACGGGACCATGGGTTACCTGAGGGGGGACCCTGTTCTGTGACGGGACAACGGGTTCCATGCGCGGAGACCCTGTTCTGTGACGGGTCAAGGGGTTCCCTGCGTGGAGACCCTGTTCCATGACGGGAAAGTGGGTTCCCTGCCTGGAGACACAATTCCGTGAATTGACAATGGGTTCCCTGCCTGGAGAACCTGTTCCGTGACGGGACAAGGGGTTCCCCGACTGGAGACCCTGCTCCGTGACGGGACAAGGGGTTCCATGACGGGAGACCCTGTTCTGTGACGGGAAATGGGGTTCCCTGCCTGGAGACCCTGTTCTGTGACGGGACAACGGGTTCCCTGCGTGGAGACCCTGTTCTGTAACAGGAGAACGGGTTCCCTTCGTGGAGACCCTGTTCTGCGATGGGACAACGGGTTCCCTGCGTGGAGACCCTGTTCCGTGAAGGGACAGTGGGTTCGCACCCTGGAGACCCTGTTCCGTGAAGGGACATGGGGTTCCCTGCCTGGAGAACCTGTTCCGTGACGGGACAATGGGTTCCCTAACTGGAGACCCTGTTCCGTGATGGGACAACGGGTTCCCTGCATGGAGACCCTGTGCTGTGACGGGACAAGGGATTCCCTTTGTGAAAACCCTGTTCTGTGATGGGACAACGGGTTCCCTGCCTGGAGACCCTGTTTTGTGACAGGAAAACGGATTCCGTGGGTGGAGACCTTTTGCAGAGTTTCTTGTTGTGAGCAATCCAGCCTCTGACTTAGCTTCACTCGAGTAGTGAGCTGAGGGTTTCACAGGCTACTGAAAGGGTCAACACAGGATGTCTACGTGCCGACATGATGAGGACGTTGCCTTGGGGAGGCACTGAGCAGGCTTACCACGAAGGCGCTGAGCACCGCAATCAGGCACTGAGCACCTGCATTCAGGTTGCCACAAAGGCACTGAGCAGGATGTCGGCGCCAGATCAGATTAGCACGGAGCAGGCCTTGCTTGCAAGGCAGGAGCCTGTCGCTATGGACGTTTCACAAGTTAACCAATCAGATAAGGACTGTTCCAGTACTTTGTAACCTTTCTATAAAAGCTGATGCTTGCGTTTAATAAATTGTCAACGTTTGATCACATTGGTCCTTGCTGCGTTGTCCATGTTCTCCTGCCGCAGAGACCCTGTTCTGTGACAGCAAAACGGGTTCCCTGAGTGGAGACCCTGTTCTGTGACGGGACAAGGGGTTCCCTGCGTGGAGACCCTGTTCTGTAGCGGGACAACGGGTTCCCTGCGTGGAGACCCTGTTCAGTGAAGGGACAGTGTGTTCCCAGCCTGGAGACCCTGTTCCGTGAAGGGACAAGGGGTTCCCTGTGTGGAGAACCTGTTCCATGACGGGACAGTGGGCTACCTAACTGGAGACCCTGTTCCGCGACGGGACAAGGAGTTACCTGTGTGGAGAACCTGTTCTGTGAACGGACAAGGGGTTCCCTGCGAGCAGACCCTGTTCTGTAATGGGACAACGGGTTCCCCGGGTGGAGACCCTGTTCTGCGACGGAACAAGGGGTCACTTGCGTGGAGACCCTGTTCTGTGACGGGACAAGGGATTCCCTTCGTGAAAACCCTGTTCTGTGACTGGACAACGAGTTCCATGCCTGGAGACCCTGTTTTGTGACGGGACTACAGGTTCCCTGGGTGGAGACCCTGTTCTGTGACGGGACAACGGGTTTTCAGCGCGGAGACTCTGTTCTGTGACGGGACAACGGCTTCCCTATGCGGAGACCCTTTTCTGTGATGGGACAAGAGGTTCCCTGAGTGGAGAACCTGTTCTGTGACGGTACAACGGGTTCCTAGCGGGGAGAACCTGTTCTGTGACGTCACAGCGGTTTCCCTGCCTCGAAACCCTGTGCTGTGACGGGACAAACGGTTCCCTGACTGGAGACCCTGTTCTGTGAAGGGACAAGTGGTTTCCTGCCTGGAGACCCTGTTCTGTGATGGGACAACGGGTTCCCTGCCTGGAGACCCTGTTCCGTGACGGGACAAGGGGTTCCCGGCTTGGAGACCCTGTTCTGTGATGGGACAACTGATTCCCTGCCTGAAGATCCTGTTCCATGACGGAACCACGGGTTCCCTGCGTGGAGACCCTGCTCCGTGAAGGGACAAGGAGGTACCTGTGTAGAGACCCTGTTCGGTGACGGGACAAGGGGTTCCCTGCGTGGAGACCCTGTTCCGTGATGGGACCATGGGTTCCCTGCTTGGAGACCCTGTTCTGCGACTGGACAAGGGGTTCCCTGCGTGGAGACCCTGTGCTGTGACAGGACAAGAGATTCCCTGCCTGAAGACCATGTTCTGAGACGGGACAACGGGTTCCCTGGGTGGAGACCCTGTTCTGTGGCGGGACAACTTGTTCCCTGCGTGGAGACCCTGTTCTGTGAAGGGACAATGGGTTCCCTGCCTGGAGACCCTGTTCTGTGACGGGACAAGGGGTTCCCTGCGTGGAGACCCTGTTCTGTGACGAGACAACGGGTTCCCTGCGTGGAGACCCTGTTCTGTGACGGGAGAAAGGGTTCCCTGCTTGGAGACCCTGCTCTGTGACGGGACAACGGGTTCCATGCATGGAGACCCTGTTGTGTGACCGGACAACGGGTTCCCCGAATGGAGACCCTGTTCTGTGACGGGAAAACGGGTTCCCTGCCTATAGACCCTGTTCTGCGACGGGACAACGGGTTCAATGTGTGGAGACCCTGTCCTGTGACGGGACAAGGGGTTCCCTGCCTGGAGACCCAGTTCTGTGACGGGACAAGGGGTTCAATGCGTGGAGACCCTTTTCTGTGACGGGAGAACGGGTTCCCTGCCTGGAGGCCCTGTTCTGTGATGGGACAAAGGGTTCCCTGCCTGGAGACCCTGTTCTGTGAAGGGACAACGGGTTCCCTGCCTGGAGACCCTGTTCTGTGACGGGACAAGGGGTTCCCTGCCTGGAGACCCTGTTCTGTGACGGGACAACGGGTTCCCTGCGTGGAGACCCTGTTCTGTGAAGGGACAACGGGTTCCCTCCGTGGAGAACCTGTTCTATGACGGGACAATGGGTTCCCTGCCTGGAGACGCTGTTCTGTGATGGGAGAACGGGTTCCCTGCCTGGAGACACTGTTCTGTGATGGGGCAATGGGTTCCCTGCGTGGAGACCCTGTTCTTTGGCGGGACAACGGGTTCCCTGCGTGAAGACCCTGTTCTGTGACGGCACAAGGGGTTCCCTGATGGAGACCCTGTTCTGTGACAGGACAACGGGTTCCCTGCCTGGAGAACCTGTGCTGTGACGGGACAACGGATTCCTTGCCTGGAGACCCTGTTCTGTGACGGCACAAGGGGTTCCCTGCCTGGAGACCCTGTTCTGTGACGGGACAAGGGGTTCCCTGCGTGGAGACCCTGTTCTGTGACGGGACAAGGGGTTCCCTGCCTGGAGACCCTGTTCTGTGACGGGACAACTTGTTCCCTGTGTGGAGACCCTGTTCTGTGACGGGACAAAGTGTTCCTTGCCTGGAGAACCTGTTCTGTGAGGGGACAAATGGTTCCCTGCCTGGAGACCCTGTGCTGTGACGGGACAACTTTTTCCCTGCGTGGAGACCCTGTTCTGTGACGGGACAAAGTGTTCCCTGGCTGGAGACCCTGTTCTGTGACGGGACAAGGAGTTCCCTGCGTGGAGACCCTGTTCTGAGACGGGACAACGAGTTCCATGCGTGGAGACACTGTTCTGTGATGGAAAAGAAGTTCCCTGCGTGGAGACCCTGTTCTGTGACGACACAAGGGGTTCCCTGCCTGGAAACCCTGTTCCGAGACGGGACAAGTGGTTCCCTGCGTGGAGACCCTGTTCTGTGACAGGACACCGGGTTCCCTGCGTGGAGATACTGTTCTGCGACGGGAGAAGGGGTTCCCTGCGTGGAGACCCTGTTCTGTGACGGGACAAAGGCTTCCCCGGCAGGAGACCCTGTTCTGTGACGGCACAAGGGGTTCCCTGCTTGGAGACCCTGTTCTGTGACGGGACAATGGGTTCCCTGCGTGGAGACCCTGTGCTGTGACTGGACAACGGGTTCCCTGCCTGGAGACCCTGTTTTGTGACGGGACAAGGGGTTCCCTGTGTGGAGACCCTGTTCTGTGATAGGACAACGGATTCCCTGCTCGCAGACCCAGTTCTGTGACGGGACAAGGGGTTCCCTGCGTGGAGACCCTGTTCTGTGACGGAACAAGGGGTTCCCTGCGTGGAGACCCTATTCTGTGATGGGATAACGGGTTCCCTCCGTGGAGAATCTGTTCTTTGATGTGACAACGGGTTCCCTGCGTGGAGACCCTGTTCTGTGTCGGGAAAACGGGTTCCCAGCGTGGAGACAGTGTTCTGTGACGGGACAACGGTTTCCCTGCGTGGAGACCCTGTTTTGTGATGGGAGAATGGGTTCCCTGCCTGGAGACCCTGTTCTGTGACGGGACAAGGGCTTCCCTGCGTGGAGAACCTGTTCTGAGAAGGGACAAGGGGTTCCCTGCGTGGATACAATGTTCTGTGACGGGACAACGGGTTCCCTGCGTGGAGACCCTGTTCTGTTATGGCACAACGGATTCCCTGCCTGGAGACCCAGTTCTGTGACGGGACAACGGGTTCCCTGCCTGGAGAACCTGTTCTGTGACGGGACAACGGGTTCCCTTCGTGGAGACCCTGTTCTTTTACGGGACAAGGGGTTCCCTTCGTGGAGACCCTGTTCTGTGACGGGACAAGGCGTTCCCTGTGTGGAGACAATGTTTTGTGACGTGACAAGGGGTTCCCTGCCTGGAGACACAGTTCTGTGACGAGACAACTGGTTCCCTGCGTGGAGACTCTGTTGTGTGACGGGACATCGGGTTCCCTGCGTGGAGACCCTGTTCTGCGACGGGATAATGGGTTCCTTTCTTGTAGACACTGTGTTGTGACGGGACAACGGGTTCCCTGCCTGGAGACACTGTTCTGTGACGGGACAAGGGGTTCCCTGCCTGGTGACTCTGTTCTGTGACGGGACAAGGGGTTCCCTGCGTGGAGACGCTGTTCTGTGACGGTACAACGGTTTCTATGCTGGAGACCCTGTTCTGTGACAGGACAACGGGTTCCCTGCCTGGAGACCCTGTTCTGTGACGGCACAATGGGTTCCCTGCCTGGAGACACAGTTCTGTGACAGGACAAGGGGTTCCCTGCGTGGAGACACTGCTCTGTGACGGGACAAGGTGTTCCCTGCATGGAGAACCTGTGCTGTGACGGGACCACGGGTTCCCTGCGTGGAGACCCTGTTCTGTGACGGGACAATGGGTTCCCTGCCTGGAGACACTCTTCTGTGACGGGACAAGGGGTTCCCTGCCTGGAGACTCTGTTCTGTGAGGGGACAAGGGGTTCCCTGCGTGGAGACACTGGGCTGTGACGGGACAACGGGTTCCTTGCCTGGAGACCATGTTCTGTGACGGGACAACGGGTTCCCTGCGTGGAGACCCTGTTCTGTGACGGGACAAGGGGTTCCCTGTGTGGAGACCCTGTTCTGTGAAGGGACAACGGGTTCCCTGCGTGGAGACCATGTTCTCTGACGGGACAAGGGGTTCCCTGCGTGGAGACCCTGTTCTGTGACGGGACAAGGGGTTCCCTGCGTGGAGACCATGTTCTGAGACGGGACCAGGGGTTCCCCTCGTGGAGACCCTGTTCTGTGACGGGACGACGGGTTCGCTGCGTGGAGACAATGTTTTGTGACGGGACAAGGGGTTCTCTGCCTGGAGACACAGTTCTGTGACGGGACAATGGGTTCCCTGCGCGGAGACCCTGTTCTGTGACGGGACAACGGGTTCCCTGGGTGGAGACCCTGTTCTGCGACGGGACAATGGGTTCTCTTTTTGGAGACACTGCGCTCTGACGGGACAACGGGTTCCCTGCCTGAAGACCCAGTTTTGTGACGGCTCAAGGGGTTCCCTGCGTGGAGAACCTGTTCTGTGGCAGGACAGCGGGTTCCCTGCGAGGAGACCCTGTTCTGTGATGGGACAACGGGTTCCTTGTGTGGAGACCCTGTTCTGTGATGGGACAACGGGTTCCTGGCGTGGAGACCCGGTTCTGTGAAGGGACAACAGGTTCCCTGCATGGAGACCCTGTTCTGTGACGGGACAACGGGTTCCCTGCCTGGAGACCCTGTTCTGTGACGGGACAATGGGTTCCCTGCGTGGAGACACTGTTTTGTGACGGGACAAGGGGTTCCCTGCCTGGAGACCCTGTTCTGTGACGGGACAAGGGGTTACCGGCCTGGAGAACCTGTTCTGTGACGGGACAACGGGTTCCCTGCGTGGAGAATCTGTGCTGTGACGGGACAAGAGGTTCCTTGCCTGGAGACCCTGTTCTGTGACGGGACAAGTGGTTCCCTGTGTGGAGACCCTGTTCTGTGACAGGTCAACGGGTTCCCTGCGTGGAGACACTGTTCTGTGACGGGACAAGGGGTTCCCTGCTTGGAGACCCTGTTCTGTGACGGGGCAACAGGTTCCCTGCGTGGAGACCCTGTGCTGTGACGGGACAACGGGTTTCTTGCCTGGAGACCCTGTTGTCTGACGGGACAAGGGGTTCCCTGTGTGGAGACCCAGTTCTGTGACGGGACAACGGGTTCCCTGCGTGGAGACCCTGTTCTGAGACGGGACCAGGGGTTCCCCTCGTGGAGACCCTGTTCTGTGACGGGGCAACGGGTTCGCTGCGTGGAGACAATGTTTTGTGACGGGACAAGGGGTTCTCTGCCTGGAGACACAGTTCTGTGATGGGACAATGGGTTCCCTGCGCGGAGACCCTGTTCTGTGACGGGTCAACGGGTTCCCTGCGTGGAGACCCTGTTCTGCAACGGGACAATGGGTTCCCTTTTTGGAGACACTGTGCTGTGACATGACAACGGGTTCCCTGCCTGGAGAACCTGTTCTGTGACGGGACAACGGGTTCCCTGCGTGGAGACCCTGTTCTGTGACGGGACAAAGGGTTCCCTGTGTGGAGAACCTGTGCTGTGACGGGACAATGGGTTCCCTGCCTGGAGACACTCTTCTGTGACGGGACAACGGGTTCCCGGACTGGAGACCCTGTTCTGTGGCGGGACACCGGGTTTCCTGCGTGGAGACCCTGTTCTGTACCGGGACAAATTGTTCCCTGCCTGGAGACCCTGTTCTGTGACGGGACAATGGGTTCCCTGCCTGGAGACACAGTTCTGTGACGGGACAAGGGGTTCCCTGCGTGGAGACCCTGTTCTGTGAAGGGACACGGGGTTCCCTGCGTGGAGAACCTGTTCTGTGAAGGGACAATGGGTTTCCTGCCTGGAGACCCTGTTCTGTGACGACACAAGGGGTTCCCCGCGTGGAGACCCTGTTCTGTGACAGGACAAAGGGTTCCCTGCCTGGAGACCCTGTTCTTTGATGAGTCAACGGGTTCCCTGCGTGAAGACCCTGTTCTGAGATGGGACAACGGGTTCCCTGCATGGAGACCCTGTTCTGTGACGGGACTACGGGTTCCCTGCGTGGAGACCCTGTTCTGTGAAGGGACAAGGGGTTCCCTGCTGGCAGACCCTGTTCTGTGACGGGACAATGGGTTCCCTGCTTGGTGACCCTGTGCTGTGACGGGACAAGGGGTTCCTTGCCTGGAGACCTGCGGGGATTTGGGAACAACGAAACACAGATCAATGTGATCCACGCTGAACAATTTAATGTGCGCAATCATGCCTTTTATAGGAAAGTTTCAGAACAGTAGAACATTCGATAACACTTGGTTGGTTAACTTCACTTAGCCGAGTGCTAGCAACAGTTTACTGATTGGTTAACTATTACAGCGTATGTTTCAAGGTTACAGTTAACATTCCTTCTCTGCGTATCTCTCTCAGTAGTTTTCCGTGCTAACTTTTCCCAAGGCTTCTGCACATACACGAACTTTAGTAATCCTCAGGCGAGGCCTCAGTGCCTGTGGGTCACCACCTTACAATTGTCAAGCAATTGTCTGGATTGCTCACATGCCCGTTCACAGCCAAATAGCTCTCCACAGAGACCCTGTTCTGTCACGGCACAAGGGGTTCCATGCTTGGAGACCCTGTTCTTTGACGGGACAAGGGGTTCCCCTCGTGGAGACCCTGTTCTGTGACGGGACAACGGGTTCCCTGCCTAGAGACCCTATTGTGTGATGGGACAAGGGGTTCCCTGCCCGGAGACCCTGTTCTGTGACAGGACAACGGGTTCCCTGCCTGGAGACCCTCTTCCGTGACGGAACAAGGGGTTCCCTGCGTGGAGACCCTGTTCTGTGACAGGATAATGGGTCCCCTGCGTGGAGACCCTGTTCTTTGATGTGACAACGGGTTCCATGCGTGGAGACCCTGTGCTGTGTCGGGACAAATGGGTTCCCTGCCTGGAGACCCTGTTCTGTGACGAGACTACGGGTTCCCTGCGTGGAGACCCTGTTCTGTGACGGGACAACGGGTTCCCTGCCTGGAGACACAGTTCTATGACGGCACAAGGGGGTCCCTGCGTGGAGACCCTGTTCCGTGACGGGACAAGGGGTTCCCTGCTTGGAGAACCTGTTCTGTGACGGGACAAGGGGTTCCCTGGGTGGAGACCCTGTTCTGTTATATGACAACGGATTCCATGCCTGGAGACCCTGTTCTGTGATGGGACAACGGGTTCCCTGCGTGGAGACCCTGTTCTGTGACGGGAAAACGGGTTCCGTGCCTGGAGACAGTCTTCTGTGACGGGACAACGGGTTCCCTGCGTGGAGACAATGTTTTGGGACGGGACAAGGGTTTCCCTGCCTGGCGACACAGTTCTGTGACGGGACAATGGGTTCCCTACGTGGAGACCCTGTTCTGTGACGGGACAAGGGGTTCCCTGCGTGGAGACCCTGTTCTGTGACGGGACAACGGGTTCCCTGGCTGGAGACCCTGTTCTGTGATGGTACAACTTGCTCCCTGCCTGGAGACCCTGTTCCGTGACGGGACAATGGGTTCCCTGCCTGGAGACACTGTTCTGTGATGGGACAACGGGTTCCCCTACTGGAGACACAGTTCTGTGACAGGACAACGGGTTCCCTGCGTGGAGACCCTGTTCTGTGACGGGACAAGAGGTTCCCTGCGTGGAGACCCTCTTCTGTGACAGGACAACGGGTTCCCTGCGTGGTGACACTGTTCTGTGATGGGACAACGGGTTCCCTGCGTGGAGACCCTGTGCTGTGACGGGACAACGGGATCCTGGCCTGGAGACCCTGTTCTGTGACGGGACAACGTGTTCCCTGCCTGGAGAACCTGTTCTGTAACGGCACAAGGGGTTCCCTGCTTGGAGACCCTGTTCTGTGACGGGACAACGGGTTCCCTGCGTGGAGACCCTGTGCTGTGACGGGACAACGGGATCCTTGCCTGGAGACCCTGTTCTGTGGCGGGACAAGGGTTTCCCTGCGTGGAGACCCTGTTCTGTGATGGGACAACGGATTCCCTGCTGGCAGACCCTGTTCTGTGGCGGGACAAGGGGTTCCCTGCCTGGAGACCCTGTTCTGTGAGGGGACAACGGGTTCCCTGCGTTGAGACCCTGTTCTGTGACGGGACAACTTGTTCCCTGCATGGAGAACCTGTTCTTTGAAGGGACAACGGGTTCCCTGCGTGGAGACCCTCTTCTGTGACGGGACAACGGGTTCCCTGCGTGGAGACCCTGTTCTTTGATGTGACAACGGGTTCCCTGACTGGAGACCCTGTTCTCAGACGGGACAACGGGTTCCCTGCCTGGAGACATTGTTCTGTGACGGGACAACGGGTTCCCCGGGTGGAGACCCTGTTCTGTGACGTGACAAGGGGTTCCCTTCGTGGAGACCCTGTTCTGTGAAGGGACAATGGGTTCCCTGCCTGGAGACCCTGTTCTGTGACGGGACAACGGGTTCCCAGCCTGGAGACACTGTTCTGTAACGGGACAACGGATACCCTGGGTGGAGACCCTGTTCTGTGATGGGACAAGGGGTTCCCTGCCTGGAGACCCTGTTCTGTGACGGGACAACGGGCTCCCGGAGTGGAGACCATGTTCTGTGACGAGACAATGGGTTCCCTACCTGGAGACGCTGTTCTGTGACGGGACAACGGGTTCCCTGCATGGAGACCCTGTTCTGTGACGGGACAACGCGTTCCCTGCGTGGAGACCCTGTTCTGTGACGGGACAATGGGTTCCCTGCGTGGAGACCCTGTTCTGTGACGGGACTATAGGTTCCCTGCCTTGAG
This sequence comes from Amazona ochrocephala, assembly GCA_039720435.1. Taxonomy (NCBI): domain Eukaryota; kingdom Metazoa; phylum Chordata; class Aves; order Psittaciformes; family Psittacidae; genus Amazona; species Amazona ochrocephala. The sequence continues at coordinate 959,566 of JBCFXG010000038.1, read as the reverse complement.
ACACTGATCTGTGATAGGATAGTGGGTTCCCTGCGCGGAGACCCTGTTCTGTGACGGGACTATAGGTTCCCTGCCTTGAGACACTGATCTGTGATAGGATAGTGGGTTCCCTGCGTGGAGACCCTGTTCTGTGACCGGACAAAGGGTTCCCTGTGTGGAGACCCTGTTCTGTGACGGGACAACGGGTTCCCTGCCTGGAGACAATGTTCTGTGCCGGGACAACGGGATCCCGGCCTGGAGTCCCTGTTCTGTGGCGGGACACCGGGTTCCCTTCTTGGAGACCCTGTTCTGTGACGGGACAACGGGTTCCCTGCCTGAAGACCCTGTTCTGTGACGGCACAAGGGGTTCCCTGCGTGGAGAACCTGTTCTGTGGCGGGGCAGCGGGTTCCCTGCGAGGAGACCCTGTTCTGCGACGGGACAATGGGTTCCCTGCTTGGAGACCCTGTTCTGTGACGGGACACCGGGTTCCCTGCGTGGAGACCCTGTTCTGTGACGGGACAACGGGTTCCATGCGTGCAGACTCTGTTCTGTGACGGAACAACGGGTTCCCTGCGTAAAGACCCTGTTCTGTGACTGGACAACGGGTTCCCTGGGTGGAGACCCTGCACTGTGGCGGGACAATGGGTTCCATTTTTGGAAACACTGCGCTGTTACGGGACAACAGGTTTCCTGCGTGCAGACATTGTTCCGTGACGGGACAAAGGGTTCCCTGCCTGGATACCCTGTTCTGTGACGGGACAAGGGGTTCCCTGCCTGGAGACCCAGTTCTGTGACGGGACAAGGGGTTCCCTGCGTGGAGACTCTGTTCCGTGACGGAACAAGGGGTTCCCTGTCTGGAGAACCTGTTCTGTGACAGGACAACGGGTTCCCTGCGTGGAGACACTGTTCTGTGACGGGACAAGGGTTTTCCTGCCTAGAGACCCTGTTCTGTGATGGGACAACGGATTCCCTGCTGGCAGACCCTGTTCTGTGACGGGACAAGGGGTTCCCTGCATGGAGACCCTGTTCTGTGACGGGACAACGCGTTCCCTGCCTTTAGACACTCTTCTGTGACGGGTCAAGGGGTTCCCTGCCTGGAGACTCTGTTCTGTGAGGGGAAAAGGGGTTCCCTGCGTGGAGACCATGTTCTGAGACGGGACCAGGGTTTCCCCTCGTGGAGACCCTGTTCTGTGACGGGACGGCGGGTTCGCTGCGTGGAGACAATGTTTTGTGACGGGACAACGGGTTCCCTGCCTGGAGACACAGTTCTGTGACGGGACAAGGGGTTCCCTGCGTGGAGACCCTGTTCTGTGAAGGGACACGGGGTTCCCTGCGCGGAGAACCTGTTCTGTGAAGGGACAATGGGTTTCCTGCCTGGAGACACTCTTCTGTGACGGGACAAGGGGTTCCCTGAAGTGGAGACACTGTTCTGTGACAGGACAACGGGTTCCCTGCATGGAGACCCTGTTCTGTGACGGGACAAAGGGTTCCCTGAGTGGAGACCCTGTTCTGTGATGGGACTACTGGCTCCCTGCCTGGAGACCCTGGTCTGTGACGGGACAAGGGGTTCCCTGCGTGGAGACACTCTTCTGTGATGGGACAACCGGTTCCCTGCGTGGAGACCCTGTTCTGTGATGGGACAACGGGTTCCCTGCGTGGAGACCCTGTTCTGTGACGGGACAAACGGTTCCCTGCGTGGAGACACTGTTCTGAGACGGAACAACGGGTTCCCTGCGTGGAGACCCTGTTCTGTGACGGGACAACGGGTTCCCTGCCTGGAAACCATGTTCCGTGACGGGACAAGTGGTTCCCTGCGTGGAGACCCTGTTCTGTGACAGGACAACGGGTTCCCTGCGTGGAGACCCTGTTCTGTGACGGGACAAGGGGTTCCCTGAGTGGAGACCCTGTTCTTTGATGTGAAAACGGGTTCCCTGCCTGGAGACCCTGTTCTGTTATGGGACAACGGATTCCCTGCCTGGAGACCCTTTTCTGTGACGGGACAACGGGTTCCCTGCGTGGAGACCCTGTTCCGTGACGGGACAAGGGGTTCCCTGCCTGGAGACAATGTTCTCTGACGGGACAACGGGTTCCCTGTTTGGAGACCCTGTTCTTTTACGGTACATGGGGTTCCCTGTGTGGAGACCCTGTTCTGTGACGGGACAAGGGGTTCCCTGTGTGGAGACAATGTTTTGTGACGGGACAAGGGATTCCCTGCCTGGAGACACAGTTCTGTGACGAGACAACGGGTTCCCTGCGTGGAGACCCTGTTCTGTGACGGGACAATGGGTTCCCTGCGTGGAGACCCTGTTCTGTGACGGGACAACGGGTTCCCGGCCTGGAGACACTGTTCTGTGGTGGGACACCGGTTTTCCTGCGTGGAGACCGTGTTCTGTAACGGGACAAATTGTTCCCCGCCTGGAGACCCTGTTCTGTGACGGGACAATGGGTTCCCTGTGTGGAGACCCCGTTCTGTGATGGGACAACGGATTCCCTGCCGGGAGACCCTGTTCCGTGACTGGACAAGGGGTTCCCAGCGTGGAGACCCTGTTGTGTGACAGGACAACGGGTTCCCTGGGTGGAGACCCTGTTCTGTGACGGAACAAGGGGTTCACCTGCGTGGAGACCCTGTTCTGTGACGAGACAACGGGTTCCCTGCGTGGAGACACTGTTCTGTGACGGGTCAATGGGTTCCCTGCATGGAGACCCTGTTCTGTGACGGGACAACTGGTTCCCTGCGTGGAGACCCTGTTCTGTGACGGGACAAGGGGTTCCCTGTGTGGAGACCCTGTTCTGTAGCGGGACAAGGGGTTCCCTTCGGGGAGACACAGTTCTGTGATGGGACAACGGATTCCCTGCCTGGAGACACAGTTCTGTGACTGGACAAGGGGTTCCCAGCGTGGAGACCCTGTTGTGTGACAGGACAACGGGTTCCCTGGGTGGAGACCCTATTCTGTGACGGAACAAGGGGTTCCCTGCGTGGAGACACTGTTCTGTGACGGGTCAATGGGTTCCCTGCATGGAGACCCTGTTCTGTGACGGGACAACTGGTTCCCTGCCTGGAGACCCTGTTCTGTGACGGGACAACGGGTTCCCTGTGTGGAGACCCTGTTCTGTAGCGGGACAAGGGGTTCCCTTCGTGGAGACACAGTTCTGTGACGGCACAAGGGGTTCCCTGCGTGGAGACCCTGTTCTGTGACGGGACAACGGGTTCCCTGCGTGGAGAATCTGTGCTGTGACGGGACAACGGGTTCCTGGCCTGGAGACCCTGTTCTGCGATGGGACAACGGATTCCCTGCATGGAGACCCTGTTCTGTGACAGGACAACGGGTTCCCTGCGTGGTGACACTGTTCTGTGATGGGACAACGGGTTCCCTGCGTGGAGACCCTGTTCTGTGAAGGGACAACGTGTTCCCCGGCTGGAGACCCTGTTCTGTGACGGCGCAAGGGGTTCCCTGCCTGGAGATCCTGTTCTGTGACGGGACAACGGGTTCCCTGCCTGGAGACCCTGTGCTGTGACGGGACAACGGGTTCCTTGCCTGGAGACCCTGTTCTGTGACGGGACAAGGGGTTCCCTGTGTGGAGACCCTGTTCTGTGATGGGACAACGGATTCCCTGCTGGCAGACCCTGTTCTGTGACGGGACAAGGGGTTCCCTGAGTGGAGACCCTGTTCTGTGACGGGACAAGGGGTTCCCTGCGTGGAGACCCTGTTCCGTGACGGACAACAGGTTCCCTGCCTGGAGACCCTGTTCTGTGACTGGACAATGGGTTCCCTGCGTGGAGACAATGTTCTGTGAAGGGACAACGGTTTCCCTGCCTGGACACCCTGTTCTGTGACGGGACAACGGGTTCCCTGCCTGGAGACACTGTTCCGTGACGGGACAAGGGGTTCCCTGCGTGGAGACCCTGTTCTGTGACGGGACAAGGGTTTCCCTGCTTGGAGACCCTGTTCTGTGACGGGACAACGGGTTCCTTGCGTGGAGACCCTTTTCTGTGACGGGACAACGGGTTCCTTGCCAGGAGAACCTGTTCTGTGACGGCACAAGTGGCACACTGGATGGGGACCCCGTTCTGTGACGGGACAACGGGTTCCCTGCCTGGAGACCCTGTTCTGTGATGGGACAAGGGTTTCCGTGCGTGGAGACCCTGTTCAGTGACGGGACAACGGGTTCCCTGTGTGGAGACCCTGTTCTGTGACGGGCCAAGGGGTTCCCTGTGTGGAGACACTGTTCTGTGACGGGACAAGGTGTTCCCTGCCTGGAGACCCTGTTCTGTGACGGGACAACGGGTTCCCTGCTTGGAGAACCTGTTCCGTGACGGGACAAGGGGTTCCCTACCTCGAGACCCTGTTCTGTGATAGGACAAAGGTTACCATGCCTGGAGACCCTGTTCTGTGATGCGACAAGGGGCTCCCTGTGTGGAGACCCTGTTCTGTGACGGGACAAAGGGTTCCCGATGCGCAGACCCTGTTCTGTGACGGGACAACGGGTTCCCTGCTTGGAGACCATGTTCTGTGATGGGACAAGGGGTTCCCGGGTTGGAAGCCCTGTTCTGTGACTGGACAACGGGTTCCCTGCTCGGAGATCCTCTTCTGTGACGGGACAATGGGTTCCCCGCGTGGAGATCCTGTTCTGCGATGGGACAAGGGGTTCCCTGCCTGGAGACCCTGTTCTGTGAGGGAACAACGGGTTCCCTCCTCGGAGACAGAGTTCTGTGACGGGACAACGGATTCCCTGCTGGCAGACCCTGTTCCGTGACGGGAAAACGGGCTCCCAGCGTGGAGACCCTGTTCTGTGACGGGACAATGGGTTCCCTGCCTGGACACCCTGTTCAGTGACGGGACAAGGGGTTTCCTGTGTGGAGACCCTGTTCTGTGATGGGACAACGCGTTCCCTGCGTGGAGACCCAGTTCCGTGTCGGTAAAATAGGTTCCCTGCCGGGAGACCCTGTTCTGTGACGGGACAACGGGTTCCCAGGGTGGAGACCCTGTTCCGTGACGAGACAACAGGTTCCCAGCATGGAGGCCCTGATCTATGACGGGAAAACGGGTTCCCTGCGCGGAAACCCTGTTCTGTGACCGGACAATGGATTCACTGCGTGGAGACCCTGTTCTGTGACGGGAGAACGGGTTCCGTGCGCGGAAAGCCTGTTCTGTGATGGGACAAAGGTTTCCATGCCTGTAGACCCAGTTCTGTGACGGGACGAGGGGTTCCCTGCCTCGAGGCCCTGTTCTGTGATGGGACAAGGGGTTCCCTGACTCGAGATCCTGTTCTGTGACGGGACAACGGGTTTCCTGCGTGGAGACCCGGTTCTGTGACGGGACAACGGGTTCCCTGCTTGGAGACTCTGTTCTGTGAAGGGACAACGGGTTCCCTGCGTGGTGACCCTGTTCTGTAACGGAACAAGTGGTTCCCTTCTTGGAGACCCTGTTCTGTGACGGGACAACGGATTCCCTGCGTGAAGACCCTGTTCTGTGACGGGACAATGGGTTCCCAGCGTGGAGACCCTGTTCCGTATCGGGACAACGGGTTCCCCGCCTGGAGACCCTATTCTGTGACGGGACATCGGATTCCCTGAGTGGAGACCCTGTTTTGTGACGGGACAGGGGTATCCCTCCCTGGAGACCCTGTTCTGTGACGGGAAAAAGGGTTCCCTGCCTGGAGACCCTGTTCTGTGACGGGACAACGGGTTCCCTGCTCGAAGACTCTGTTCTGTGAAGGGACAACGGGTTCCCTACGTGGAGACCATGTTCTGTGACGGGACAAGGGGTTCCCAGCGTGGAGGCCTTGATCTATGACGGGACAACGGGTTCCCTGCTTGGAGACCGTGTTCTGTGACGGGACAACGGATTCACTGCGTGGAGACCATGTTCTGTGACGGGAGAACGGGTTCCCTGCGTGCAGACTCTGTTCTGTTACGGGACAAAGTTTTCCATGCCTGGAGACCCTGTTCTGTGACGGGACAAGGGGGTCAATGCGTGGAGACCCTGTTCTGCGACGGGGCAGCAGGTTCTCTGCCTCGACACTCTGTTCTGTGACGGGAGAACGGGTTCCCAGCGCGGAAACATTGTTCTGTGACGGGACAACGAGTTCCCAGCCTGGATGCACTGTTCTGTGAAGGGACAACGAATTCCCTGCCTGGAGACCCTGTTCTGTGACGGGGCAACGGGTTCCCTGCCTGGAGACCCTGTTCTGTGAAGGGACAACGGGTTCCCTGCCTGGAGACCCTGTTCTGTGAAGGGACAACGGGTTCCCTGCATGGAGAACCTGTTCTGTGACGGGACAACGGGTTCCCTACCTGGAAATCCTGTAATGTGATGGGGCAACGGGTTCCCTGCGGGGAGACCCTGTTCTGTGACAGGACAAGGGGTTCCCTGCGTGGAGACCCTGTTCTGTGACGGGACAACGTGTTCCCTGCCGGGAGACCCTATTCTCTGATGGGACAACGGATTCCCTGCCGGGAGACCCTGTTCTGTGACGGGACAACGGGTTCCCTGCGTGGAGACCCTGTTTCGTGACGGGACAGTGGTTTCCCTGCCGGGAGACCCTGTTCTGCGACGGGGCAATGTTTTCCCTTCCTGGAGACACTGTTCTGTGCCGGGAGAAGGGGTTCCCTGCCTGGAGACCCTGTTCTGTGATGGGACAATGGGTTCCCTGCGTGGAGACCCTGTTCTGTGACGGGACAAGGGGTTCCCTGCGCGCAGACCCTGCTCTGTGACAGGACAACGGGTTCCCTGCCTGGAGACCATGTTCTGTGACGGGACAAGGGGTTCCCGGGGTGGAAGCCCTGTTCTGTGACTGGACAACGGGTTCCCTGCTCGGAGACCCTATTCTGTGACGGGACATCGGATTCCCTGAGTGGAGACCCTGTTTTGTGACGGGACAGGGGTATCCCTCCCTGGAGACCCTGTTCTGTGACGGGAAAAAGGGTTCCCTGCCTGGAGACCCTGTTCTGTGACGGGACAACGGGTTCCCTGCTCGAAGACTCTGTTCTGTGAAGGGACAAGGGGTTCCCTACGTGGAGACCATGTTCTGTGACGGGACAAGGGGTTCCCAGCGTGGAGGCCTTGATCTATGACGGGACAACGGGTTCCCTGCTTGGAGACCGTGTTCTGTGACGGGACAACGGATTCACTGCGTGGAGACCATGTTCTGTGACGGGAGAACGGGTTCCCTGCGTGCAGACTCTGTTCTGTTACGGGACAAAGTTTTCCATGCCTGGAGACCCTGTTCTGTGACGGGACAAGGGGGTCAATGCGTGGAGACCCTGTTCTGCGACGGGACAGCAGGTTCTCAGCCTCGACACTCTGTTCTGTGACGGGAGAACGGGTTCCCAGCGCGGAAACATTGTTCTGTGACGGGACAACGAGTTCCCAGCCTGGATGCACTGTTCTGTGAAGGGACAACGAATTCCCTGCCTGGAGACCCTGTTCTGTGACGGGGCAACGGGTTCCCTGCCTGGAGACCCTGTTCTGTGAAGGGACAACGGGTTCCCTGCCTGGAGACACTGTTCTGTGAAGGGACAACGGGTTCCCTGCCTGGAGACCCTGTTCTGTGAAGGGACAACGGGTTACCTGCATGGAGAACCTGTTCTGTGACGGGACAACGGGTTCCCTACCTGGAAATCCTGTAATGTGATGGGGCAACGGGTTCCCTGCGGGGAGACCCTGTTCTGTGACAGGACAAGGGGTTCCCTGCCTGGAGACCCTATTCTCTGATGGGACAACGGATTCCCTGCCGGGAGACCCTGTTCTGTGACGGGACAACGGGTTCCCTGCGTGGAGACCCTGTTTCGTGACGGGACAGTGGTTTCCCTGCCGGGAGACCCTGTTCTGCGACGGGGCAATGTTTTCCCTTCCTGGAGACACTGTTCTGTGCCGGGAGAAGGGGTTCCCTGCCTGGAGACCCTGTTCTGTGATGGGACAATGGGTTCCCTGCGTGGAGACCCTGTTCTGTGACGGGACAAGGGGTTCCCTGCGCGCAGACCCTGCTCTGTGACAGGACAACGGGTTCCCTGCCTGGAGACCATGTTCTGAGACGGGACAAGGGGTTCCCGGGGTGGAAGCCCTGTTCTGTGACTGGACAACGGGTTCCCTGCTCGGAGACCCTATTCTGTGACGGGACATCGGATTCCCTGAGTGGAGACCCTGTTTTGTGACGGGACAGGGGTATCCCTCCCTGGAGACCCTGTTCTGTGACGGGAAAAAGGGTTCCCTGCCTGGAGACCCTGTTCTGTGACGGGACAACGGGTTCCCTGCTCGAAGACTCTGTTCTGTGAAGGGACAACGGGTTCCCTACGTGGAGACCATGTTCTGTGACGGGACAAGGGGTTCCCAGCGTGGAGGCCTTGATCTATGACGGGACAACGGGTTCCCTGCTTGGAGACCGTGTTCTGTGACGGGACAACGGATTCACTGCGTGGAGACCATGTTCTGTGACGGGAAAAAGGGTTCCCTGCGTGCAGACTCTGTTCTGTTACGGGACAAAGTTTTCCATGCCTGGAGACCCTGTTCTGTGACGGGACAAGGGGGTCAATGCGTGGAGACCCTGTTCTGCGACGGGACAGCAGGTTCTCTGCCTCGACACTCTGTTCTGTGACGGGAGAACGGGTTCCCAGCGCGGAAACAATGTTCTGTGACGGGACAACGAGTTCCCAGCCTGGATGCACTGTTCTGTGAAGGGACAACGAATTCCCTGCCTGGAGACCCTGTTCTGTGACGGGGCAACGGGTTCCCTGCCTGGAGACCCTGTTCTGTGAAGGGACAACGGGTTCCCTGCCTGGAGACACTGTTCTGTGAAGGGACAACGGGTTCCCTGCCTGGAGACCCTGTTCTGTGAAGGGACAACGGGTTACCTGCATGGAGAACCTGTTCTGTGACGGGACAACGGGTTCCCTACCTGGAAATCCTGTAATGTGATGGGGCAACGGGTTCCCTGCGGGGAGACCCTGTTCTGTGACAGGACAAGGGGTTCCCTGCGTGGAGACCCTGTTCTGTGACGGGACAACGTGTTCCCTGCCTGGAGACCCTATTCTCTGATGGGACAACGGATTCCCTGCCGGGAGACCCTGTTCTGTGACGGGACAACGGGTTCCCTGCGTGGAGACCCTGTTTCGTGACGGGACAGTGGTTTCCCTGCCGGGAGACCCTGTTCTGCGACGGGGCAATGTTTTCCCTTCCTGGAGACACTGTTCTGTGCCGGGAGAAGGGGTTCCCTGCCTGGAGACCCTGTTCTGTGATGGGACAATGGGTTCCCTGCGTGGAGACCCTGTTCTGTGACGGGACAAGGGGTTCCCTGCGCGCAGACCCTGCTCTGTGACAGGACAACGGGTTCCCTGCCTGGAGACCATGTTCTGTGACGGGACAAGGGGTTCCCGGGGTGGAAGCCCTGTTCTGTGACTGGACAACGGGTTCCCTGCTCGGAGACCCTATTCTGTGACGGGACATCGGATTCCCTGAGTGGCGACCCTGTTTTGTGACGGGACAGGGGTATCCCTCCCTGGAGACCCTGTTCTGTGACGGGAAAAAGGGTTCCCTGCCTGGAGACCCTGTTCTGTGACGGGACAACGGGTTCCCTGCTCGAAGACTCTGTTCTGTGAAGGGACAAGGGGTTCCCTACGTGGAGACCATGTTCTGTGACGGGACAAGGGGTTCCCAGCGTGGAGGCCTTGATCTATGACGGGACAACGGGTTCCCTGCTTGGAGACCGTGTTCTGTGACGGGACAACGGATTCACTGCGTGGAGACCATGTTCTGTGACGGGAGAACGGGTTCCCTGCGTGCAGACTCTGTTCTGTTACGGGACAAAGTTTTCCATGCCTGGAGACCCTGTTCTGTGACGGGACAAGGGGGTCAATGCGTGGAGACCCTGTTCTGCGACGGGACAGCAGGTTCTCTGCCTCGACACTCTGTTCTGTGACGGGAGAACGGGTTCCCAGCGCGGAAACATTGTTCTGTGACGGGACAACGAGTTCCCAGCCTGGATGCACTGTTCTGTGAAGGGACAACGAATTCCCTGCCTGGAGACCCTGTTCTGTGACGGGGCAACGGGTTCCCTGCCTGGAGACCCTGTTCTGTGAAGGGACAACGGGTTCCCTGCCTGGAGACACTGTTCTGTGAAGGGACAACGGGTTCCCTGCCTGGAGACCCTGTTCTGTGAAGGGACAACGGGTTACCTGCATGGAGAACCTGTTCTGTGACGGGACAACGGGTTCCCTACCTGGAAATCCTGTAATGTGATGGGGCAACGGGTTCCCTGCGGGGAGACCCTGTTCTGTGACAGGACAAGGGGTTCCCTGCGTGGAGACCCTGTTCTGTGACGGGACAACGTGTTCCCTGCCTGGAGACCCTATTCTCTGATGGGACAACGGATTCCCTGCCGGGAGACCCTGTTCTGTGACGGGACAACGGGTTCCCTGCGTGGAGACCCTGTTTCGTGACGGGACAGTGGTTTCCCTGCCGGGAGACCCTGTTCTGCGACGGGGCAATGTTTTCCCTTCCTGGAGACACTGTTCTGTGCCGGGAGAAGGGGTTCCCTGCCTGGAGACCCTGTTCTGTGATGGGACAATGGGTTCCCTGCGTGGAGACCCTGTTCTGTGACGGGACAAGGGGTTCCCTGCGCGCAGACCCTGCTCTGTGACAGGACAACGGGTTCCCTGCCTGGAGACCATGTTCTGTGACGGGACAAGGGGTTCCCGGGGTGGAAGCCCTGTTCTGTGACTGGACAACGGGTTCCCTGCTCGGAGATCCTCTTCTGTGACGGGACAACATTTTCCCTGCGTGGAGACCCTGTTCTGTGATGGGAACAACGGGTTCCCTGCTCGGAGACACAGTTCTGTGACGGGACAACGGGTTCCCCACCTGGAGACCCTCTTCCGAGACGGGACAATGGGTTCCCTGTGCAGAGACGCTGTTCTTTGATGGGACAACGGGTTCCCAGCGCGGAGACCCTGTTCTGTGACGGGACAAGGTTTTCCCTGCGTGGAGACACTGTTCTGTGACGGGACAAAGGTTTCCCTGACTGGAGACCATGTTCCATGACGGGACAACGGGTTCCCAGTGAGGAAACACTGTTCTGTGACGGGAAAACGGGCTCCCTGCGTGGAAGCCCTGATCTATGACGGGACAACGGGTTCCCTGCGCGGAAACCCTGTTCTGTGACCGGACAATGGATTCACTGCGTGGAGACCCTGTTCTGTGACGGGAAAAAGGGTTCCCTGCCTGGAGACCCTGTTCTGTGACGGGACAACGGGTTCCCTGCTCGAAGACTCTGTTCTGTGAAGGGACAGGGGGTTCCCTGCCTGGTGACCATGTTCTGTGACGGGACAACGGGTTCCCTATGCGGAGACATTGTTCCGTGATGGGACAAGAGGTTCCCTGAGTGGAGAACCTGTTCTGTGACGGTACAACGGGTTCCTAGCGGGGAGAACTTCTTCTGTGACGTCACAGCGGTTTCCCTGCCTCGAAATACTGTGCTTTGACGGGACAACCGGTTCCCTGCGTGGAGACCCTGTTCTGTGACGGGACAAGTGGTTTCCTGCCTGGAGACCCTGTTCTGTGACGGGACAACGGGTTCCCTGCCTGGAGACCCTGTTTTGTGACGGGACAACGGGTTCCCTGCTTGGAGACCCTGTTCTGTGATGGGACAACGGTTTTCCCTGCGTGGAGACCCTGTTCTGTGACGGGACAATGGGCTCCCTGCGTGGAGAACCGGTTCCGTGACGGGACAATGGGCTCCCTGTGTGGATAACAGGTTCCTTGACGTGGCAATGGGCTCCCTGCGTGTAGAACCTCCTCCGTGACGGGGCAATGGGCTCCCTGCCTGGAGAACCTGTTCCGTTAAGGGGCAATGGGCTCCCTGCATGGAGAACCTGTTCCATGAAAGGGCAATGGGCTCCCTGCATGGAGAACCTGTTCCATGAAAGGGCAATGGGCTCCCTGCGTGGAGAACCTGTTCCATGAAAGGGCAATGATCTCCCTGCGTGGAGAACATGTTCCGTGACGGGGCAATGAGGTCCCTGAGTGGAGAACGCGTTCTGTGACGGGACAATGGGCTCCCTACATGGAGAACGTGTTCTGTGACAGGACTACGGGTTCCCAGCGTAGAGACCCTGTTCTGTGACGGGACAATGGGTTCCATGCCTGGAGACCCTGTTCTATGACGGGACAAGGGGTTACCAGCGTGGAGACCCTGTTCCGTGACGGGACAACGGGATCCCTCCTTGGAGAACCTATTCTGTGATGGGACAAGGGGTTCCCTGCCTGGAGACCCTGTTCTGTGACGGGACAAGGGGTTCCCTGCGCAGAGACCCTGTTCTGTGATGGGACAACGATTACCCTTCCTGGAGGCCCTGTTCTGTAACGGGACAACGCGCTCCCTGCCTGGAGAACCTGTTCCGTGACGGGACAACGTGTTCCCAGCGCGGAGACCCTATTCTGTGACGGGACAACGGGTTCCCTGTGCGGAGACCCTGTTCTTTGACGGGACAGCGGGTTCCCTGCATGAAGACCCTGTTCTGTGACGGGACAAGGGGTTTCCTGCCTGGAGACCCTCTTCTGTGACGGGGGAACGGGTTCCCTGCCTGGAGACCCTCTTCTGTGACGGGGGAACGGGTTCCCTGCGTGGAGAGCCTGTTCTGTGACGGGACAATGGGTTCCCAGCGTGGAGAACCTGTTCCGTGATGGGACAAGTGGTTCCCTGCGTGGAGGACATTTTCCCTGTCGAGAAAACTGGTTCCCTGCGTGGAGACCCTGTTCCATGACAGGACAATGGGTTCCCTTCCTGGAGAACTTGTTCCGTGACGGGACAATTGCTTCCCTGCCTGGGGACCCTGTTCCGTGACGGGACAAATGCTCCCTGCATGGAGAACCTGTTCCGTGACGGGGCAATGGGCTCCCTGCGTGGAAAACCTGTTCTGTGATTGGTCAACGGCCTCCCTGCGCCGAGAACCTGTTCCGTGAGGGGGCAAAGGGTTCCCTAATGGGAGAACATGTTCCGTGACGGGACAATGGGTTCCCTTCGCGGAGAACGTGTTCCGTGACATTACAATGGGCTCCCTGCATGGAGAACGTGGTCTGTGACAGGACAATGGCCTCCCTGCACGGAGAACCTTTTCCTTGATGGGGCAATGAGGTCCCAGAGTGGAGAACGCTGTCTGTGACGGAACAAGGGGCTCCCTACATGGAGAACGTGTTCTGTGACGGGACAATTGGCTCCCTGCGTAGAGACTCTGTTCTGTGACGTGAACAAGTGTTCCCTGCCTGGAGACCCTGTTCTGGGACGGAACAAGGGGTTTCCTGCCTGGAGACCCTGTTCCGTGACGGGACAACGGGTTCCCAGCGTGGAGAACATATTCCGTGATGAGACAATGGGTTCCCTGCGTGGAGAACTTTTCCCTGTGGGGACAACGGGTTCCCTGCCTGGAGACCCTGTTCTGTGATGGGACAACGGGTTCCCTGCGTGGAGACCCTGTTCTGTGACGGGACAACGGGTTCCCTGCGTGGAGACCCTGTTCTGAGACGGGATAAGGGGTTCACTTCGTGGAGACCCTGTTCTGTGACGGGACTACGGGTTCACTGCGTTGAGAGCCTGTTCTTTGACAGGCCAGCGGGTTCCCTGCGTGAAGACCCTATTCTGTGATGGGACAACGGGTTCGCTGCGTGGAGACCCTGTTCTGTGACGGGACAACGGGTTCCCTGCTTGGAGACCTTCTTCTGTGACGGGACAAGGGGTTCCCAGGGTGGAGACCCTGTTCTGAGACGGGATAAGGGGTTCCCTGCGTGAAGACCCTATTCTGTGATGGGACAACGGGTTCGCTGCGTGGAGACCCTGTTCTGTGACGGGACAACGGGTTCCCTGCTTGGAGACCTTCTTCTGTGACGGGACAAGGGGTTCCCAGGGTGGAGACCCTGTTCTGTGACGGGACTAGGGGTTTCCTGCCTGGAGACCCTGCTCTGTGACGGGACAAGGGGTTTCCTGCCTGGAGACCCTCTTCTGTGACGGGACAAGGGGTTTCCTGCCTGGAGACCCTGTTCCGTGACGGGACAACGGGTTCCCAGCGTGGACAACATGTTCCGTGATGGGACAATGGGTTCCCTGCGTGGAGAACCTTTTCCCTGTCGGTACAACTGGTTCCCTGCCTGGAGACCCTGTTCCATGACGGGACAATGGGTTCCCTGACTGGAGAACCTGTTCCGTGACGGGACAATGGTTTCCCTGCCTGGAGAACCTGTTCCGTGACGGGACAAAGGCTCTCTGCGTGGAGAACCGGTTCCGTATTGGGACAATGGGCTCCCTGCGTGGAGAACCGGTTCCGTGACGGGACAATGGGTTCCCTGCCTGGAAACCCTGTTCCGTGACGGGACAATGGGCTCCCTGCGGGGAGAACTGGTTCCGTGATGGGACGATGGGTTCCCTGCGCGGAGAACATATTCCGTGACGTGGCAATGGGCTCCCTGCGTGGAGAACATGTTCCATTAAGGGGCAATGGCTTCCCTGCATGGAGAACCTGTTCCTTTATGGAGCAATGGGCTCCCTGCGTGGAGAACCTGTTCTGTGGGGGGGCAAATAATCTCCCTGCATGGAGAACCTGTTCCGTGACGGGGCAATGGGCTCCCTGCGTGGAGAACGTGTTCTGTGACGGGACAATGGCCTCCCTGCGTGGAGAACGTGTTCTGTGGCGGTACAATGGGCTCCCTGTGAGGAGATCGTGTTCTGTGATGGGACAATGGGCTCCCTGAATGGAGAACGTGTTCTTTGATTGGTCAAGGGCCTCCCTGCATGGAGAAACTGTTCAGTGACGGGACAAGGGGTTCCCTGCCGGGAGACCCTGTTCTGTGATGGGACAAAGGGTTCCCTGCCTATAGACCCTGTTCTGTGACGGGAAAAAGGATTCCCTGCATGGAGACCCTGCTCCGTGAAGGGACAAAGGGTTCCAACCTTGGAGACCCTTTTCTGTGTCTGGACAAGGGATTCCCTGTGTGCAGACTCTGTTCTGTGACGGGACAACGGTTTCCCTGCATGGAGACCCTGTTCTGTGATGGGACAACGGGTTCCCCGACTGGAAACCCTGTTCTGTGACGGGACAAGTGGTTCCCTGCTCGGAGACTCTGTTCTGTGAAGGGACAACGGGTTCCCTGCTTGGAGACCCTGTTCTGTGACGGGGCAACGGGTTCCCTGTGTGGAGACACTGTTCTGCGACGGGACAAGGGGTTCCCTGCCTGGAGACCCTGTTCTGTGATGGGACAACGGGTTCCCTGCTTGGAGAACCTGTTCCGTGATGGGACAAGTGGTTCCCTGCCTCGAGACCCTGTTCTGTGATAGGACAAAGGTTACCATGCCTGGAGACCCTGTTCTGTGATGCGACAAGGGGTTCCCTGTGTGGAGACCCTGTTCTGTGACGGGACAACGGGTTCCCTGTGTGGAGACCCTGTTCTGTGACTTGACAAGGCGTTCCCTGCCTGGAGACACTGTTCAGTGACGGGACAACAGGTTCCCTCCTTGGAGACCCTCTTCTGGGACGGGACAAGGGGTTCCCTGACTGGAGACCCTGTTCTGTGACGGGACAAGGGGTTCCCTGCGCGCAGACCCTGCTCTGTGACAGGACAAGGGGTTCCTTGCGTGGAGACCATGTTCTGTGATGGGACAAGGGGTTCCCGGGGTGGAAGCCCTGTTCTGTGACAGGACAACGGGTTCCTTGCCTGGAGACCCTGTTCTGTGATGGAAAAGAGGTTCCCTGCCTAGAGACCATGTCCTGTGAGGGAACAACGGGTTCCCTGCTCGGAGACACAGTTCTGTGACGGGACAACGGGTTCCCTACCTGGAGACCCTCTTCCGTGACGGGACAATGGGTTCCCTGTGCAGAGACATTGTTCTTTGACGGGACAACGGGTTCCCAGGGTGGAGACCCTGTTCTCTGACAAGACAACAGGTTCCCAGCATGGAGGCCCTGATCTATGACGGGACAACGGATTCCCTGCGCGGAATCCCTGTTCTGTGACCGGACAATGGATTCACTGCATGGAGACCCTGTTCTGTGAAGGGACAACGGGTTCCGTGCGCGGAAACCCTGTTCTGTGATGGGACAAAGGTTTCCATGCCTGGAGACCCTGTTCTGTGACGGGAGAAAGGGTTCCCTGCGTGGAGACCCTGTTCTGTGACGGGACCATGGGTTCCCTTCGTGGAGACCCTGTTCTGTGACGGGACAACGGGTTCCCTGTGTGGAGACCCTGTTCTGTGACGGGACAACGGGTTCCCTTCGTGGAGACCCTGTTCTGTGACGGGACAACGGGTTCCCTGACTGGAGACCCTGTTCTGTGACGGGGCAATGGGTTCCCTGCGTGGAGACCCTGTTCTGTGGCGGGACAACGGATTCCCTGGGGGGAGACCCTGTTCTGTGACGGGACAACGGATTCCCTGCGTGAAGGCCCTGTTCTGTGACGGGACAATGGGTTCCCTGCTTGGAGAACCTGTTCCGTGACAAGACAACGGGTTCCCTGTTCGGAGACCCTGTTCTTTGATGGGACAGCGGGTTCCCTGCGTGAAGACCCTGTTCTGTGGTGGGACAAGGGGTTTCTTGCCTGGAGACCCTCTTCTGTGACGGGACAACGGGTTCCCTGCGTGGAGAGCCTGTTCCGTGAAGGGACAATGGGTTCTCAGCGTGGAGAACCTGTTCCGTGATGGGACAATGGGTTCCCTGCGAGGAGAGCTTTTTCCCTGTCGAGAAAACTGGTTCCCTGCGTGGAGACCCTGTTCCATGACGGGACAATGGGTTCCCTTCCTGGAGAACTTGTTCCGTGATGGGACAATTGCTTCCCTGCCTGGGGACCATGTTCCGTGACGGGACAAATGCTCCCTGCGTGGAGAACCTGTTCCGTGACGGGGCAATGGGGTCCCTGCTTGGAGTACGTGTTCTGTGACGGGGCAATGGGCTCCCTGCGTGGAGAACGTGTTCTGTGATTGGTCAACGGCCTCCCTGCGCCGAGAACCTGTTCCGTGAGGGGGCAAAGGGTTCCCTAATGGGAGAACATGTTCCGTGACGGGACAATGGGTTCCCTTCGTGGAGAACATGTTCCGTGACGTTACAATGGGCTCCCTGCGTGGAGAACGTGGTCTGTGACAGGACAATGGCCTCCCTACATGGAGAACGTGTTCTGTGACGGGACAATGGGCTCCCTGCGTGGAGAACGTGGTCTGTGACAGGACAATGGCCTCCCTACATGGAGAACGTGTTCTGTGACGGGACAATGGGCTCCCTGCGTGGAGATCGTGGTCTATGAAGGGGCAATGGGCTCCTTGCCTGGAGAACATGCTCCGTGACGGGACCATGGGTTCCATGCTTGGAGAACGTGTTTTGTGACGGGACAACGGGGTCCCTGCGTGGAGAACGTGTTCTGTGATGGGACAATGGGTTCCCTGAGTGGCGAACATGTTCCATAACAGTTCAATGGGTTCCCTGCGTGGCGAACGTGTTCCGTGACGGGACAATGGGCTTTCTGAGTGTGGAACGTGGCCTGTGAAGGGGCAATGGGCTCACAGCGGGGCGAATATGTTCCGTGAATGTAAAATGGGTTCCCTGAGTGGCGAACGTGTTCTGTGACGGGACAATGGGCTCCCTGCGTAGAGAACGTGTTCGGTGAAGGGACGATGAGATCCCTGAGTGGAGAACGTTGTCTGTGAGGGGGCAATGGGTTCCCTGCGTGGAGAACGTGTTCTGTGATTGGTCAATGGCCACCCTGCGTGGAGAACCTGTTCCGTGACGGGACAAAGGGTTCCCTTCTTGGAGAACATGTTCCGTGACGGGACAAGGGGTTCCCTGAGTGGAGAACATGTTCCGTGACGGGACAAGGGGTTTCCTGCGTGTAGACCCTGTTCTGTGACTGGACAACGGGTTCCCTGCGTAGAGGATCTGTTCTGTGATGGGACAATGGGTTCCCTTCGTGGAGACCCTGTTCTTTGACGGGACAGAGGGTTCCCTGCGTGAAGACCCTGTTCTGTGACGGGACAACGGGTTCCCAACGTGGAGACCCAGTTCTGTGATGGGAAAAGGGGTTTCCTGCGTGGAGGACCTGTTCTGGGACGGAACAAGGGGTTTCCTGTCTGGAGACCCTGTTCCGTGACGGGACAACGGGTTCCCTGCGTGGAGAACATATTCCGTGATGAGACAATGGGTTCCCTGCGTGGAGAACCTTTTCCCTGTCGGGACAACTGGTTCCCTACCTGGAGACCCTGTTCCGTGGCAGGACAATGGCTTCCCTGCCTGGAGAACCTGTTCCGTGGCGAGACAATGGCTTCCCTGCCTGGAGACCCTGTTCTGTGACGGGACAACGTGTTACCTACATGGAGACCCTGTTCTGTGACGGGACAGCGGGTTCCCTGCGTGGAGACCCTGTTCTGAGACGGGATAAGGGGTTCCCTTCGTGGAGACCCTGTTCTGTGACGGGACTACGGGTTCACTGCGTTGAGAGCCTGTTCCTTGACAGGTCAGCGGGTTCCCTGCGTGAAGACCCTGTTCTGTGATGGGACAACGGGTTCCCTGCGTGGAGACCCTGTTCTGTGACGGGACAAAGGGTTCCCTGCGTGGAGACCCTTTTCTGTGACGGGACAAGGGGTTTCCTGCCTGGAGATCCTGTTCTGTGACGGGACAAGGGGTTTCCTGCCTGGCGACCCTGTTCCGTGACGGGACAACGGGTTCCCTGCGTGGACAACATGTTCCGTGATGGGACATTGGGTTCCCTGCGTGGAGAACCTTTTCCCTGTCGGGACAACTGGTTCCCTGCCTGGAGACCCTGTTCCATGATGGGACAATGGGTTCCCTGACTGGAGAACCTGTTCCGTGACGGGACAAAGGCTCCCTGCGTGGAGAACAGGTTCCGCGTCGGGACAATGGGCTCCCTGCGTGGAGAACCAGTTACGTGACAGGACAATGGGTTTCCTGCCTGGAAACCCTGTTCCGTGACGGGACAATGGGCTCCCTGCGTGGAGAACCTGTTCCGTTAAGCGGCAATGGCTTCCCTGCATGGAGAACCTGTTCTTTTATGGAGCAATGGGCTCCCTGCGTGGAAAACATGTTCCGTGATGGGACAATGGGCTCCCTGCGTGGAGAACCTGTTCCGTGACGGGGCAATGGGCTCCCTGCGTGGAGAACCTGTTCTGTGGCGGGGCAAATAATCTCCCTGCATGGAGAACCTGTTCCGTGACGGGGCAATGGGCTCCCTGCATGGAGAACGTGTTCTGTGACAGGTCAATGGGCTCCCTGTGAGGAGAACATGTTCTGTGATGGTATAATGGCCTCCCTGCATGGAGAACGCGGTCTGTGACGGGACAATGGGCCTCCCTACATGGAGAACGTGTTCTGTGACGGGACAATGGGCTCCCTGCGTGGAGAACGTGTTCTGTGACGCGACAATAGGCTCCCTGCGCGGAGATCGTTGTCTATGAGGGGGCAATGGGCTCCCTTCGTGGAGAACCTGTTCTGTGATGGGACAATAGGCTCCCTGCATGTAGAACGTGTTCTGTGACGGGACAATGGGTTCCCTGCGTGGAGAACATGTTCCGTGACGGGACAATGTGTTCCCTTCTTGGAGAATATGTTCCGTGACGGGACAATGGGTTCCCTGCGTGGCGAACATATTCCGTGACGGGTCAATGGGCTCCCTGTGTGGCGAACATGTTCCGTGACGGGTCAATGGGTTCCCTGCGTGGCGAACCTGTTCTGTGACGGGACAATGGGCTCCCTGCGTGGAGAACGTGTTCTTTGACGGGACGATGAGATCCCTGCGTGGAGAACGTTGCCTGTGAGGGGGCAATGGCCTCCCTGCGGGGAGAACCTGTTCCATGACGGGACAAAGGGTTCCCTTCTTGGAGAACATGTTCCGTGACGGGACAATGGGTTCCCTGCGCGGAGAACCGGTTCCGTGACGGAAAAATAGGTTCCCTGCGTGGAGAACCTCTTCTGTGACGGGACTACGGGTTCCGTTCTTGGAGAACCTGTTCTGTGACGGGACAAGGGGTTCCCTGCGTGGAGAACACGTTCCGTGTCGGGGCAATGGGCTCCCTGCATGGAGAACCTGGTCCGTGAGGGGGCAATGATCTCCCTGCGTGGAGAACCTGTTCCGTGAGGGGGCAAATAATCTCCCTGCATGGAGAACATGTTCCGAGACGGGGCAATGGGGTCCCTGCGTGGAGAACGTGCTCTGTGACGGGACAATGGGCTCCCTGCGTGGAGAACGTGTTCTGTGGCGGGACAAGAGGTTCCTTGCCGAGAGAACATGTTCCGTGACGGGACAATGGGCTCCCTGCGTGGCGAACATGTTCCGTGATGGGACAATGGGTTCCCTGCATGGCGAACATGCTCCGTGACAGTTCAATTGGTTCCCTGCGTGGCGAACGTGTTCCGTGACGGGACAATGGGCTCCCTGCGTGGCGAGCATGTTCTGTGACGGGACAATGGGCTCCCTGCGTGGAGAACGTGGTCTGTGAAGGACAATGGGCTCCCTGCATGGAGAACGTGTTCTGTGACGGGACAATGGGCTCCCTGCCTGGAGAACGTGGTCTGTGACGGGACAATGGGCTCCCTGTTGGAAAACGTGGTCTGTGATGGGACAATGGGCTCCCTGCATGGAGAACGCAGTCTGTGACGGGACAATGGGCTCCCGACATGGAGAACGTGTTCTGTGACAGGACAATGGGCTCCCTGCGTGGAGATCGTGGTCTATGAGGGGGCAATGGGCTCCCTTCATGGAGAACCTGTTCTGTGATGGGACAATAGGCTCCCTGCTTGTAGAACGCGGTCTGTGACGGGACAATGGGTTCCCTGCGTGGAGAACGTGTTCTGTGACGGGACAGTGGTCTCCCTGCGTGGAGACCCTGTTCTGTGACGGGACTATGGGCTCTCTGCGTGGAGAACGTGGTCTATGAGGGGGCAATGGGCTCCTTGCCTGGAGAACATGTTCCGTGACGGGACAATGGGTTCCCTGCATGGAGAACGTGTTCCGTGACGTCACAACGTGTTCCCTGCGTGGAGAACGTGTTCTGTGACGGGACAATGGTTTCCCTGCGTGGAGAACATGTTCCGTGATGGGACAATGGGTTCCCTGCGTGGCGAACATGTTCCGTGACGGGTCAATGGGTTCCCTGCATGGAGAACCTGTTCCGTGACAGTTCAATGGCTTCCCTGCATGGCAAACGTGTTCCGTGAGGGGACAGTGGGCTCCCTGCATGGCGAACATGTTCCGTGAAGGGGCAATGGGCTCTCTGCGTGGAGAACATGTTCCGTGAATGGACAATGGGTTCCCTGCGTGGCGAACCTGTTCTGTGACGTGACAATGGGTTCCCTGCGTAGCGAACATGTTCCGTAACGGGACAATTGGCTCCCTGCGTGGCGAACATGTTCCGTGACGGGACAATGGGCTCTCTGCATGGAGAACATGTTCTGTGAGGGGACAATGGGCTCCCTGCGTGGAGAACATATTCCGTGAGGGGACAATGGGCTCCCTGCGTGGAGAACATGTTCGTGAGGGGACAATGGGCTACCTGCGTGGAGAACATGTTCCGTGACAGGACAATGGGCTCCCTGCGTGGAGAACATGTTCCGTGACTAGACAATGGGCTCCCTGCGTGGAGATCGTGGTCTATGAGGGGGCAATGGGCTCCTTGCCTGGAGAACATGTTCCGTGACAGGACAATGGGTTCCCTTGTTGGCGAACATGTTCCGTGACGGGAGAATGGGCTCCCTGCTTGGAGATCGTGGTCTATGAGGGGGCAATGGGCTCCTTGCCTGGAGAACATGTTCCGTGACGGGACAATGGGTTCCCTTGTTGGCGAACATGTTCCGTGACAGGACAATGGGCTCCCTGCGTGGAGAACGTGGTCTGTGACGGGACAATGGGCTCCCTGCTTAGAGAACGTGTTCCGTGACGGGACAATGGGCTCCCTGTGTGGAGAACATGTTCCGTGACGGGACAATGGGCTCCCTGTGTGGAGAACATGTTCCGTGACGGGACAATGGGTTCCCTGCGTGGCGAACACGTTCCGTGACGGGTCAATGGGTTCCCTGCATGGCGAACATGTTCCGTGACAGTTCAATAGGTTCCCTGCATGGCGAATGTGTTCCGTGACGGAAAAATGGGCTCCATGCATGGCGAACATGTTCTGTGATGGGACAATGGGCTCCCTGCGTGGAAAACGTTGTCTGTGAGGGGGCAATGGGCTCCCTGCGTGGTGAACATGTTCCGTGATGGGACAATGGGTTCCGTGCGTGGCGAACATGTTCCATGACTGGACAATGGGTTCCTTGCGTGGCGAACATGTTCCGTGATGGGACAATGGGCTCCCTGCGTGGAGAACATGTTCCGTGACGGGACAAAGGGCTCCCTGTGTGGAGAACATGTTCCGTGATGGGACAATTTCTTCCTTGTGTTTAGAACATGTTCTGTGATTGGACAAATTGTTTTGTCATTGGAGAGCTTGTTCTGTGATTGATGCATTTGGTCTATGACTGGAGAACTTGTTCTGTGATTGATGCATTTGGTCTATGACTGGAGAACTTGTTCTGTGATTGATGCTTTTGGTCTATGATTGGAGAACTTGTTCTGTGATTGATGCTTTTGGTGTATGACTGGAGAACTTGTTCTGTGATTGATGCATTTGGTCTATGACTGGAGAACTTGTTCTGTGATTGATGCTTTTTGTCTATGATTGGAGAATTTGTTCCGTGGCTGGAGAGTTTGGACTTTGATCGGAGAATTTGTTCCGTGGCTGGAGAGTTTGGACTTTGATTGGAGAATTTGGTCTTTGGAGAACTTCTGTTGATTGGATAATTTGGTCTATGATTGGAGTACTTGTTGTGTGATTGGGGAAATTGGTCTTTGGAGAATTTGTTCTGTGATTGGAGAGTTTGGCCTATGATTGGAGAATTTGTTCTTTGGAAAATTTGGTCTTTGATGGGAATACTTGTTCTGTGATCGAAGAATTGGTTCTATGACAGGAAAATTTGTTCGGTGATTGGAGAATTTGGTCTGTGATTGGAGAATTTGTTCTATGATTGGAGAAATTGTTCTGTGATTTTTAGAACTTGGCGTGTGCGTGGAGGACTTGGCGTGTGTGTGGAGGACTTGGCGTGTGCGTGGAGGACTTGGCGTGTGCTTGGAGGACTTGGCGTGTGCTTGGAGAATTTGTTTTTTGATTTGAGATTTTTTTCTGTGATTGGAATATTTGGTCTGTGATTGGAGTACTTGTTCTCTGATTGCAGAATTTGGTCTCTTTTTGGAGAATTTGTTCTGTGATTGGAGAATTTTGTCTGGAGAATTTGTTTGGTGGTTGGGGAATTTGGTATGTGGTTGGAGAAATTGTTCTGTGATTTTAGAATTTGGTCTATGACTGGAGAACTTGTTGTGTGATTGGAGAATTTGATCTTTAATTGGAGAAGTTAGTCTGTGATTGGGGAATTCGTTCTGTGATGGGAGAAATTGTTCTGTGATTATAGAACTTGTTCTGTGTTTGGGGAATTTCATTTTTCTTTGGAGATCTTGTTCTGTCGGGCACTTTTTCTGTGTTTGGAGAATTTGGTCTATGATTGAAAGTCTTGTTCTGTAATTGGAGCATTTGGTGTATGACTAGAGAACTTGTTCTGTGGAAAATTTTGTCTTTGATTGTAGAACTTGTTCTGTGATTGCAGAATTTGTTCTGATTGGAGAACATGTTCTGATAGGAAAATTTGGTCTATTATGGTGGAAATTGTTCTGTGATTTTCAGAATTTGGTGTATGATTGTAAATTTTGTTCTGTAATTGAAGCATTTGGTCTATGACTGTTGAACTTGTTCTGTGGAAAATTTTGTCTTTGTAGAACTTATTCTCTGATTGGAGAACTTGGTCTCTGATTGATTGGAGCACTTGGTCTCTGATTGATTGGAGAACTTGGTCTCTGATTGATTGGAGAACTTGGTCTCTGATTGATTGGAGAACTTGGTCTCTGATTGATTGGAGAACTTGGTCTCTGATTGATTGGAGAACTTGGTCTCTGATTCGAGAATTTTGTCGAAGATCGGGTAACTTGGTGTCTTTGTGGAGGACTTGTAACTAGATGATCTTAAGGTCCTTTCCTACCCCAACTGTTCTATGATTCTGTACCTTGGTCTTTGATTGAACAAGATTATGCGTCAGTGCTGAACTGGGAATTTTCATTGAAGAAACGTAATGTCTGTGGGATTGTGTTTTTTAGTGGATAGTTTTTATTGTGGTGCTCCCTCCCTCCTTCCTTTCCTTCCTCCCTTCCTCCCTCCCTTCCTCCCTCCCTCTTTCCTTCCTTTCCTTCCTCTTTCCTTCCTTCCTTTCCTTCCTCTCTTCCTTCCTCCCTCCCTTCTTTCCTTCCTCCCTTCCTTCTTCCTTCCCTTCCTCTTTCCTTCCTTCTTCCTTCCCTTCCTCTTTCCTTCCTCTTTCCTTCCTCCTTCCTTCCTTCCTTCCTCCCTCCCTCCTTCCTTCCTTTCCTTCCTCCCTTCCTCCCTCCCTTCCTCCCTACCTCTTTCCTTCCTTTCCTTCCTCTTTCCTTCCTCTTTCCTTTCTCTTTCCTCCTTCCTTCCTCTTTCCTTCCTC